>CM030181.1:6494365-6915599 GCA_017639675.1 Aplochiton taeniatus | reverse complement strand
ATTGCATATGCAGGGTTGGACTTTTATACCTAAAAAAACATCTTGAGAATGTTCATAATGTCTGTTGGAATTCATATTTTCTAAAAGATGAATATCTCTACATTTTACCTTTACCAGTAGTAGGTTCAGCAGCAGCAGCAGCAGCATGGCATTGACAGTAATAGTGGGCTGAGCAAGGGAAGTTCATATAGTACATTCAATGTATTACAATGTATAGTGTACTACATTTCATACAGGCAGCAGGCATTCAAGAAAAAGAAATGGGTGATTTGAGTAATGGGGGTGCTGTGCCCCAGTAGAGCTTCCTGTCTAGCAACGACCATGTGAACTGTTGTACTTAAAATATCTACAAGTATACAGTACAACCGTAGCAAATGTTTAATGTGGCATAAAACCTATCCACTAAATTATGTATTTAAGCCATCTGCATATTCCCTACAATCAGCTTGTAAGCGCTTGTAAAATGCAAACTTGGAAGAAACTACTGTATTATGGATCCAGTTGCTATTCTTAAGTCATAGCCATTATTCCTTCTTTGTGTAGCCCATGTTGTCATGATTGAAGTGGTCTCCAAACCAATGCTTGAGTAGGTGTTTTAAACAAAAACTAAAAAACTTTAATAGTTTTGCCTGCTTCACACACTGGAATTGACTAACGCACACATACGCACACACTCTCTCCCTGTCTAACACTCTGACTCTCTCTCTCGCTCTCTTTCACACACATACACACACACACACACACACACACACACACACACACACACACACTAACTTTATTGCAAACTGCTAAGTATCCTCCTTTAGGCTGAATTGGCTTGTCCTTTGAGGTCACACATCCTAGTATTATGAAAACATGAAAATGATCGGCTCTGTGTTGACACGGCAAAGGTGCAGCATCTGCTGTTATCTTTTGCCCAGGCTGCTCCACGCAAAGATAGATCCCTTCACCAGACAATCCCAGCAGTCCATGGGTTTTGGAGAGGCCATGGCACGATGTTCCTTGGGGCGGGGGGGAGGGGGCGCCGGGGGGAGCTCTTTGCTCCAGTTCACTTATCTACCTGGCTGGAGAGCGATAGATCACAGATAAAGGGCCTGAAGCCAGGCCAGGACGGGTCAGAGGGATACAGAAACAGCTCTTTTCCGACTCTAGAACAGGCACGAAGCAACACCAAAACACTCAATCTTGTCATAAATTGAATCTTGTCTGGGCTTTTTAGAACCAGGCCACACTCCATGCAGACTCCGCCGGCCTCCTCACAGCCTGATTGTGCCTTTCTGCCCAACGTTTTCACACGGTTCCTTTCTACTGCTTGTTTGCTTCTGGCCCCGCCTCATTACCTTTGCCCAAGCATTAGTGTACAGCAGGTCACGCGTCTCCTTGTATGTGCCCCACACTTCTAACACCGCATGACACAGATAGGCCTCCCCGCTGCTCATCAGCCTTGAGAACAGCTCAGGCCTGGAGCCTTTCAGTGGAGCATGATGGCGGCTCAGTTTTACTCTCCCAGCGTCCACCACTCGTTTAGCCGGCCAAGCAGATGGATCAGTATGGGTTCTTCCTCTGTGTACACTTATATATACCCCTGAATCACATCCAAAAGTGTACAAAGAGGAATATATACATATATACATATATATATATATATATATATATATATATATATATATATATATATATATATATATATATATATATATATATATATGTAGCCTACTGTAAAAACAACCCATCATTACTATCCAGCCAGGTTGGCCTATTTATCTCTTTCTCAAACAAATGCTAATGACAATTGCATATGTATTTATAGAAATTGCAAAAGCAGCTGTGTTGATGTGCTGTGTTAACAGCTTTCTGATATCTTTCCAGTGTGTTCCACACAAGGCAGCTAAACATTCCTATCATATAAAAAAATAAGGGAGATAAATATATATACATATATTACACCTTCTTACTGCTCTACGTTGAACACAATCTTACAGAGATTAACGATCTTGTCAGTTGGCGTCTCTATTTAATGTGAAGCGATAGGAACAGTCTACCGGATTAAACTGAATGGTTGACCCCTGGAACGGAGATAGACGAAAGGAATACAATGCAAAGTTATCAGCTAAGTCTAATGTAGTGCGCATGTTCGGGAAACCATGCATTACCCTGAGAGCATATTTATTTTTACCAAGTTAACCCGATTAGTCCCTACCATATCTGAGATGCTTCCAGGGGACAATTTTCAGGCATCCTGTATGTGTTTCCTAATCCAAGTCCAACCAAGGTCGTTCTGCCAATTCATATTATTTCATGCTAAACAATGAAACACATTTTCTTTTCTCATCCTCCAGTCACAATGCCATAGTGCTATTAATATCTCAATCCTTCCTGTCAGCCCTTTCCCGATATCTTTCCACCTGCCTTGGAGATTTGCCTTGCGGCAGATTAAAGAGGAATAAGATCTGACTTTTCCCTAAAACAAATTTCATATCACAGATGCTGTTTTTTCATGGGCGAAAAACTCCCTATCCTTGGCTGAGGCAAAGCAGACAACATAAAACAGGGGGATTGGGAAAGAGTGATTTAGAAAGGCATGCCTTTGCCAAGGGCTCAGGTGCTTTCACAGCGACTACCTAACATGTTCCCACCATCAAATGAAGGAATACCCAGCAGTGTGCCTTCATTAACTTTGGTTGAATTATGAGGAGGTGAATGATATTACCATTTCATATCCAACCGCAAATGTAGTATTCCATTAATTCAGTATTTGGCTTTGAGCATGATTTTGTTTTTTCACTACTTTCAAATAACAAGTTGAGGGCAGCATTTAGCATCCTTCTCCTATTGGTGAGCACCCTTGTGCATAATTGCAGATGGCCACTGTCAAAGATTTAAAGGTGTCCCTGATGTTCTGTGCTCTGGGGCACGCTCAGCACCTTTCACATTCACTCTGTTTGCTGCCCAGCCCCTAACAACCTCTTAAGAATACCTTGTGAACCACAATGATTCAGCGCATTGATTTTTCTGGGATTGCTATGCTCACCATCTTTTGGGGACCGAAGAGAATGGGAATGGTGGTTATTAAAGGAATGATGGGTAAATGCTATTTACATTGTTCTGTTTGTAAGAGAAAGGGTAATTAGGTTGGAGAGAGGAATGAGATACTGCATCTGGCCCCGAATGAGAGGCTCTGTGTGTGATTAGTTGCCAAGAACATCCCCAGATGGCACCTATTACCTGAGCGCATTAATTAAAGATCCAAACCCCCCCCCCCCCCCACACACACACACACCCTCCCCTCAGAGTCCTGTACAGGCCTGAGGACACAGGCAGATGCCCTTCTGCAGCAACAGCACGCGTTTCAGCACTTTCAAACGTGGACGTTTTTACAAAGAAGCGTTACCTCTGTCAAGGTCTGTACGATCCTCATCCAAGCTATTTTGTCTGTTGTCTATGACGTCTGGATGGATTTACAAAAATCCTATTAAATAAAGAAAACATTAACTTCCAAGGATACACCAATTGACAATTAAATTAAGGTACATTAGTCTACGGGAGGGTGGGGTGAGGGTCGGGTGAGGGGGTACTTCAGAATTAGATTGGGGCACCAAAAATCCAAGGTTTTCCTGCAAAAGAATATAAATATAAGGTCTAGGGCTGCTAACACAAACAAAAATAATCATTGTTTGAGTTCTTTGGGAATGTTGCAATCCCTGATGCAACACAGCAAGTTCGATGTGTATTAATGTTAAACAGTTTTTTTTTCTGTTCTATTAACAAGTGAATCAAGCCTTTGTCGTGCTTGAGTGGAGAGCGAGGCTGTAAGTTAAACAAATAAAAAATACTGTATTAAAACAGACATCCCGTTCAAATAGTAGCATTTTGGCATCATATCAAGAACATCAAAGACAACTTACTTCAGTTCAGGCGCTTTATTGTTGGCCTGCAATTTCATTTTTTAGAAAGAACTGTCTGGTCTGCTTCTATTCATCAAAGCCAAGCACCTGGCCTAAACACATTCATAAACATAAAACAATGTGTCAATCCACTCGTGTAAATGCTTTCATATCACATGACTGGCCCAAGGCAGGATTAAATATATAACTGGTTCAGGCATCATACATTTACATTCAAATGATGCCTCACAGCTCATGAAAAGTATTGGCATCACGTGTAAACACTAGTTGTATATGCGAGGCAAAGTATGCAGAATGTGAGGCACCAATAAAAAGCTTAAAATCCCTCTTCGGTTTGCACAACTCCAAAAATGGCGTGTTTGTTTTCGTGTAAGCCAAACTATTTTAGCTTGTGGAGATCTGAGAGGGAGAGACTGAAATAATTAGCTCAACATATCTAGGAGAGGAGAAAGTAAAGGGGGAAAGGCCATAAAAGACGAGAGAAAGTGCCATTACAGAGCGGGGTATTTGAAGCAGCTGCTTGGTGATACATAATACATTTTTCAAACCAGATGTAGCTTCCACAGTGAGAAAGTTCTATTCATTTGTTGAACTGTTTATCTTAAATGAAGGTTGCAGAGAGTTACAGTGTGTTGCGATATTGCACTCCGATCAATTACCCATTTTATAACCCCACCAGGGTGACTTGCCGGTCTTTGTATCCTACAGCATTAGGGCTATGAAATAGGCTGCCTCCCATTTACATTTGATCTTCCCATGTCAACATCACAATGTACATACATATCACTTTTATCCTAGAAAATCACTTTTATGATAAAGATCATGATTTCATTCTCCATCAGCCAACCCATGTCTACTAGAAATGATATATTCTTATGCTGACATGATTATGTAAGTTCAATAACTCCAGCATTTTGATGGCAATGGTTTTGTAAGGGTCTAAAGGTCATTTTTCTTCACAACCCAACACCTACCATTGAAAGAGATTCAAGGACGGAAACTCCAGGTTTGTGTTATCTAAGAAGCTGCCGTTTAACCAATACATTAATTCAGGCCGGCCCAGTTCTTCTGAGATAAATGATTGTCTGATCACACTTTGTATTGTGCAGCTGTCAGTGGGCCCATTTGGGATGTGGTATCTGCCTAAAATGTACGCTACTTTCCTAACTGCTGTGCAGTGATACTAAATACACTGTTTGTCAAGCTTATCATATCTTTGTATTAGAATGTAGTGTGAAGCATTGCTATAATCTATTAACCAAAATGTACATTACATTTCAAGCAGTGTATCACATAATGAGAAAATACGATATGATCTGTCTTCAGTGGGAGCAGGTGGTGTCTCTGGCAAGAGAATTGAGGACAGTTATTTGGCAAGTCTGATTTCATGCCTCAGTGCTTTTTCTCAGAGAAGTGCCTTATGACAGGTGTGGGTAATTTGTCAAAGGGTTGATTAGTTGGATGGGATGAAAAAAATACAGTATAGATGTAAAACAAAACTAGCAAAAGCCTTGTTTAATTCACTTTTGTAAACACTCATGACACACGTTTAAAATGTCAGCTTGTCAAGTTAAGATTTCTGTGCTATTTGGGGTATGGTTTGAGAAAGCAGAAAATGTACATCTATTGTTTATGTTGGGAGCTTAAATTAACATAACATTTTCCATAGAAGAATTCCTCATGCATGGAATAGGATATGTATTGGAAATAAAATATTGACATATCATCATTGTGCCAAAAGCCAGGTTTCAGCAAAAACATTTAGGATCTGAATTCAAAACTTCGTGTTGCGATATCATTAAAGTCAGCCTTTTTTTCCAAACCACCTTTTTTATTTTCTGAGAAAGAATGCACCGTCTTGAAAGTTATAGTCATCCTCTTGTTTTGAAGCCATAATGCTTCCCCCAGCACAATTACCTAACCATGACAGCCCATTTCAGCTTTGTCTAACAACACTTACCGTTCCAAATATATCCATTACCATGTAGATTGGACCATTATCCTCTACGACAGGACACTTACTTTCAAGTGAGATGCTGTGTTTGTCCGTATGAGAAATGCTTTGTTTAAGAACTTTTGGTCGAAATGTTATTGTCATCTTTTTAGAGACATCCTGTATGAAACAAAACAACGACAAGTCGTATGTTGAATTAAAAAATAAATGACAAACCTCGTTCAATAGGCAATTTTACATCATGTATTAATAGGTCCTTCCACAACAGGTCACTCCATGAACCACGAACAAGCTTAGTCTATCTTATTTCCTAGGCCATTGTCACTGTTTCCCCTTGAGAAATATAAGAAGACAGACTGACCCCTGGCTTTCTCTTGTGTGTAGAACTTGACATTACTGTTCAGTTTCCCCTCCCTCTCCACCCTACCCTCCACCCCAAAAATAGCGCCGAGTTCCTGGTGTCCTTTCTCTAGGCTGATCAGAAGTCCAACAACGACCTACAAGGAACTTCAGCTCTCTCTCTCTCTCTCTCTCTCTCTCTCTCTCTCTCTCTCTCTCTCTCTCTCTCTCTCTCTCTCTAATCCGGAAGGCTGAAAAACCAATCCATCTTAATCTGAAGGGTTCATCTTGTCAAAGTTTGTCATCTGCATCAGCCTTCTACCGAGCAGAAATTCAATATGCAACTATTTTCTGCCTTTTACAGAAAAAAAAAAAGATTGTCCTACTGAAATAAGTAAACGTCCACCTTCTGCAATTCGGTCATTGTGAGCTTGTACTTTATTCACAGCGCACAAGCCACATCATATCTGCCTCTGACGTATTTTTCCTGAAACACTGCAAAAACCACTCTCTCAATATATTGGCGATATGACTGTAATTTAATCATTTAATTCATTATATTTAGAGGGCAAACAGCTAGGTCCTGAATGTTCACACACTGCCACAGAGCCAATAAGCAGTGTCAGGTTTGCAGCGCTAACAGGATTAAGCACCAGGACTTTATGTCTTTTACGGCTGCTGCCAGGCACGAGCCTGGAAATAATGGGATCAGTTCCCGAGCAGTTCATCACTGGAGAAACCACCTCGTTCCGTATTAGTTCAGTGTGAAAGGGCCGGCTGCATATGGAGACCCAGAGTTTCACAGGAACACAGCCATGAATAAATTGTGAACAGCCGATGACAACATGGATGAATACACACAGAAACAACCGGTGTGCAAAGGAGGGCTATTTTCGCAAACACAGTCCGCAGAGGAGCTAAGGGTTGATCAAAGAGGATCAGTCAATAACCAAGACTGAGCACACTGACTGGATGAATGGAATCAATAAAGAGAGACCACACTATATCCAATATGCATTCCAATAGTCTGTTAGTCAACAGGGCAGGGGTACCATTTTTGAACACAATTAGGATTTTGGGTGTCTTCAGCCGCTTTAACTACAACAAGGGCTACCGCGGCAACGGATGATGCAAAAGAGCGTAAAATAGAGCAGAGAGGAACATGAAGGGCAATAAATAAGGATCATTAGAACTAGCGTGATGTGCTTGAAGGGATCATCAAAGCCAGGAGGACCGAGGATGACACCGTACTGTTGAGGTACTCAAAAGAGATTTGCTAGATGGCACCGTAACAAGCCTTGCAGTCATTAAACTGAATCTACATGAAATGTGTCAAACCGTCTGAGGACAAGCGAGAGATCAAGGAAGAGCCTTGCGGTTGGACTTATACTACTGGGTGCATCTCTTTAATCAACGGAATGCTATTTTCATTGCAATTTGTCAAATTGTTAGTTTGCAATGTATGCATGACAATGTATGTTCTACACGCTACAAAAGATTAGGTAGCGTGATACAGGATACATTGGAAGACATACTATTCAGCTTATTAAAACTTAATTGGCCTGTAAGCCTGTAAACAATTATTTGATAATACAACTAAATCCAACAAATTAATATAAGTTTAAATTAATGTAAAATTTGAATGTATTACAAACATACAAAATGATGCTGTGTGCGTTATAAGGTCCAATTCTGCATCACAGGTTTTTATGCTTATCATAACAGCAATTATTTAGATAAATACTCTAAGGCAGCACAATGTGAAGGTCATAACCTGAGAAGAAGTGTGTATCTATGCATTTAGATTTGAAAATGTTTTTACGGTTCAGTGTAAAATACATACAGCAAAGCAATATCTAAAGCTACGAGTATTGGAGTAAAGCATGTTTGCATGGTTTTTCTCCCACAGGCTTGCTTGGGATTTGGACAACATAGTAATTGTAATCATGTGCAGTATGCCTTCTTGAACTGAAATGTTGATACATGTGCTTCTGTGGTAAAGTGAATCCATGTTTCTGACAGCGGGCACATAGTTTTATGATCCTACAATGTGAGTTCCATAAAGTCACCTAAATCCACAACATCGTGTCCCTGACAAGTTATGAAACTGCAAAATCCTAATATCTGAAAAGATTTGTATATATTTTATTGGTTTTGTTTCTCATGGGGGACGGGGGTATTATCTTCTATAATGCAATACACACAACGGTGTACTCAACTGAATAATCTGTTTCATATGCTTGAATAAAAAACACAGTAAAGCTTATTTTATTAGAAAGAAACACCATGTTTTTTGCTCAGCCCTTCCCCCATCTGTAATATCCGTTGCCTAGGAGCCTTTTGGATAAACATGGTAAAATCAGAGCCCTGAGTGCATGCTGATTAAGCCAGTGAAAATGGTAATGAAATACCTGCTTGAGAGGGACCCTGGTTTATTGCTTTATTATACATGAAAGGAGCCAGAGACTCTTACCGGCCTTCCATCAAAGCAGACATCATCACCTCGCATCTCGCCTCTGCTCATTTTCCCTCAGTGCAATTAATTGCTGTTTATTTTTGCTATTCCTTTTGCTAACGAAATGGAGACCGGTTCCCGATTGGAAAAGGAGATTTTGTGACTCTGCTGTTCAGCATACATTTCAGATTACAGTCAAGGGTAGAGACAATTAAAGGAAAAACATTTATAATATTCTGATGTGGACCTGGAAATTCTAAAATAGGATAAATATGACTTGCCAAGATGGGAATAAAAAATTACAAGCACTGGGGCCCTCTTGAACATCTGTTGTGCCCTCAGCAGTGTTTACAGGGCTCCATTCCTGTTCTAGCCATTTGTAAACCTGTCAGGTCAGTGTTACTATAATTTAGGACCTCATTTGCTTCTCTGATTGCTGCGCCTCCATCCATATGAATGATTACACCCTAGTGTTATGTCTTTCATGAGCAGCAAGATACTAGCTCAAAATATAATGTGATACTCCATTAATGAATCCTTGCTTTGTCATTTGAACCCTCAAGTTTTTGAAACAATACACAGTTGCAGATGCCCAGATATATATATATATATATATTTATTTATTTGTTATATATATTTATATATATATATATATATATATATATATATATATATATATATATATATATATATATATATATTAAATTTAAGTCATTCAGGGATGAGTCAGCAAACATCTAGTACTATTTTCAACAGAAGATTATACCTGAGGGGATGAGAAAATAAGTGAATGGGACTGTGCCTCTCTTTTAGCACATGGTGTCTGCTAGCTTGGCCATGTATCAACCATAGACTAAATATGCAGTCTATGGCTTCAATGCAGGCTGTAGCTTTGGATTGTGTCGGAAAGTGTAGGGCCTGTTGCTCACAAAACTCAGAACAAACAGGAAACAAAAGCAGAAAACAGCTGCCATAATGTCCCACAGGCTTAAATGCATTGGTTCTCTCAAAATTAAGATAGAATGCTTTACAATACAGACACAAAGTATATTGGACATCGATGATGGTGAAGCCTGAGTTGCAACTCACGTTGAGAACAGAGACATAGACCTTCAAAACTATCATGGTGTAAAGACATTACAGCCTAATGGCTCAACTTACAGTTAGAGATTCAGCCATTTACATATTATGGAACCTGGACGTGACAACATCAGCTTTATGTTAATATAGTAGAACGTAGTGAGAGCTAAGTCCCCGTAGACCAGAACATTGAAGATAATTGTTTTGTATGTAAAGAACAAAAATAAGAAAGAAAAAAACAAAAACATCTCTCCGAGATGAACCTTGAGAATGTGACAGAGACACTGAGATAAGTAAGTCATGTAATAATAAGGGAAGTCTAAGCTGTTCAGCGAGTCCATTAGGTCTAAGTGCTGAGGAGCTTTGAGGGGCATAACACATCAGCGCATTAAGAAGTTAAAGACACTCCATTAACGTAAAACACCCTCGTAACGACTAGATATGTCGGATCTCACTCTTTCACAATTACACAAATAGAGAGCTTCAATTGTATTTCATTTGATTTATTGGTTATCACATCCGAGATTCAATCTGGCCCGACTGTGAAAAATATCAAGACAGTTATATGTTAGGCTTTCGATAAGTAAACTGATATTTGATGGGGTACGATTAAATCCAAGTACATACGATTTTGTTTCAGAGCATGAGTTACGAAGGGTAAATGCTTTATTGTCTTATACAACGTAAAAATAAATTGTCTATGAAGTATACGTATGTATTTTAAACATCCTTATTTGTAAATATAATATAATAACTAAAACATAATAATAAACATTTGAATATATAGAAGTGGGGAAGGACAAAGTCCTGAAAACAGTTCCCAATGACAAGTTGTGATAAAAAAAATGTTCCCGATGGGCCTGAGAGACCAATCAATACTTACATGAAGATTGCTAACCAACAAATAAGGGGAGCTACAACACATGAAAAATGGAGACTCAATTTAAGGCCATGTTAAAAAGCCAAAAAGTTACTTTTGGTCCCAAAGAAGCGTGGCACTATGTGTGGAAAAAATACTTCACAAGGCTCCCTTCTGGTATCCCTTGTGTACACAGTCTAATGTTTTCTCTTTTACAAGAGACTAGGTTTCATGCCAAATCCTGGCCGCAACAATGCGCTGTTGGTGACATAGGCAGGTTAATATACTGGCTTTATGTCTTTTGCTTGGACTGAATCGAGTGTCCCTTGTTAATCGGTTAGCTGCTGTCGTCCTGCTTTTGGACGAACACGGTGGCTCAGTGGTTAGCGCTGTTGCTTCTCAGCAAGAAGGTCCGGGGTTCCAGACAGGGTTTGACGGGTGTTGCCTTTTCCTCCCACCAACAAGAGTCATGTTTAGGGCTAATAATCATGTCAGTCCCCTGACCAAAGCGCTGGCATAGAGCTGGGATTGGGTTCCCGGGCGCTGCGGCTGCCCACTGCTCCTAGTGCTCGTGTGTAGGATAGGATGGGTTAAATTCTCAGAACAAATCTCCCCCCGGGGGATTAATACAGTAATTATTATTAGTATCTGCTAATGGAGTCCATATGAAGACTGTGCGCACAGGCCTAGCCAGGTCCATTATCAAGCCCACTCCAACCCATGTATTCACTGGGCCTGCTGTTCGCACCTTTCTTATCAGCGAGACCTGTATCTCGCAGCGTGGTTTACCGCACGAGGTGGGTACCCCATCCCCTGCACTGTCTGCAGGCTATTGCCACCAGTGCACGCCACAACCTTGACACTAATGATGCAATAAGCACGGTAATTGAGTGCCTTTCTCATTTCCTGGCAGCTACAGTCAGAAGAAAAAAGGGAAACACAGAAGCAGTGAGAAAGATGAGGGACGAAGGAGACAGCAGAGATATGGCAGGGAGGATAAGAGGGCGAAAGAGAAACCGAGAGGAGAAATAAATGGAAGACATGGAAGGTGCAAGATAGAGGGGGTGGGGGGGGGGGGGGGGGGGGTCTAGAAAGCAAGGACTAGAATGAGGAGAGGATCAGAAACAGAGGACAGTGAAGGGAGAGATTGCATTTGCTTATTTTCCCAATGGGACCGTCTAGGCTGTCAGGGTGAAAGTCCTGAATGTCACTGTCCTTCAGCATATGTGTGTGTGTGTGTGTGTGTGTGTGTGTGTGTGTGTGTGTGTGTGTGTGTGTGGGGGGGGGGGGGGGGGGGGTGTTTGTGTGTGTTGCTGCAGCATTATCTCCTCCTTACCACTGAGTGTCAGCCATTCATAGTGAAAAAAAAACACTCCTCGAATCTTAATGAATGCAGATATACTCTCTCCCTCTGACTCTCTTTCTCTCTTGCTATCATCAACAGCAGACTCAAACACACACTGTTTACCCTCATAATGAATGTTCATTTCGACATATTATACATTTGCAGCACTAAGCCTATTAACTGTTCAAAGGGCACCTCTCTGTCTGTCACGTAAACATTGGAAAATAGTTTGTGTATCGTAAAATATTTGTCCATCTGTCCATCCAATAATACAAGGTTTAGAAAAAGACAAAAAACTTCTCCAGCAAAAAGCAATAAACATTTCTCATGCTTATTTTCTGTCAGAGGAACATGGGCGAATGTGGAGACCATCTGCTTAGTGATCTGTGACCCCCCTCGCTATAGCCTCAACATATTTGCTCTTTAGGAAAACGAATTAGTCGAAGTTTGATTCATGAAGAGATCTTACAAATTGTTTTTCCTCTGTAAGCTGCTATGAGGGACTGATAAGTAAAAGTATTCATCATACTACAAATAACTAGGAAGTATATCAAGAAAAAACTAGAGGATATACAGTGCAGCTCAATTCTGTCGATGGTATTGTTTACAGATAATTTCCTGGTTGTGTACATGTGAATATTATGTCCATCTATTGGTGTTGATGATAGGCTAAGTTGGACATCATGCAACCCATAATAAACCATATTATTATTATTATCATTATTATTATTCTTGTGCCTTTTCTCCACAAATAAATCAAATGTCTTCTCCTTATAAGTCGAAGCTGCCATGTTTGATAACTCACTTGATTTGACCACAGGTTTAACAGACAGACAAATGTCGCGCACACATTTCAGAGAGAAATTGCCCCAAAACTAAATGAAAACAAAGCAGGAGGTTAACCGAGTTCAATCTTGTTTGTTCACTCAGAAAATGGAGGCAGAGGCTTTCTCTCGCTCTTAATATAAAGCCCAGAGAGGAATTGACAGACACCCCCAAAAAAACAGGTAAATGTTTGCGGACTCAAAAGCGATTTTAACCATGGCGCTCCAAGCCAGCCTGGTTGAACGTTGGTGACATCACAACGGTGTAATTAAGATGGATCTCGCCATCATGTGGCCTTCCAAGCCCCACGGACTGGTTGGGACACCTCTGTTTTGGACCCTAATGCGGTGTGGCAGGGCCATGTTACGAAGACTAGGAGGCCAGATTTCCCCAGGGAGCGTGCCACCTCCTGCTGTCAAACGGCGCTCCACGCCCAGAGATGAATGTCCACAATGGTAGGGGATACCCTACTAATCCTGTCTGCCTCCACGGTGTGTGGATGTGACAGGATTGTACAGACAGGGTAGAGTGTTTTTTTTTGTTGTGTGTGCCATCGCCATCGCCGGTAGCACTTATTAAGCAGCTCTAGTACCTCAGTGTTAACGTTATTTAACACTAGGATCACGGTGCCCCATCTGTCGCCTTGCATTGTTGAGGCCCACCAGTCATGAGGATCAGCGTGTTCATCTTACCTTCGAGGGCTGTCTACGTGGTGTCTTACCACAATGTTCAGGTACAACCGTACCCTTTCCCAGGGAGATCTCGCAAGCCGGAATGCTTGGCGTCGGGTGTTTAGGCTTTAACGGGTTTCGAAAGTGACTGCTGTTTGTGACACGTGAGCAGTGCGTCGTACTGTAAGTGAGCGACGGAACAGTAATGGGGCCATGTGGCGGAGCAGTGCGGAACGTTACATCCATCCTTTGGCCTGGCTCCATGACTCAGCCTCGCCGTCAGAAGGACAAGGCAGATGGGAGGCATAAAACGCTCCGCGTCTCCACGAGGTAGTCTGTCAAAGTTAGAGAGAACCGTCGCAGGGGTAATGTTTTGACAAGGCATTAAATGTCTCCTTCGCGTGTCATTCTGGTAGATTGATGTATATGCACAGATTGCCACATTATGGCTGTGGCTATGGGTATTATGTAGCCCTTCCCTATAGCAGGACCTGGGTCACCCGCTCCTGACAAATCAGTGAGTGTCTGTTGTAGTAAGTTATGAAAATGAATAAAGCGAATTCATTGACAGTCAATTTTGATGGTCATCCCAACCACCCTCCCCATATCGGTGCAAAGATAAATATCTCATGGAATGCATTAGAACCTCAATCATCGATATCATTGGCTTCATCGTTTTCCAACAGGAGGTGTTTGCATAAACGTCTCGAAGCATTTCTTTTTTTCATTGTAACGCTGTCAAACACGTGGGCCATGGCAGACTTTGATTTATATTCCTTTTCTATCCTCTCACCAATTGCAGGACCTGCGATCGAGGGCCTTCATCTCTCATACGCCAGTCTGTCACTCAACTTCTCGACATTTGGTTCACGGCAAGACAATTATATCTCGCTCTGACTACGGGGCATGCCTTCAGCTCTCTCAGACCTTTCAGAACGTATCCACTCCTAATAATCCTTGTGGCTTGCAGGGTTTATTGCCAAATGTTTTTAAATAGCTGGACACTTCCTCTGGCACTGCCCGTGGACATAGCGCAGAACAATTTATCGACTAACCTGTTTTAAATACCATGCTTTAAATTGAGCCAATGTTTACATTGGACACTGCATTTGAAGTTGAGAAGCGTTAACTCTCTCCCACGCAAACAACACCTCCAAACTAACACCCTTATCATTGTTCCCTCACATATCGCACAGCCTTTTTTATGTTAAACTATTCTAGGTTAACACATATACATTACATGATGTTCTTTTTGCTTCACCTTGAAATGGAAACAAAGAGTGGACCAACTGTTGACCGATTTGATTTGTACATTTTTTTTTTCAGGCCAGAAACATGAAAAGTGAGCAAACTTTTTTCTGGACTTGTCTCTTTAAGTATTTGCGTGTAACCAGAACAAATGGATGGAGAAAGTGATCCTCAAGCCAGTATACCTCTTCCACAACCGCTTCTGTTGCCTTACACTGGCCAGACTATCTGGACAAAATGGAGTCTGTAGGCTTGAATACAGAGGTCAAGCAGCAGATCTTTCACCAGAACTTGTTGCCATCCTCAGGATGCGTTCTTGATGAATCCTCCTCCACTCCCCCCCTGATTGCACTCTGCATTAGCAGTCTGATTGGGAAGTCGTTTGATATCCTTTGTGTGAAATTTGGAGCTGAAGATGCAAAGCTGTGCGTGGTTATGTGTACAGCTGCTGCTCAAATCCATATAATTAAGGCTAGACACTCACTATGGGCTCCAAAGCAGTGTCCAAATGTATATGACATGGTCCTTGTTTTAACACAATGTTTGACAGTTATCTCAGTTATAGCTAGTGATAAAAAGTTCATTTGAATGTTTATTCAAGTGATTGATTGATTGATTGTTTTAGACAGTTTGTTTGTTTTGACACACCCACACACGTTAATGTTCTCATCACATAAATAGTAAAAGTAAAAAATAAAATAAAAATGGAAACGGAGTAACCAACGTGTTCAAAGCAAATGTGAGCCGCATCTGTCCATCATTAGAGCTGACACTAAACCACAAAAACCACCTATTTATCATTTGTCAGCTTTGGGAAAAGATGACTTCTGCGGTTGCCTTTTTTGTTGCACACTGTTTTTGACATTTGAACAACAACAACAAAAAATGACAAGAAATGTTTCCATTTCCAAGTTGTAATGAACAGTGGTGTTTATTTGCTCATTTTATGAAGGCCTTTTATCAAATTACACCTGCTGTCATGAATCACCTCAGCAACTTACCGTCTGCATTCTGTGCCTCTTATCTTGCGTGTGAATTGTTCGACCTCGGAGATAGGGCTAGTTCATACAGCACAATTCGAAACTCCTTCATGGCTCCACACCCGTGTTGATATGATAGACCATGGTCGAGCTAATTGAATCTGCCAGTCAAGTGAGGGTCCACACAACTCTAATCTTACCTGTGTGCGGGCTCTGTAGTGTTCCCATAACGCCCCAGGCCCGCTCGCAAACGCCTCCCTCGCACGTCCCCTAAGGAGGAGCTCAAGCGGTGTCATGCCACCGATGGTAAAGCCGATCCTGCCCCCAGCTATCCTCTGGTCCGCACTCCCCCTTCAGTCAGGGTATCCGCCATCCCCACAGGCTTTGAACACTGAGGCTGACATTACTCAAATAATTACAACAGCTTACTGCATCTCACAGATCCGATCACCAGGAACAAGGCGGGAAAGATACATGAAGTCAGTGAGTATTTATCAAGTCAGGGGGAAATGGGAGTCTGCCTTAGTCAGCAAGGGAGATGTTAATGCTCCTGTGAGAATTTATGGTAATATTGGCCTACAAACATTTGGCGATACATTACAGTGTCTTGGAGTGACTGACTTCACAAGGGTCGTTTTTCAGTTGCACAGGTTAGGGAGAGGGCACTTAACTTTTTTAATTAGATTCAACCAGCAGCTAGATAAACAAACGATAACTCAAACTGTAGGTCAGCTAATTTACGTCTGAGTTAAACAAATCGGTGGAACGCTATTGGAAATTCTAATGGGAAATAAGGTCACTCTTCATAGAGAGAGAGAGCTATGAGAACGTTGTTGAGGCTTTAGTGTTCTAGAGTTGCAGACACTTAGAGATTATCTCGGATTCTCAGTGAAAACGTCTGTATTCCTTAACTAACCTTACTTTTCCTAAAACTTCAAAATGAATAAAACATTTCCAAAAATTCTAACTAAATGTGCAGAAATGTACTGAAAAAATGCATTGCTAGTGTTTCACCATTTCAGAATATTTTAAAAACATTGAAACATGCATGCATTCACATGGTTACTGGCATCTGTATCTTCATGTATATACCAAACAGCAGGAGGCAAGGGATAGCCTTTTGCATAGGGAGTGCTGATTTAAAAGGAAAAACAATTTTGATCTTGGTAGAAACAAGAACTAAAGCTTGGCTCACACTATGCAGCACCCGCAGCTCAAAAGATGTTCTGTAAGGGAACCATTTCAAAGAGCCCTGGCTCACTTTGTAAACAGCGGGTAATCTTAATAACAGATCACACCACTTAGGTTTTCATATGCAGACAAACATCTACTAAAGCTCTTCAAGATTTGCTCACTCTCAAGCCAGCTCATTGATTTTATTTAGCTGTTTATCAGCCGTTTTGTGAAACTTCTACAATGACTTATTCAAAAGAATTTGATGAAGCACAAAGCTTTTTAATAACTTCCGCTCACGTCACATAGCAGATTGGCCGCATATCTATTTCGATATCTGTTGTGTCGGAAAGGTGATTCTGTGATTCAAATCACCTTTTTCAGTGTACAGTCGTGTTCGAGTATTGAAGCATTGACGATAGTCATTAGATCCAGACATCCGGCCGTTTTGAGGTGGGCTCAGACTCTCAGTAGCCCACCATACTGTGTGGTAATATATTTCAAAGGGGGGGGGGGGGGGGGGGGGGGGGGGGAGAATGCACACTGCTAAGTCAACGCATTTCATCTCAATGGGCCGTCTTAGGACGGAAAATGGCTCACAGTCCTCCTTCAGCTCCTCAGGTGTGAGCTCCTGTTGCTTTCTCTGTGTGAAGCCAATCTCCGAATGCCACTAACCACATGGCCGTGCAGCCTCAGCCTCCCTTCAGCACCAACCGCACACAAACATGTTGGAATTATAAAAAGAAATGATCAACGTAATCCGTAGCATCACATTTGCAGAAAAACATGTGGACACAATTAGACAGTAATTAAAATGCATACATATAATAATTGTGGTTCTAAATGTACTGTGGCGTAGCATCAATCTTTTAGTTGTATCGGGAGATGAGATGTATTCCATCTAGAAACACAAGCACTTTCCTTGGCACTGCTCGTCAAATAACAAATAGGCCGTGTATAATTTAGCATCTTGCATGTAAACACTACAGTTCAGCTCTGATCTCAGACCAAAATAGTTTGTTCAAAACGCGGAGGTCTTATTGAGCAAGGAAGAAAAGATGTGGGGATTTCACCACCCCGGGCTGGCTATCTGTAACCATATAAATATTGTACTGTCATTGTGTGCAGCAACACATTTCTCTGCTGTAGATGTCTTAATACTGAAATAACTGTGAAAATCACTTTGGAGTGCATTAACTCATCAATGCAGCGCAGAAGACAAGATGACATTCATGATTTTATGAGCAGATGTTGTAAGGCCCCCGGTTTAATCTCGTTTCTGTTTTTCTGTTGGGGGGGGGGGGGGGGGGGGTTAAAATTCTTTTGCCAATTGTAGGGTTTACACACCTCCACATGTCCAGTAAAGGTGCATTCTGAAATAATATTTACAAGGTTGACTGAACATTGTCTCCGTACCACTGTCAAGGCCTCCTTGCCTCTTTGGAATACTTTTCACAGATCCAGCAACGCTTATGATGATGCATCGAATATTTCCCTTCTCGTCTCCTCCTCGACGTCGAACGCACACCAGCCGACTGAAAACTACGACTGACAGGAGGAGTAATCTGTTGCGGGGCCCAGTGGAGAGGGAGCCGGAAGCCAGGTAAACAGAAAACCAACAGGGAAAGAAGGATGGGGAGGTCTGAAGGAATCAAATGGTGGAAACAATGGGAAAATCAATCATCTCAACGGGGGCCACAATCAATAGTCACCGCAAACCAAGTCACAGGCAAAAAGAAATGAAAAAAACGCGTTCGCTGTGTGTTAAATCATTGGCTCCCCTCGCATTCCGTTCCGTTCTTTTATCCATACACACTCACCGGTGACGAGCACATTTAAACATCCTGATCTGCTTATGTAGCCGGAGGGCGAGCACACACGGATGCCGCCCCGGGACAGTATCTTTGGGAGCCTGCCCCCAGCGGCGAAGGCGCCCGGGACCTAAGGAGGGGAAGGCGGATGACGGAGACCCCTTTGTGCTCTCCGACGGGGAGGGGGGCTCTTTGAAGATCAAACGCATGGGAGGGTGCAGCGGGGTCCTGGCGGTCGAGCGCAATTAAAACCTCTGTGAGGCTGAGACGCTCTAAAGGGATAATGAGAGAGGGCTGCCTCTTTGCTAATCCCACCTAATTATGTTTGGATGCAAGGTTGGGTTTCAATAAACAGCTCTTTTGAGAGGCTTCCCCCAATCCAGCAGCTCAGAGGTGTGGGGCTAAACCCACCGTGCCCAGAGGTAGGTTGTGAGGACACGGGCTCAGGTCATGCTTGAGAAGGCAAAGGAATGCGCCGCCAACGTTGTCGATCACAAAGCAATTATGGGCATTTTGGAATTTTTATGTATGCAGGCTACTTTTCCATATCGTAAAAGATCCAAGCAGATTTCCAATTCCATGCAGTAAAAGATCAATTTGTATTTTAGTTTACAGAGGCAGTTAATCCAATCATATCAAAAGGATGACAGTTGAGAGGCCTTTGAGAAGCTTCAAAGAAGATAGGCTACTGCAGATTCAAATTACTTGTAAAACTTTAAACGGAAAACAAATCTTAAGGAAAAACGAAATAAGTTCACACTCGCACCGCCCTCTACTGGTCGGGAGAATAAATTATTTATATTCAACCATGCAAATTTAGCACTAACACACCTAACTCAGGTTAGTGCTTCAAACCCAAACTTATTTTCACCTGTCGACCCCAATTCACGTCCTGTGCCCACTTGTGGGGGGTCTCAGCATCCATGTAGCCCGTACTGGAAAACACAGGGAGATTGAAGGCTGAAGACCCCCTTCAGAGCTACCACTTCATTTTCCCACAGCCCGGCCTCCAATCACAATCCAATCTACACCCAGGCCGGGAGGAGCACCCGCAAAAGTCATTGGAAGACGGCGGAAGGACACCTCCCAGAGATTGAACTCTGGTGTCTTTTCATGATATCCCCGGCTTGCTCTTTGGCTCGGCACTGATCTGTCATCCACATGCTCAGCAGTAAACCTGGTGACTTCTGGTGCGCCTGGCCTCTTCCCCATCACAGAGCACTTCATTCCTCAGCCCACTGTTTGACAGCTCGCCCTGCTCTTTCCATGCCTTTGGATCTATCTGTCTTACTGTTGCTGCGTCTCTATCTTTATTGTGCTCTCTGCCCTCCCGCTGTCTTCCACAGTCACTTGCGTGTGCACGCACACACACACACACACACACACACACACACACAATCACACACACATTCCAACACAAACACACACAATATGTGTTCCTACACTGTATTTTCCTTATCCATTACTCTACTCCTCTCTCTCTGAATCCACTTTCTTACTGCAGGCACTATTATTCTGCGAACTCAGCCTTATTTAAGAGACATTTATTCTGACATTTAACTGTCCTACAGCTGTGCCTCTTCACCAGTGAGAGAGGGATCAATAAGTGCCAATTCTGTCCTGGGAACTTTGCCTCTGCCTCCTCTTGTGTACCCTCCCTCTGCCTCTGTCGGACATTTGTTAGCATGCAACGGAACACGGTCTTGTCTTCTGTCTTCGCTTGACAAGATGACAGCTTCTACTGAGTGGCACAATGCCACTAAAGCTGCCAGACGCAAAACAAAACAAAACTAAACATCTTCATTGCATTCGAGGACGACTCCCCAGCAATTAAAAAAGCTATTTTGACAGCCAAAAACAGTGACAGCCACAGTGATGAAAATAGTTACTGCAAAGCTAATAGGTTTGTCTTTTGGTTCTCGACACGTTCACATTTGAATGTCATCAACTGCATTGAACACCTTCCAAACCGCAGACACAGCACCCACAAAGATCCCTCTGAAACGTAAGTATTACAAATAGGTAAGAGATGGCAAAGCGGCAGAGACAACCTACCAACCCCCCCACACCCCCAACCACCCCCCACCCTAACCCGAACACCACTTTCCTGCAGAAATGCAATAAGGCCTAGCAGGAAACACTAATCAGGTTGGAGGCCCATTTGAGAGGTTTTGAGCTCCCTCCTTCAGCGCGGTGTCCTTGCATTCAGAGGGCACAGGTCCTCCATCCCAGACACACAAATGGTTTTATAATATGATGACCGACATGTTTTGATTGACACTTAGTATTGTTCAGTTCAGTCCACCAACCTTAAGGTAATGGTAATGGGGGGGGGGGGGGGGGGGTGATTTAATGTGTTTTCACTGTTCACCCAATACACAGTAAGTCCAGGAAGGCAGAGAAGAGCATCATTTTATTTGAGCTCTAGGACTATAATTTATAAAACTATATATATCACTCAATCTTATCATATCCTTACCCTGAGGTCTAATTATTATGTTTTATCATATCTTTGCTTGAAAGGCAATGGATTTGTCTCATAGGTTAACATCCTGTCAGTCTCAGTTGATACAGCGGGATTGATAAAAACCCTAATGGGCTATTCATGTACTGTCCTATGCCATTATGTCCCAGCTGCATTGATTTTTGGATCAAGTATGACCAAAGAAGAAGTTAGTGGTTCAATGGGCATGTCACTGCTTATGCGATTAGCGGTTGAGTGGAACCAAGTCCACACTGGTGTCTTGACTTTAAGGGCCCCAAAAGATTTGACAAAGTGAAAAGACCTGTCATCTTTGTACAAGTGATTTAATTTTTTCCTTATGTTACTCAGAGCGGGCCACAATAACATGGAAGAGCAAATTACTCACATTGGTGATTGAGATCTTTGAGCTGAGGCGTTTACCTCTAAAAGCTTCTGAATAAGGAATGATTGAAACAGAATCAGGCATTTAAGAGACTTTTATGCTAAAACACATGCACGAGGAAAGACGTGCACCCCCACACACACAAACACACACACACACACACACACACACACACACACACAGACAGACGGACAAAGCACGTGCACACGTACCCTCACACACAAAGGAGATTTGAAGACATGTCGGTCATATAAGAAGTTACAGCAAATCGTCGCGGCAGCCATTATCCGGACAAGCAGAAAGCCATTACGAGCAATGATGAAAAAGATTCCCGAGGGGCACAATGGATGGACAGTAACATGAGTGGCAGGTGATAGCCAACATGGGAGGATAATAGAACTCATCACCGCTGGTAAATAACTTTGCGGGACTATCCTAGAGAACTTACCTGTGCCAAATAGATTATTCAGCCACCGCCCGGTTGTCAACCACTGCCCTGTCATGGTGAGATAAAAGGCCATTAGCGGTGGCACTAGAGGGAGCCTACAATCAGATGAGAGGGGGAGAACTTGAAAGCACCTTGACGGTTGTCTACCGTCACGTCATGCAAACCAGTCATGTGTGTTGAAGGAGGCTTGCGCAACACCGTCGTTTAAACTAACGGAGAAATCTTTCATTTCTTTTGTCACACAAACACACACACACACCGTCGGTGTCTTGACAGAGCTGCGCAGTGGAGGGCTGTGTCATGCGGTCGCCTTTAAATTCGCCGTAATGCATGCAAAGAATTTCTAACTCTAAAGGGATCTTGTTTTCCCGACATTTCAGGCCTAATACAGCAGGCTATCTGGGTAACCTCATTGATCTTCACATCACATTTTGTGCCTTCTAAGAGGAAGACCAAGCTGTTCAGCGCTTAATCCAGCATTGGCAAAGATGATGAGCCATGATAGGCAAAAAATGAAGCCCACTTACACTAGGGAAAAAATGTTTTGTACAACTTACTTTATAAACATTCAACAAAGTTGTCCAGTATTTGTCTCATAGAACTGTATTGAAGATGACATAGAGGATATGCAGAGAAATAAGAGCAAAAATATTTGTCAATCTAGTATAAAAGGATTTATAACAAGTTGTCTACAGAGCAAACTAATGGAAAAGGATTCCACTTTCAGTCACTTTTTTACTAATCATATTGCCTTCAAAGCAATTCGCATGATTGCTCAAGCTACTTGTCAAACAGGTTGCATTTCACATACGCGATAAAGTATCAGCAGGATTTTAAATGTTTGAAATGCCTTTCAAACATACTCAAACATGCTTAGCAAATCCATGTAAGACCTTGATATGAAACCTATAGAATTCCAATTTGCTGACTGAACATTGTTATACAAGGTAACTTACATTTTAACTGCCTACACAGCAAACAGCAGTCTTTGGTTTTCTAACAGCTTACAGTGATACCAGTGTGATGGCATGTATACACTGCTAAAGCTGATTTAACTCAAGCGTGACACAATTTATGCTGGCATTTGAGTTATGAACACAGGGGTAAAAAGAAAATTGGGGACCAAGAGTATGCTATCAGCTGCCACAAATGTATTTTTAATGTTAACAGCACGGGCAAAAAGCACAAGCACTCGCAGATGGCCAATGGCTGTCACAGTGGTGGGCAAATCAGCTGAGAGCAGGTATCTGCTATATTTAATTAGACATAGAGCCTAGGGGAGCTGACTACACGGTAACTTTGTCACCCAGGATTGATGACTGCTTTCTATGAAGGGTAAATAAAAAAATAATGTTGGTAATCCCAGAGACGTTTCTGTCATAATTTGCACCAGAAAAAAAGAATGTGCCTTTAGGATTCTGATAGCATTATCACTCACTATAGAAAGCAGTTCCTGTAATTATTCATTTATATAGTAAAACATTTTCATTGGGTTTCATACTTTATTCTTTCAAATTACTGCTGCAATGTTAAGTTCAGTATTAAGTGGTGTGAGTCCAAATCTTGTTGTCGAGAAAAGATTATATTGTCTTTTTGCAGGGTCAGGTGGAGTTTAACAATGAACTTAACTACAGCAACTTCTGCTTTGTGTTGAATATTAATTGCTATGTTATATCTCTGCTTTCACCAACCAGGCTTGTGCAATAGATGTATTGTACCCAAACAGTCCTCTCAACATCTGGATACAACGCAAACCTGTTGCCACAGAGACAGCAGGGAAGAGAAACAAAAGGGAACCAAAATTAAAAGCTTTTGTTTCCATTTTTTTACCAACCACTTCACCACCCCTTGCTGAGTTAGAGTGCTGCCTAGTGTTGCCATCGTATAGTTAACATAAGGTAAACAAAAATACCTTCCTATGCCATCTGTTTAAGAGCACTTTAACTCAAAAGAAAACAACCAGGAAGCAAAGAATGTGATAAGCCAATGCACAGCAACAAAATAAATATATATATACATATATATAATTGCAGCTTGAACGTTTCAATGACGATGCAATACTTGATTAAAACAAATACTTCAAACATGTACAGTCCCCTCCAAAAGTATTGGAACAGTAATGCCAATTCCTTTATTTTTGCTGTAGACTGAAAGCGTTTGGGTTTGACACCAAAAGATGAATATGAGACAAAAGATCAATATGTCAGCTTTTATTTCCAGGTATTTTCATCTGGATCTGATAAACAACTTAGAAGATATCATTATTTGAAAAGAAAGACCACATTTTTAGATGAGCAAAAGTATTGGAACAGATAGACTTGAAATGGATTTAAGTGAATAAGACTCAATATTTTGTTGCAAATCCTTTGCTTTCAATAACTGCATCAAGCCTGCGACCCATGGACATCACCAAACTTTTGCATTCTGCTTTTGTTATGCCTTTCCAGGCTTTCACTGCAGCCTCTTTCAGTTGTTGCTTGTTTTGGGGGGTTTCTCCCTTCAGTCTCCTTTTAAGAAGGTAAAAGGAATGCTCTATAGGGTTTAAGTCTGGAGATTGACTTGGCCAGTCTAGGACCTTCCACTTCTTGCCCCTGATGAACTCCTTTGTTGTTTTTGCAGTGTGTTTAGGGTCATTATCTTGCTGCATGACAAAGGATCTCCCAATCAGTTTGGTTGCATCCTTCTTTAAATTGGCAGACAAAATGTTTCTGTAGACTTCCGAATTCATTTTGCTGCCGCCATCATGTGTTACATCATCAATGAAGATTAATGAGCCCGTCCCAGAAGAAGCCATTGAAGCCCAAGCCATCACATTACCTCCACCGTGTTTCACAGATGAGCTTGTGTTTTGGGGGTCATGAGCAGATCCTTTTGTTCTCCAAACCTTAGCCTTTCCATCACTCTGGTAGAAGTTAATCTTTGTCTCATCAGTCCATAAAACTTTTTCCCAGAATTTTTGAGGCTCGTCTCTGTACTTTTTGGCAAAATCCAGCCTGGCCTTCCTATTCTTTATGCTAATGAATGGCTTGCATCTTCTGGTGTAGCCTCTGTACTGTTGTCCATGAAGCCTTCTGTGAACAGTGGATTCTGAAACCTTCACTCCTGCCCTCTGGAGGTTGTTGTTGATCTCACCAACAGTAGTTTTAGGGTCTTTCTTCACAGCTCTGACAATGTTTCTGTCGTCAACTGCTGTTGTTTTCCTTGGTCGTCCCGTTCGATGTCTGTTACTTAGTACACCAGTAGTTTGTTTCTTCCTGAGGATATTCCAAATTGTTGTACTGGCTATGGCTAGTGTCTGTGCAATGGCTCTGATTGATTTCCCATTTTCCCATTTCCCAAGAAACCCAGTAAAAAGCAGGGAGGAAAGGACACGGCTGTGTCCAGCTATTCCATCAAATCTATTAGCTTCACAATTGCTTTCTTTTCACCCATAGACAGTTCTCTGCTTTTCATGTTGATTACTATAACTGCAGTCTGCACAGGCAAAACCAGAATCTGAAACTGAGCCTAGACATTCAGTGATATTTATTGTTTGAATAATAAATGTAATAAGACACACCTGGGCAACAAAACACACCTGTTAGTCACATGTTCCAATACTTTTGCTCAACAAAAAATGTGGTGTTCCTTTACAAATAATGATATCTTCTAAGTTGTTTATCAGATCCAGATGAAAATACCTCGAAATGAAAGCTGACATATTGATCTTTTGTCTCATATTCATCTTTTGGTGTCAAACCCAAACGCTTTCAGTCTACAGCAAAAATAAAGGAATTGGCATTACTGTTCCAATACTTTTGGAGGGGACTGTATATTTAAAAGAGACATTGATTTCAGCTTGACTACTGTGTTATCCTGTTTGGCCTAAGTTCAAGAAACTAATTAAATCTGTTTTATATGCATAGCAAATTCCATACAGGTAGGCAATTTAATGGGCTTTACACAAGGAAAGCAGAAACATACAGGTTAAAAATAAAAGACCAAGAAAGAAATGAAAACAATTGTAACAAGAGAAATGTAATTGCTCAGAAAATGCAAACGAGAAGATAAATGTTTTCAATCTGGATTTAAAAGTAGTCAGACTTGGAGCGAGTCTCAGACCTTCAAGGTGCTTGGTTCCAGCTATTTGTTCCATAGTAACTGAATGCTACTTCACCTCTTTTAATTTTAACTTTGGGAACGGTTAAGAGACCTCTTCCAGGTGACCTGAGGTGTCTAGAAGGTTGATACTGTACTAGCATGTCAGTAATGTATTTTAGCCGCAAAGTAGTTGGTGACTTGTAGGTGAGCAACAGTATTGAAATCAATTACTTGTCACACAGGGAGCCAGTGTAGTGATCTGAGAATCGGTGTAATTTGTTCACAGTTTTATATCTTTGTTAAAAGTCTAGCAGCAGCACCCTGAACAAGCTTCAGCTATCTAAGTGCTTTTTAGGAAGACTTGAGAGAGAACCATTACAGGAGTTAAGCCTACTATTAATAAATGCATGAATAGAGTCTTCACAGAGTACCAGAGTCTTGCTATGTTTTTGAGGTGATAGTATGCTGATTGTTTACCGGTTGGCTGTTGAAATGTAGGTCTTAGTCAATGATGACTCAATGCACTGACAGTCTAACACATGGATTTTATATCACAGGGGTCATTTGGTGAAAAAGAAATGTATATTTCAGTGTCGTCTGCATAACTGTGGTTGGCGGTATTATTTCGCATAATTTAACGTAGCGGGTGCATGTAGAGATCCCAAAATTTACCCCGGGGGGACTCCACATATATAGTCATAGTCATATTAGTTCCCTCAGATACCTAGTTTCCAATGGACACAAAGTTGTTCCTGTTTTCTTGATACGACTTCAACCTGTTTCTGCCTGTTCCGAACAGTCCAACCCCCTTTTCTTACCTTTCTAAAAGTATTTTACGGTCAACAGTATCAAAAGCAGCGCTAAGATCCAATGACACCAAGATGGATATCTTCCCAGAGTCAGTGTTCGGACAGATGTCATTTAAAACCTTTGAGAAGTGGATAACTAGGTCTATTTTCTAGCAATCAAAGCAAAACAAACACAGTTTTTGAGGAGTAAATGAGGAAGAGGACAAGGAGGACTAGTTTCTGAGTCAAGGAAAGACAACAAATCCTTCTGACAGATGCTTGTTTGAGGACCACGGCAAAAACAAATCTGGCTGGGATTACATGCAACATTCTGTATCGTATTTATGAAGAGTACGGACCTTTCAACTTGCGATGGTAAAGTTATTCAATGTTAACGTGGACAGATCGTTAGCCGAAGGGTAATTCACTGAATTATAATACTATTATAATACTATCAATTAACAATTAAAATACGAATATGTTTGTGACAAAGGTTGAATGGAAGAAGGTGCAAGCCAAAATTAAATTGGGGCGCCACATCAGGTAAATATTCTGTGATATTTTTAAAACCTATATCTCGGCCACTGTAGCTCATTAACTGGCACTTTCCTTTCTAAATGCTGAAATAGGGTCTAGAGGTGAGTCAGAGTAAGGAATTTTATAACAGATATTGTATTTTAAGGTTGTGATGATTAATTCCTCAGTCAACCTGAGTCTATTAACATACCATGCTGAAATGCAGACTAACGCAAATCTGTGTTTAAACTACCTGATAATATTGGTCGATTTCCAGGATATAACTGGATATACACCGTAGGGACAAAAACTTGGCCTAAAATGAAGATACCAGCACCACAAGGCTATTGTAAAAAATACACTATCAGAATCCAAATAGAGACAATGGATCATCAATCACTCCCCCTGCATAAACAGTGCCATCACACCCATCAATCTTTCTCACACATGCTGTAGATTGTAACCTAGAGTATTTGTTTAAAAAGGCTCTATTGCTGCACACAAAGGCAGCAGAAATCTGCTAATGGCTTGTTGCTTTGGTCCAGCTGCCACAGACAGTACTGAGTACTACAGCTGTAGGATATCCAGGAGTGGTGGTGATGAGCTCTCTAAAATGAGATCCACTCCACCATGTTGTCATATTGGAGTCACTGACTCATTACTTGGCAAAAGGATGACTCAATTTGCACTAAATGCCTCACAGCACCTTTTAAATCAGGAACTACCAGCCAAATATGTTTTTGCCAAGATGGCAAGAAAATGGTATGCTCTGTGTCAGTTTTGGCACGATTCTGGAAATTGGACAACCAATTTATAGCACTTTTGCCATTGATTTCTTAAAACATTACGGTTCGTTTTACCTCAGTATCAATATAATTTGCGTTGTATTACATAGAATGTCTTTCGCACGCATGTATGGCATTATGAGTCATCCATGTCCCGCTTTAAATAAGTCTGAATGCTATACTTATGTAGTGTCGCTAAAATCACTTTGGGTCATGACTGGACTGGGTAAATGGACTGCACTTATGAAGCGCTTTTATCGACCTTAACAGTTCTCAAAGTGCTTTACAATTTAGGCCTCTTATTCACCCATTTATCGGATAGCAGATTTGGTGACACATTCAAAAGTTCAATTAAACACCATGCGGATGACACATGCTTTCCATGTCCACAATAAACTATGACAACATTGGCAAGGTCTCACATCAAAAAACAGATTATATCTCAATGGGCTTCCTGGTTAAATAAAGGTTGTAAAGGCTTTGACAAAATCTTTGCATGATAATTTTGCATGTATTTGCAGTTGCCTGAGCACAAGCAACCCTTCATCAGAGGTTCAGCTAAGAAAAAACAACATTGAATCTTATATGAAGGACAGCCACACCGTCCGCATTGTCCATAAAGGTCTCAAGGAATAAAAGTAACATAACCAGCGCAATAATTCTATTGTTATTGAAGCGCACTTGACAGCCCTCAAAGACTCTTCTTCTGAAAACAAGTATAACATTTTTGGCTTCAAATCAATGAAGCCTGTCGGAGTTTCACCTCGCGGCCCTGTGGGAGTCAGGCCTTGGGGGCCCTGCTGACCCTGGGGTCACCAATCTGCAATTGACCCCGTTGCCAACCACCAAGCAAATTAGACCTACTATGTGCCTGGCTGTCTCTAAAGAAGGACATGGAGACACACAATCTAGCCCAAGTCGGCACATTCAGCATCCGAGGAACGAAACTCACAGGAAATTTGGGGATTATATTGAGTGTTCCACTACATATTTGATGCATAAATATTGTGTGTGAGTCTTCCTGTTACTTTCTATAGATCATTATTTTATTTTAGATAATTCTGTGTTTATCTTTT
This sequence comes from Aplochiton taeniatus, assembly GCA_017639675.1. Lineage (NCBI taxonomy): Eukaryota > Metazoa > Chordata > Actinopteri > Galaxiiformes > Galaxiidae > Aplochiton > Aplochiton taeniatus. The sequence goes on along the minus strand of CM030181.1, from coordinate 6,886,394 downwards.
TTCGTATTGCTTTACCTGTATCCCACTAACTTATTAATCTGGTATTATGAGGTGGGAGAGTATAGAATAGAAGGTTACTAGACTTAGGCTCAACATGCCCTTTGATTGCTAAACAAAATAATTAAATAAATAAATAAAATATATAAAATATAATGCTATATTTAAGTAAGTATGATTCATATTTGAACAAATAAAGATTTAAACAGCCCTAATGCTCCCCAATATATATATATATATATATATATATATATATTTCAGTCAGAACAACTTGAGAAATGCTTAACTATTGCACATGGTAATACATTGAAAGTTGGCGCCAAGGGTCTGCCGCTCTGAAATACTTTCCCGCCCAAGGTCATATTTAAACACTTAATGAATAACCATGGGTAGGGAGCAGATATCTGCAGATTCCCCTCGACAGATATTGAGCAACAGACCCGAAGTGGGTGAAGGCTGGTGCCTCATTCCATCGAAAAGAATGAAACTCGTGACTAAAGATTATATTGGTTAACACTTGGAATCACACCTCTGTGTCCACATCATTTGAAAACAGCCATGCAATGCAAGTACACGAGGGTAGTTTGTGGTTAGAAGAACACGATGAACAAGAGCGAGAGCATAGTAGGGTAGGCTGCAGTGAGCAGTGGAGCACTTGTTGGAGCCAGTATTGTGAATGAACTGTGGTTTAAAAAGACCACGTTAAACTAATGAGCGTATGCGAGTGGTTGATTGGTGTAACCGTGAGAATAGCAGTTATCTGAGTTGCCTGCCTGAACTAGCTGTGCCACGGCATCGCCTCATATAATTCATAATCCATGTGGATTCAATGCAAATATTTTTACTTGCCCACTCTCAAACTTGAGGGCATTCGTATGATGACGTGAAGTGAGGAATACTTAATATATATTATCTACACAACGCAGGGTACCAATTGAGCATTGTTACATTACCCTAGAGCAAAGCCACATGCTAATGAGGCCATCGAATTTTCTAAGCTTTCTTGACAATCAAGAAATTCCCAGCAGGCTTTTCTTCACCTGTTGTTTCCTATTGGTTCTTTGGGAATTTCTGTCAAGTGCTGACACTCGAGGAAAGGCGCGCGGACGACATGGCTGTCTTCATTTGGTTTAGTCGGCCGAGTAGTGTTTTCCTCGGAGGCTAATCTGGCCTTCTTCAATCGCCCTCCCCTCAGAAGTCTGTGGAAAATTGTTTTGTTACCTGAAACCGTCATGCACGCCTTAGCGATGTCTCATCAATGCTGTGGGGAATGTAGTGTCAGCTTAAGCAGAGAGCTCAAAATGTTTGGACGGAAAAGGGACATGAATTATAGGCAGACAGTTCTTCAGCTGTCACTAAGAGATAAGACAAGATCATTCCGAGTGATCTGAACCCCCAAAGCTTGCACTTGTTTAATATCTTTTATCTTCTTATTCTCTTATACGCTAACATCTATGGAAAGAGGCTGTGTGCTGATAAGATCTCCTTGGTGTATCCATCAGAAGTACATCAAATGAAGATTCAGGGAATTTGAAGAGGTGGCATGAAATGTACTCCTAATCTGGGGAAAACACCAACAGAGGTCTGTCTAGTCGAGAGAACATCAATGTTTTGTCTCTTTCCTCCTTAAATCAACCCTCTCTCTCTCTCTCTCTCTCTCTCTCTCTCTCTCTCTCTCTCTCTCTCTCTCTCTCTCTCTCTCTCTCTCTCTCTCTCGCTCTCTCTCTCTCTCTCTCTCTCTCTCTCTTTCCCTTTTCCGTTGGAGCTGCTCTCCTGCTGGCTTGGAAGGGACTGTGTCTGTCACAGGGAAGGTCGGTGGAAAGTGCCGGCACGGCGGCTGTTTGACAGCTCATGGCTGCCTTCGGGCTGCGTCGTTACACTGGTGCGTTTGGGTTCTTTTCAAGTGTCCTATGTAGGTTAGCAATGCACGAGGCAAAGATTTCCAAGCAGGCTTTTGCTTCCTCTACGTGCACTACACCTCATGGGATAAGGCTGCGTGATAGGGTCTCATCATGTTGTTACCGTGGAGATCAGTCTACTGGCTAAAAAGGTCGTAAACCAACGAAGATAACCTCTTTTGCAGCTTCACAGGGTCTCATTGAATGAAGGTTTTTTACTTTGATGCGTCATGGTCACGTAAGAACCGTTCAGAGTTTGTTTCTCTGTGTTTCTCTTCTACTTCTCTATCCTCCATCTTACTCTCCTTTTCTCGCGCTCTCTTTCTCGCACACACATATACATGGCACAGGGCACACACATGCATTATCAAAAACACATATTTTCAATGCACAGGACCCGCACTTGTCTACCCTAAATGTGATTAAACTGGAAGTCATGTGATACAAATATATATATATATTTTCTTTTACCTGTGCATGAATGCAAGTTACTAAAAGCTAAATCCGACTCAAATCAGATTTCTTTCTCAAGGTTTCCACAGAGATCCATGAGGGTTTTCTGAACGGAGGAGGAAGTGGCCTAATGGCTCTATGTAAATGAAGATGGAGAGTAAATAGACATGGGAAATGTTGAAATTGGTCTGACACGGCAATCAGAGGCAGACAAGAGACACCAATCACTTTTCTAGGAGGCAGACCAGGCACAACCAATGGCACTTCTTATTTCCATTTTCCACGCTCGGAAATCCTGTCAGCTAACCCTTGGACGGACAGCGACTGCATTTCACACTGCTCCTCAGCCACAATCAAGAGACTCCCAGTCTCCATGTTGAATGGACTGGCTGGAAGAAGAGAGCGGGAGCCAGATAGGAGGACGGATAGGGGGAAGAGAAAGGGTATGTGTTGTCAACAAAATAAAGCATTGACTTTGTACATTTCATACAGCATTGTTTACATGCCTGAAATAATGTTCTTACTTTGGAACATTGTAACAGGATGAATAGCAGACATGGACAGAAAGCTCTGGTTCTGCATTGACGGCTTTCTCACAAAACACTGTGCGGGTCTGCTGTGCGTTCTCTTTGTGGTAGATGTTTGTTGAGCTGTTGTCACTTGAATAGTGGAGGGCTATTTCATTTTGGCCAGGCTTTTTCCTTCTGGGAAATTGCCGGCTTTATTTGCAATGGAGAGGCGAGGTGTTGAGGTGTCACACTTGAGTCTGAGAGCACAACGAGATTGCTGAGAGTGAGAGGCTGTTATGTATCAACGGACGAGTGTCTGTGTGTGTGTGCGTGTGTGTGTGTGTGTGTGTGTATGCGTGTGTGTGTGTGGTGTGTGTGTGTATTTCAACACCACCGTTGCTATTTTCTCTTTTTGGACGTGCTGGTGACATGCTGTTCCTCTTGGGGCATCATGGTCAGACACCCGCACCCACACATTAGGAGTTGCACATTTGGGGGGGATGGCCCCCGAAGAGAAGCCTTTCAATCTAGAAAAGTGTTAATGCAATATGGAAGTTGAAAACAAAAATGACAGAACCTTGGGATAGGTTGTGTGAATGAACAGACAGCATTGAGACACCTTGGTTAGCGTGTCATCTCAGACTAAGCTGTATAACCTGGCTTGTCCGTTAATGCGATTTGGACATTTGAGAATGACCACCACGCCACAGGCTTGTAATAAGCCACGCAGCAAAGGAGTAAACACTATTATCACAATCAATATTTTCTTTTTTCAACGCATTCCTGAGTGCCTAATTAAAAATAGAAACAGCTGTGTTGCCACTCGTGTTAATTCAAAAATGGTGTACACACTGCAGACACACCATTAACAGATTGTGTCACCAGGTATTTACCAAGTTCTAACGCTTTCTATCGGTTCTGTGATAGAAAATGTAAAAGTACTCTCTTAGGAGGTATGAATAAATGAAACAATGAAACAATGAAACAAAATAAATTAAGCATCTTACAAACGGAAGAAAAGTACTTTGATCACCAGAGAACGTAGAAATGGCCCTAACTAGACTGAAATAGTTGTTCCCTGGTGAACTTTAAAAGGGCACTTGGTATGCTGGAAACAGTATGCGGCAAGCCTTGTTTAAATGAGAATCAGTTGGATGCTAATCAAACTGTATTTACCATGTACGAGGAATGAGGGGGTCGAGAAGTGGTTGCATCTTAGATTCTTCTTTTTATCTCATGGAGCCATAATGATACTGCTTATAGATTGTAGGAGATCAAAGAATTGTACACACATCATATTCATGGCTTCACCTCTCTTCTTGGGGGAAAAAAGGCCTAGGTTGAATATCAGCACATTGATTTTCGTGGCAGCTCTGATGAAACGCTAGTGGCCCCGCAACAAGAAAATGTATCAGAAGATCCCAACATACAGTATATTGAATTGAGGCTGAATGTTGGTGTCGAGAAGATGTTAATGCCTGCACCAGTAAATCAGACAGACAGACACACGAGCTGTCTGTTATTATGCGTTGACAGGCACATTGCAAATGGCAGCCACAGAAAGACACAAACACACAGACACACAAACTCACTTGACTGATGTGAGCGACCAGAAAAAGAAAAACACACACACACACACACACACACACACACACACACACACACACACAAATAAAGCTGTCAATACTCCTCCGCGTCGGAATGTATGAGCAATCTAATGGACACCCTTTCTCCCTTGTCATTGTTGTCATTTGTTTTGTGTGCATTATCGGGGTTGCAGACAGCCCCAGCAGAAGCCGACTGCTGTCCGTCCTCGTCCCTTCTGTTCACTGCTTATCGGAGATCCCTGAGGTGTGACACCGAACCATTCTCTCCTCCACTAATAACTCTCCACTTTTTGTCTTCATCATTCTTGCATGAAATTGGCTATTAGATGGTTTTCAGGGACAGACAGAAACTCTAATACTTACAACAGGACGTGCACTGAAAATATTTGCAGAAGAATGCACAAAATAACAATGCCTTAGGACACAAATACTTGCCCAAAATGTGGGGGAGAGTGTACATACTACAGTATATGCCTGAGAGTGTACATACTACAGTATATGCCTGAGTGTACACACTACTGTATATTCCTTACAGTATATGCCTGACTGTACATACTACTGTACATGCCTTACTGTATATGCCTGAGTGTATATACTGCTGTATATGCCTGAGTGTATATACTGCTGTATATGCCTTACAGTATGTGCCTGAGTGTATATACTGCTGTATATGCCTGAGTGTATATACTACTGTACATGCCTGAGTGTACATACTACTGTATATGCCTGAGTGTATATACTACTGTATATGCCTGAGTGTACATACTACTGTATATGCCTGAGTGTATATACTACTGTACATGCCTGAGTGTACATACTACTGTATATGCCTGAGTGTACATACTACTGTATATGCCTGAGTGTACATACTACTGTATATGCCTGACTGGCACCAACTCTTATTGGTTTGTTATTTGAACATGACTTGATATATTTTAACATGGTAACTACAATCCATTTTTATCACGGGTGAGCTGTTACTCTAAAGGGCCAATGCTTTACTCATCTGTGCATTTGTTAGAATAGTGTAGAGTACATATTTAATGTCTATGCTACAAAGAAATAGGAGAGAGAGCGAGAGAGAGAGAGCGACAGAGAGAGAGCGGGAGAGAGAGAGAGAGAGAGAGAGAGAGAGAGAGAGAGAGAGAGAGAGAGAGAGAGAGAGAGAGAGAGAGAGAGAGAGAGAAATATAGTGAAATAGAGCACAGAATATGGCGCTGTGGTACCCCATAAACTCCGTGGACGAGCAGCCAAATACTGTCAGGGCAGGTTAAGAGGGAAAGAGACCCCTTACACTTTGATCTATGGTTGAGCCATCAGCGCTCTCTGTGTGCCGTGTACCGGGAACCCGTGCAGGCCACCAACCATCCCAATCCTGTCAGAACAATCCCAATTCTGGCCCCTAGTCAAGTCCCTGTGTGCCAGCCAGGCCACCCAATCTCGAACAGAGACAGGGAACGAGAGAGAGAGAAGGGGTGAGGGGGGAGCGGGGGGTGAGGGGGGGGGGGGGGGGGGGTGCATCGATTTGAACTGGCTGGTTATAAACTAAACGACTGAAATGTCACCACAAACAACAACACAAAAGCCCATGCTTGTTGCCCCTCACAATAGGCTCTTCCCAATATGTGTTGTACCAAAGCGATGCCTAGAGAGAGGAGGGAGTGGGTACCACAGAGAGGGCAGCCAGAATAAGATGGGAAGGGAGAGGAGAGAGGCAACAGAGCTGTGAGATGGATGGAGAAAGAAGTAGAATTAGTCAAATGACTTTGTGAATGTAATTCACACTTGTTTGGAGAACCAAGAGGAAAGACAAAAAAGCAGATGATCAAATATGCACACTACGCTGTAGCTATTTTTGAAAGACGTTGAATAATACACCAGTCGGTCCTTTGTATATGTCACTTTTAATTTGCCCATTCTGTAAAGTTCTCCTCAAACAAAACAAAGCAAGTACATTTGCTTCCATAGTAGTTGCAGTCATGGCGGAAGCCTTAATGTAGAATGGAGTTGGTCCCAGTTGGGTCATAGGTCTCGAACATGGGCAGGGAAATGGTTGAGGCAGTTTCCCCTCTGTCTCTCTCAGCACAGCGATGGAGACTGATGAGCCTCTTCCCCGCCTCATACCACTGTTACCACCATACTTCTGGTGGGAGTGGTAGGTAATCCATTTCAATAGAACATGAGGGTTCTAAATATAGGCTGAGCTAAAATTCTGAGTCAAGTACCCTTCATCTTGTTCCTCCTTTGTTTGCCCCTGTGGTCTGTTTCAGCAGATGGGTATTTCATGTATTTTTCAGTGTGTTCCCGTAAACAGTGGAGAACAGGTTGATCATTAGTATTACATGGGGACCTCATCCTACAAGACATAACCCGCCTTTCACCACTCCGGAATGCCAGAATGCATCCGTGCTCTGTTCAGGGGATTCTTTTCTGCCCCTCTTTTTTCTTCTTCTTCTGAAGACAGGCAGGAAGAATGAGTCGCTGCAAGTTGGAGGGGGTGCTTTTAAGACCATGCCACACACCGCACACCTGCATTACTGACTCATCTTGTGTTTGAAGCAAACAACATTTGTATTTTCACTACAGAGGGAATAGATATTGCAGTCATGCCTCTGCATGTTGCCGTTTTTTTTATTTAATTAATAGCGGTAGATGAAGCATCAGGGTTTCATGCACCAAAACACGATTCCACTCTGGCGTTGTCTGTACTACTTCCACTTTGCCAAGGGTCTGGAGATGGTCTGCGTCTTGGTAAATGTCAGTGTGAGATTGTTTACAGTGGAAGAGAAAACGTGTGTAGTTGAAAGTGAGGCAGCTATATAAATAAAGAACTGGAGTGTGTAGTTAATTAATCCTCGGCTTGCTCTTACAAATGTCACCTTGACGGTGGGCTTATGTCAGAGTGTGTCGCCTGTAAAGACCTGGGGGCCTGAGAGTTCAGGCTGGATTTGTAGAGCAGAGACAGGGGATGATGCTTGGCAAGCGACATGTCTGACAATCTGCACCAACAAACCTGTCACACTGGCATGGCACCAGCACACACTGCTCACAACGCTTTTCACCCCCCCCCCCGGCACTGAGCACTAGGTGGGATTGGGAGGACACAAAAACAAGTATTATTTATTCATTTTCGGGGGAGCAAACTTGACACATAACAAAAACAAGGTTAAGGCCTATATTAAGGTGCTAATACGCATTAGATATTAAAATTCAAACAAAACCAGAGATAAGGAGAAAATTGTTTGTAGCATTGAACATTATGGGATGGATTGTGGGATGGATGACTGGTGCCGACAAGAGACCGCGTCAGAAAAGCAATAGGACAGACACTTCAGCGTCGGCCCGAAAGATTATGAGCGGACAGTGCTTTAACTCTAGAGCTATCTGATCGATGGTTTGAAGGAGCAGAACAAGCAATTGACAGGGCAGTTCAATGTATAAAACTACAGACACAAAGAGGCAGATGTTCAGTCAGTGAATTGGTTACTTATGTGGATAACTAAAAATGTACATATATATATATATATATATATATATATATATACAGTACTGTGCAAAAGTTTTAGGCAGGTGATGTTGTTTTGAAGGCAAACGGTGGTCACACGAAATATTGATTTGATTTAGATTTTTCTTCTTTTCATTCACTTTGCGTTTTATTTATATATATATATATATATATTAGGCTCCGATCCACTACATATGTTTTCATGTATTGTGAAGATGTTTTTCCGTGCATTACATTTTTTGGTGGGTTATAGCTTACCGCTCAAGTAATCTTCTCCAGCTTGTCGTTTGATAAAGTAAATGTTAAGCACCTATGCTTTTTGTCAGACCTGCTTACTGCACATAAGTGTGGAGTAGCCCCTGTCAGCAGATACAATAAATGGACCAAGCTATTTTCAGACATAAGGGTTATGAAGAAAAATAAGCCAATTTTCCTTTTATATTAAGGTAACGGTTCACAATTTTTTTTATGTTCTATGTATTTCCATTTCTCCGGGAGATGTCCAGACTCATCCAGATTGTTTTTAAATCCATTTGGGCTATTTTTTTTTCTTTTTGTTTTTGTTGGATGCATTTTGCGCTTTTAGCTACAGTGCTACGATAATAACTATCTGCGTGGACAAGTCGGGACACCTCATGAAAATAATGAAAAACATTAAACATTTTGAAAAATCCTGTAATTCACCACTTGTTTGTATCCTAACTTCACCATTCCCTATTGAATAGTCTTTACAATGCATTAGAGGAGGCCAAAATAGTTTGGTTCCTTTGGGCTCAAGCTATTGTCTGACCTCTGGGCAGCTTTCTCTGTTTGGACTCATGGAAAGCGTTGCTATCATATTATTAACAAGTTGCATAGGGGACCTCATTGTCTGCAAAGAGGACCGAGTTTGACTCCCAAGTAAAAGGAAATCATAAAATGAGAAATTATTCGACACCGAAATGGATGGATTTGTATGTACAACTCCTTGAATAGCCTTGAAGTGTCCTCATGGAGACTGGTGCAAACATGAATCTCTTTTGCTTTCACCATCTACAAGCTATGCATTCAGCTATTACAGGTCATGAAGAGACGGTCAATAGGGAGTACAGGCATTCATCAGGCCCATGTATCATTGAAGCTTCAGCTTGTGTGTTTGTATACGTTGTGTTTTGTGAGCCTGTTATTCAATCACTTAGAGCCTTTTACATCTTTGTTTCCATTTCTTGTGTAATGGCATGATGCACTGCAGGGAGTAAAAGCCAAAGACCCCGAACGTTGTCTTCCAGTGGTGAAAAAAAGTGTTAACATGAGTGAGGAAAAGTGTTTTTGGACGGACATAAGAATTTACATTTCCATATGGTACATTTAGCACGTACCATGCAATTCAGTTCATGAGAACAGGCTATTTGCATAATCTACCCAATCCAACCGAATCCATGTACACATACCTTCGCTATCTGTTGTCTTCATCATACATATAAGTCCTCTGAATGTGTAGTTGACTGTGAAAACCATGGGCTGGAATACAGGAGTCAAAACATGCAAGGCTGTCCAAACACGTACGGTCAGCGCTCCTCAATAATTACCGGTCTGAAATAACATTAAAACGCCACCATGCCACCGACTCAACACAGCTTGGAGAATATCCTCTTTCAGCACTCATAGGACTTGGCATTAACCAACACATGCCACCTGAGAAAAATACAGCCTGGGGGTGACATTTAGCATCACACAGCGGCCAGTGAAACGGCGGTGGAAAGTTGGAACGTCAGCAGGTTCCATGTCGCGCACATCGGGGCCCCAGCCGCACCTCCATCTGTTTTTCCCATAATGCAATTTGCTTTTAATTTCCTAATGTTCCTCTAATCACCCGGCCGGGTGCAGGAGGGCTAATAGTAGGGTCATGAGTTGAAATCTGTCCCGAGGAACTAACTTAATGGGAACCAGAGAATGCAAACTCTATTACACCACACAGGCCTGTGTCTCCTTTGCATGTCATGGGCCGCCGGAATGTGTAGTCTTCCATTAGCGTTGTGTATTCTATTCAATGTCATCATACACTGGATGCATGCAGTAGAACTCATCCTAATAGAAAAAGTTTAACATATAATACACTGACTAATCACATATTTTAGACGCATTTGCCTTTAAAAGTGTGTAATGTCTTATGTAGAATCAATGTGTTTCAAAAGTGACACTTGTGCAGACTTATATTTATATTAATTTACTTTTCAGCATCTCTAAATCTTACTGAAAATTGTTTACCCTATATATATATATATATAAACGTCTGTGTGTGTGTGTGTGTGTGTGTGTGTGTGTGTCTGTGTGTGTGTGTGTGTGTGTGTGTGTGTGTGTGTGTGTGTGTGTGTGTGTGTGTGTGTGTGTGTGTGTGTGTGTGTGTGTATGCTGGGTTTTAGATCAGTAGCATAAAGCCCTAGCATAGAAGAGAAGGGGGGAGATCCGCTGTGAGGAACTAATATGAAAAGCACAGGTCTGGCATCTGTTCATTTTCACTCTCTCCTTAACTCCAAGCTCCTTTAACTAAAGGGCCTTATGACCAGACACAAACAGAAAATAGTCAATGGAAGGAACGGTAGAGCCTTTTTGCAATTCTGAAATGTTTGTCTGTATAAAACTCTTAATTACTCCTTTTGAAGTGAGAGGCAATTCCAACGACTTTATCAGTTGCAGACTTATACTTTAGGTTTCTTTTAAGAGCACCCCACTGTAAAGAAACAGTTTCTTGTTGTTTTCCCCCCCACATTAAATCACAAAAATGTTCAATACAGTATCCTGTTAATAAATGGGTTTTCTTTACCATAGCCTTTTATTGAGGTCTAAGAATGGTCAGCTTTGTGATCTTTTGAGTTAAAAACAGCCAATCCCATTTAAATGCCTACATGATAAGACCAGGTTTTGGTGATGGCACCAAAGTATGTTTTTCCCCTCATTGTCCCGTTACTTCTCAAAACAACCTTTCAAATCCATTTTTCCCTAAGCCTTAGCCAAGTGTGGAGAGTGAGTTAAGAAAAGCCTGTTTATGCATTTAAAATGGGAGCTGGGTCGCGTGCTGAGCCAACAGAGGCGAGAGGAGGTGGGTATGGGAGCACGTCGGGTTCAGAGCTTGGGAAAGAACTCTGTTAGCCTGCAATCCTCCAGGCCACACTCTATATATTCACCAGGACTAAACATAATCTCCCCATACTATACGTTCAATAGGATTCCTCCTCTCAGTCCCACCTCAGTAGCCCACTTTGCCTCAGGACGTTCTCAACCTTGGTAGGGAGAGCAAAGAGAATATCTACCAGGGACGGTCTTTGAATCCGTATGCAGTGGGTACGGTGCCTTGAAGGCATGCAAATGTCCAATTAATTGTCTTGATAAAGTTTAGTACACTTCCACCTTCATTTGAATAAAGGGACCAAGAGATGGCATCTGTGCGACTTATTTATCGTTCAATCGTCTTTGCTAAATTAAGTTTCATTATCTAACACATGAAATGCATGAAGAAGTGCGTTCATCGCATCCTATTTGGCGACGAGTCTATGCTGCAGTGCTGCAGTATATGCGGTTCTACTCCAGTACATGCTACGTGACCAAGGGCTTTTGAAACCCCGGGCTTTCAGGATTGAGGAAGTCAAGCAGAGTGGAAGTATCAGCAAACAGCAGGAGTCCATTCCACGCCTAAGCAGGGTCTCTTCTCAGGATATAAGGCACATTCGGAGTGCAGTAAACACACCAGGTTTCCCCCAGTGTGGGAGAGCTTGCCGATTTCCCAGCGACGAGGATCAAACACTCCACCTGACGTTCATTCAGATTCAGGTGAAACAGCGCTTTTCCCCAAGCAGAGGTATCGTTTGAAAAGAACGGCGTGTGGTGGAAGGATCAAAGATGTCCTGTCATAAGTCAATATTATCAATATTTTCCCTCACAATGGTTATTCATATTTCATAGCTTTAGTTTAGCATGAATTGTGTGGCCCACTTGGTGCCATTCCAAAATGCAAACTTGAGTATTGTAAGCTGGAGACCTTCGAAGAGAGTCAAGGCCGTTCAATTAGAATTTGGATTGAAGATCGAATGGTAAAAAATGACACCCAGTTTCAGCCTTCTTTCCTTAGCTTTTCTGATCTCTGGATAAAAACAGCCCGGTTTTAGTCAATAGCCTTGCCATATGATCCCGCCAAAGGTTAGACAGGTTATCTCCAAATTGATTGTTCACACACAACTAAAGAAAAACGCACAAAAACAAAGATAAGCTGTTTTGGCTACGATGAAATATATTTACAGCAGCTAGAGTGATGAACTCAGCCCCTCAGGCCTGAGAAGCTGTGGGATGACAGTATAGCCTGCCAAAGGAATCCTGGCCCAGCAATCTTACACCGGTTACTATATGTATATCAAAACATACTTCATTGTTATGGGGAAACATAAAAATGCACCTCTCAACCCGTGAAAATAATAAACAAGAAAATTCGACATTTATTCTCCTATTTGACGTAAAAAAAATATAGTCAAATATTATGTAGAGATAGATAAATGAGTCATATTTTCCGGGCACTAATTCAGTCAACTAGTGCGGGTGCATAGATGCATCAATGAGGTATCACCGTATTGGGTCAGTCCATTCCAAACTACGGCTACCCACTCCTCTCCTTTTCTACCACAATTGCTGCTGTTTTACTAAAAATAGGATGAAGCCAGACTAACTCACCAACCAACTGCAGACTATATAGATTAATCAATTCTTTTTTTTATTTTTATCTGGGACTCCTAACTCTTGTTTTTCTTAAAGTGCCCAGGTAGAAAAATGGATTAGCGCGTACTGGTCTAGATCAGTAAATGTATGTTGCAAAGTGTAACAATTACACCCTGAAAACATGTTTCATAAAGAGCAGTTATTCATTTTGAAATATGTGTATATATGTAGTTGTACAGGTCCTTTACATTAAGAATGGACCAAGAAGCTTTTTCCATACGACCCTGCATCTGTTTTTAAAGTACAAAATTGACACGAGAACATTGTCTATTCCAGTTAAAAAGTCAAGTTATTAGAATACAACATAGCCTCATATTCCTCGAAAGGGGACAAGAGATGAAAGGAGAAAAAAGATAGCGATTTGGTCCACTGTTCAACCCCCAGTGTGAATTCTTGTTCACTTCCGGCCTATCGGAAACCAAGCTTAAAAAATTCAACACCCAGGAATTCCATACAGAGTAAGAGCAGCTTCAAAAGATCATGCTGAGGTTTCCTTGCAAGTTCATGACACCATTTAAAATAGGCTGCAAGCCATACCACTCTGTGCTAGCGTGGAAAAGCCTGTCAGTAAAGCACGGACAGGCAAAAATTTGGGGGGTGCAGGAGGGGGGGACAACACTATTGGAATTCCTTATGGACAATCTATGCAATTTTCAATCAGCAGCATTAGTGCTAAATCAGATGCATGAAAGATTGCTCCATCCAGAATGAGCATTCAATTATCATCTAATGCTATTATCATTTTTCAGGAGGCTACAATTCCTTTAACTGCAGAGGGTCTGTGATAACCCTCATCCCTGCTGTGCTTAATGTCTTTGGTGGTCTGAAGAGTGCCCAGGATGACAAGTAGCTTTCGAAAGCAGACGTCTCCTCTCTCCCGTGTGCTAGACCTGAAGGCCCCTCTGCCAGGGTATGTGTCTAAACCCCCCCCCCCCCCCCCCCTCGCCCCCATCCCATCCTCCACATCACCAGGGCTTTGGACCTGAGCACTCAGCACAGTCTCCAAAGCTCACACCCACATGGCAAGGGCCACACACGCAGCGGCAGGCCCCGGCAACAGATGGAGCTCACGGAGAGAGAGAGCCTGATTGGCGGCAGTACACAGACACAGCGCTTACCACCCTGCGCAGTCAGGACCCGCCGGCTCTGAGATGTCCAAGGCAGCTGATGGACGGATGTTGTGCTGATATATTTCTGCCTGATCCCGACAGGTCATCAATATCAGCGGAGAGAGATCCTCAAAGGTCAAAGGTTCGTTTGAGCTGCCCCCTCACTATTGTTTGATCTTCTCTTTGTTGTTTGCAGTACGAGGACGTAGAGAATGTGAATCTTACGAATACCCTGGGATTAAAGCAAAATGCAAATGGACTGCATCTGCAGCTCACCAGAGAGCGTGGTTCGTTGTTTTGTTTCAGTACACTAATGGTTGGGATCACACTGGAGCTATTGCTGTGTTCGTCCGCGACAGGTTCTGTGTTAACGTTTGTTCTGCCTTGTATACAGTAGGTAGGAACACAACATTTCATGATTCATTCCAGCATTTGAGGGTCCTGTGTACAGTAGTTAGATGAATTTATCTGTTGACAGAATTTCTTGACAAGCTCTCTTTGATAGTTCAGTAGATAAGACTTGAAGAGATTTGTATCCTTGATTCATCAAGTCTAGATAGAAAGTCCATACGGCAGATTTGTCATATTTTATTAATGAGTCTCTTCTAATGTTTGAGTTTCAAGGAAAATACCCACACAAAGAAAACATATAGTATTCCCTTTCTGGACAACTGTATGCCCATCATTTCCAACACATCATTACATCAACATTAAAATGACTCAGTGCCAACAATACATTCCCCAACAATCAAAGATTTACAGCACATCTTTCAAAGTGTTGTTTTTTGCATTGCTGTTGCTGAAAATCTATATTAGATCCATTTAGAAATCTCTGTCGTATACAACATTTGGGCAATGCTATTGTACCTCTCTGCTTTCTTTGAAAATAAATCTTAAATCAGAACAAAGTTAGGTCTCAACTTCCTGAGGGTATGTTTGGTTAACTTCAAATATTCAAAGTCAAATATGCCTCTCATCTCTGTTCCGCGTATTTTTTTTACGATATCTTTCTTTTCTGCCGAATCATTTAAATGACAAACTGTGTCCCCCTTGGAAAAGCCACACAGCATGTCTCCTCTCAGCAACTTGTTTTCCCACTACTCTTTGATCTTAAGGTCTTTGGGTGTAAGAAAAGCGCTTTATAAATAAAATGAATTATTATTATTATTATTATAAGCATGTCCCTCTCTTACAGTAGGGTAATCCTATTATTTACAGGATCAAACTGAAATCTCACATTTTACATTCGTTTCTAACTTGTTCTAGACTTACTGCTGCTCATGCACAAGATATGAATGCAAATGCACGACCATTCAGTTACAATATGATATCAGTTAAAACAGAGGGACTTCACTGTGGTTATGATATACCAAAAAGTACCATTTAATTATGACAATTATTGATGCAAAATTTGATCATGCATATTAAAACATGAGGCGGAATCGGATGATAAGGAAAAACAATAATCAATGATGATGAATATTGAAATCCATCATTGGCAAGGATCCATCTTTGGCACACGCCAATTCAGTCCAGTGTGGAGCACAGCTTGCCAATTGCCTGCCAGCCTGCCTGGCAGGGTGCTGGAAGCCCACCCCCCACTGGAATCTGGGCCTAAACCTGGATGACAGTAGGTGGAGCTGGGCTGGTGGTGGGTGAAAGCCTGCGTATATGGAAGACAATTTCAACCTCAGAAAGGAAGGCAGGAGGTCCTTTTAAGTAACAGGGAAGTAGCTCGTAGGATCTAACTTGTTGGACGGGGTTGAATGACTGATGACTGATAGGTGTCCTCGTTTCCCTATTGAAACAGTTTTACAAACTTCCAATAATATCGGGAAAATCCTTCTCTTTTATTATACTGCATGAGGTTCAAAAACTATAATTCTGATATGTTCAAAGTTATGAACATTGATAAAATAATTAATTTTTGAAACAACATTTTTTTTTATAATGAAAGTTGGGTGTGTCAACATTTTACAAAGTTAGAAAGAGAATAATGATAAACATTAAACAGACACAAAAACAATAAAAGCAAACTTTGGGAAGTTCATTCTTCTTCAAATATATAATGGCATACAGTACCTACAAAAGCCAATTCCTAGAGTGCCTCAGAGGTAACTTCTGTAGGCCTACAATGGCTCTGGACATCTTCACGCAAAAAATGTACACACAAATTGCAGGCTTTCAGACGCAACCAAACATATTTCTTTTTATCTATTGAGAGGAGTTCAATCGTTTTTCCTTTACTTTTGAGATTATTGTGCAGCAGTGTTATACGTGTAAGGGAGACAGAAAAGATGATGGAGAAGGTTAGGGATCAGCTCTAGACTGGAAGCTATTTTTGAGCGCAGTATGTTCCACTGGGGCTATTGAAGATCTTTCTGAATTTTCCTCAGTCTGAATTGATGTGGGATGAGTTAACCAACTGTAACCTTGCTTAAACCGTCACCAGTTAAACATTTTTGTTTAGCTCACCGCCCACCTGTTTGTCAAGTACCTTTACAAAATAAATTGCTAATGGATGATGTGAATCTTACCGAGGCTGTTCAGACTTTAAGTGGAACTCTGTGGACAGTCAGGGCCCTGCCTTTGATCCATCCCTTTACATTAGGAAATGTGGTTTTGTCTGAGACGGCTAACATCATTGACATGCACACATCATAAATAAAACATTTAAACGAGCAAGCTGTAAAGAGTCAAAACATGGAAAGATTTTAGCATAAAGCACAGTTCTTCCTCATTCCCGGGTGGGCCTAGGAGGTTATCCACCAAACCCAGGGTATTTTCCATCCATGTAAACGGATTCCCCGCCCCCATATTTCTCTTTCACTGGGAAAGCGGGGAGTGCTCCATTTTGAGGCTTGAATAGAGGTGGTCAGAGAGACTGCACTCCACTCCAGCAGGCTCCCGCTGACCAGCCCGGCTGTATGATGAAGTGGCCTGACAGCGGTTGAATGGGCTAGGATACACACCATCTTGCTGCAGTGTGATCTTCATTGCCAGAGGATGGGGATTGAGCAATAAAGAAGAAGAAAGAAACAAAAAAAAAAGGGAATCACAGTTGAGAGAGAGAGAGAAAAGCGGTTGGTCAGCACACGGCATGTGATCCGACACGGGTGGGAGTCATCTCTTATGCGGACGTGGGGAAAACAAACGGCCAAGAAAGTGCACGGGACAATGGCACCTTCTGCTCCCCCTGAACAAAGCAACGAGAAGCCCCACGACCTTGCAGCAAAATCAGCAGCAGGGTGTTGCTCTGTCTCGGGTGAGGTATAGCGCTGTTTCTACCACGGCCCTCCAAGACCACAGACACTGCCGCGCATAGCGAATGGATGGTTGAGGCAGGAGAAGGGGAGGGAAAAGAGAAGGTGTGTGTGTGTGGGGGGGGGGGCGGCTGGGTTGACTTGGAAGACTCTGCAGCGACATCAGGCTGCGTTGTAGAATGGATGGCCTTGAAAGAGCCGCGTTAACAGAAAACAGCCGGGGAAATGTATCACAGGGCTTTGGCTGGAGGAAGTGTCTGCACGGCTCCCTTTGAGGGGGGCCTGAGTCGGGACTGGCTCCGCCTGCTTTGTCATTTGTTAACTTCACTCCCCAGCCCAAAAGAACACAGTCAGCCTCCGAGCAGCATGGATAATCTTGACAGGAGCCTATCGGAGGCATCTGTTAACACGGGGCGCACGGCTTCGTAATTTAACGTGGCTGTTGTCATTAGCGCCGTGCGCTGAAGCTGACTGCTCCTGGCGGATAGGTGAGCGACTGGCCCAAAAACTCTGTGGAACTGTTTTTCTCTCTTGGAGCTCAAATCTCAATATTTCAAATAACTTTATTTAATATAAAATATTAATATATATATAGCCTCATTCATTTAATATGTAGGCGCATGTGCAGCTAATGTATTACTTTTCCAATTTGTAGATTTGTGGAAAGCAATATTGCCATATAAAATCACAATCTATAACATATGGAAGTGTTATATATACTCAATATAATACACTTAATCAGAGTCTCCACTTAGTGGATAGCGGGTAGCCCTTGGCCTGATTAGAGCAGACAGCAGTGGTTAATTAAAAGGTACAAAATTAACCATAATTTGCTACAATGTATCAAAAAAAGCTATCAATCATTATATTGGGATCTTGTTTTTCTTATTTTCTGCTTAGAAACCATTGTCTAGTGCCTAGGTTTGGATGCTAATGTCGTGAGGTAGTCTCTCTAGTGCACATGGTCCACATAAAGGCTCAGACCTATCCTGTCTTCATCAACGGTATAGCAGTGCCTGTCGATCTCACAGAGAAACCCTTGCTGTCCGTTGAAAGCACTGGAGGGTGGGATAATGGCAGAGGCGTGTTTCCTGGGAGAACAGACAGGAGAGGCGCGTAAAGGTGAGTAGGTAAAGCACAGGGGACGGGATATATCGACGCGAGACTTCAAGGTGCTCTGCAGATCAACCCCCACTTTGACCCCCCGGGGGAGAGGGGCCTGATCACAATTTAAAACCAGCAGCAACGTGCTCCAGCTTCCTGCGACCCTGAGGGCAGAGGCACACATCGGCCTCTCTGGAAGGTGTCCCCACCGGACTCATTAGAAATGGATCTGGCAACGCCGCCACGACAGATTGGCCATGAGCTGAGTCAAGGCGGCAAAATGTAGGCTTCTGTCTTTAGTCGGTGTCTGAGTCACGCAGTGGCTTCCCCTGGGGAGAGCTGAGTCGACCCCAGGTGAAATGCGAGCCTTGTCCTCTGTGGCTACTGAGGATAATTCTCCCTTTTTTGGGGGGGTGTTGAGGAAGGGCATCATCTTTTTCCTTGAAGGTTAATTCTATGGGTCATTTCCCTCTCTGCGGAGGAAATTAAATGGCGAGACTAAGCCCTGAAATATATTGGTGCACGACTCCATTACTTACACCCGATAATACATCTTTGTATTTCATATATCTTGCGCTGACTTTGGTCCCAGTAAGCAGTCCAGGAGTCAACCCTTAGATAGCGCTTGCTAAGTGAATTGGTCCTTGTGCAATAGCTTTTCAGGATTTTTTTTCCCACCCTCTTATTTGTCTCAGCCAACCAATTGCCTCGCAGTGTTCGGGTGGATGGGAGCATTCTCTCTTTTTATTTCTTCCTAAGGGATAAAAGTCACCTTCTCCAAATCTCATTGAACAAAAAGTCACACAGAAAATAAAAGCTACACTCTATATTCCGCCAACACACAGAGTTCAAGCTTAGAGAGAACAGGGTCTTTTTAGTTCCCTCTCTGTCAGCAGTAAAAGGGAGAGAGACGGTGGAAGGGAGGGGAGGAGGAAAAAAAGGATGAAAGAGCCAAGGCAGGTCAGGGAATTATAAATAACATTAGAGCTATTTTTCTCATTCACAAAAGGGGGATGTATTTGGGCAGAAGCTTTGACTTCCTTCTTAGGATCTCTGTTCCTCTCTCTCCCCTCAGACACCCAGCCTCGCTCGCTCTCACACGCACTCCCTCGATCCCCATTGTGTATCTTGTCAAATCCAAAAAGAAAAGAAAAAAGGTATGCGTCTCCTCTAAAGAGAAAGAAGGAGTCAAAACAGGTCATCTTTTGAAGAGATGTGAGCAGCAAGCGCAATTTGGAACTGTGTAGGAGGACGTTGAGCTTCCTGACAAGCAAAGTCCCATTACCCAAGAAGGTGTGTATTTCTCGAGGGTTTCACCAAAATTATTTTGGCCTTTCGTCTCAAGCAGAGTCCCTTTCTGTGATCAGCAGTCGGAGCCTTCAGTAAAATGGCTCTATGCTGTTTGTAAGAGTGACATTTATCATTTTCATCATTTGCAAGGATGTGCATCTCAACTCTCGAACACAATTACGTCCCAGCGCACACAGAATACTGGCTTTTTTTTCATTGAAATGTGTTTAGTACACCCTTCTCGTTGTTGAGGAGACGGCATGTTAGCGTGTGACAGGGGTAGGCCTATGGCACTGCGTTAAACAACGGTGGGAGCAGTCGTCGGCTTGACCAGCGTTGCCATGGAAACTACTCTCTCCGGTGTTGATTGACAGCTTGTGTAATTTGAAGTCTGACTCACCTCTTAAGCAGCGGCACACCTCCTCATTCAGTCAAGCGGGATTAGGCCGCATGGCATGGCGGTTGAGACATTAGCGTTTGCTGCTAATGATTAGAGGTGTCGGCTGAACAGGATCGTGTGTGCAAATTGACACTGTCTTCGACAAGTGGAAGAGGTTAAAGAGGTATTGGGACAGAATGAGAGAGAACACATGCACGTGTGTGTGTGCGTGTGTGTGAGTAAGTAAGTACATTTTATTTATACAGCACCTTTCAAAACCAGCATTAAGAGGTGCTGTAAAACATAAAAACATAAAAAGAAATAAAGGACCTTTAAAACTGCACAAAATGTAAAAAGCTAAAACACACATTACAAATCAAAGTGCTTACGAAACAAGTATGTTTTAACCGCTTCCTAAAGATATCCAGTGAGAGAAAGATGATGATATGTGTGTGTGTGTGTGTGTGTGTGTGTGTGTGTGTGTGTGTGTGTGTGTGTGTGTGTGTGTGTGTGTGACTCGGCAATGGTACTGACTCGACTCGACTCGGAAATGCCTTCAAAAGACTCGACTCGACTTGAGTCTGTGTAAGATATGACTCCACTCTACTCGATTTTCCACGAACAAGAACAACAAGATTCTTGTGCCAGTTCCAGTTCGTACTGCTCGTCATGATTGCTATGTACGGCGATTACGTTCAAGAGACAAGTAATTAACGTTACCTAACACGTTTCAATTCTTATAAACACTGAACATAAAATGTCCTTGCTTATAGCCTTTGTTTTAAGCTGGCTCACTAGGTCGATATAGCTACCTAGTAGTATCGGCTACTTTTATAAGACTGGAACATGGAAAGCTCACCAAAAAAGAGTGTGGATAATGCTAGTGACTCGAAGGGACTCGAGTCAGACATCTGACTCGACTCGACTCGAAGAACGATAGTGACTCGCCTCGGCTCCAGCTTGCACGTGAAAGACTCGACTCGAGTTTCCGTGCCAATTTTTGGTGACTCGTTATAACTCTGGTGGGTGTGTGAGAAGAGAAGAGGCAAGACAGAATGCATGACCGTGTGTGATGTCAAACCCCTATTTTGATAGATATAGTTGTGCAGAGACTTGCGTTGCAATTTGTTTTTAAAGTTGCGATCGCAAAATTATGCAGCATGTTGGCCTTGTTGTAACCCTCGACTCCTGTCCACCTACCGGCAGGTTCTTAACTCAGAAGCCGAGAAGCGTTGGTTCAGTTCACCTCTCCCTCTCCACCTCTCTGCCCTCCTCTTGGTCCACATGGCGATGGATTAGTTCATTACTGACCATTACTCCTGGCTGCTCATTTATTCAGAAAAATCTGCCTGATTGTCTCACCCTCGCCGTTGACACTGATTACACGCTCAAACAATGTTTACCAAATTCTCCCTGTAATGAGCTGACGCTAAGTACAATATTGCCGGCCTAATGAGCTCGTGAAGGCAATATGCCGGCATTCTTCAGCAATCAGTATGCAGGATATAATTGATGAATGGTCATCTCTTACCTCGTGTAGAGGCAGGAAAAGGACAATAGTGTTGGAGGCGAGCGAAATAAAGTGGGGGTGCGTGCGTGCGTGCGTGTTCGTGTATCTGAATGTATTACGCTGATTGCAGGTTTGCTGTACTGTAAACTATTTTCCTTTCTCTTCCCTCTCGGACCGTCGTTTCCCCTCCGGCAGTATGCGGTGTGAAAGTGCTACCTTCCTGTTGCAGCTGCTCCCGAAGGTGCTTCCACACCGCTCGTTTGTCTGAGGAGCCACAGAGGCACTCAGGTTTTGTTTTTATTTCCTTGTCTTTTTGCAACACTTTTAGGAGCCTCCGTGGCCGAGGTGTCAACGGTAAGGTACTGAGGTGACCATATCAGAGAGGTGGTTCACCGTCCCTCAGTACCAGGTTGGTCAATAAAATATACGGGGCAAAGGATGGTTGATGGTTGAACGGGAGCCATGACATTTTTTTCACTTTTTGATAGTGGTATAGAAGTGGTATACAGCATTTGATTGCAGCCAGTGCATACAAGTGGACAGACACTGAATAAGTTATGGGTAAAAGCACAGACACACACACACACACACACACACACACACACACACACACACGCACGCACACACACACGTCTATACCTCTGATCTGGCCTGGTGAGAATCCACTGTGTGTATTGTGCATTTTGTGCTCCTGCTGTGAGCAGATACTTCCGCTGTATGGGTAGCAGCATTCTCTGATTGTAGGGGTAGAAGGCATTAAGAAATGCCAGTCCTCTGGGCAAATACATAGACTTTGAAACATGGATTAATTTATGACCATAACAGTTCTCTGTGTGTGCTATTTGAACATGTAAAGACGTACGCACTTATAACCTGCTCAAACTGATTTTCACACGCTGGTAAATTCAGGTACACATAAAGTTGTCAGAAGAAGTCAACATGTGAATGATGTGTGCATCTCTTGGGGACATGCATGGCATTGTAACGCTCCTAATGCCCTCCCATTACCAGCCTCTGTCACACACAAAAAAAAAAACACTTTGCTGTGGAAAGAACATATGGCTGGCCCATAAACTAAGTAATGGGACATGGTGTGAATTACATGACGTGAGCTACACCCTGCATATGCCATCGAGCTGCGTGCTCTCTGACACAGACAGACACACACACACACACACACACACACACACACACAGACACACACACACACGCGCACACACACACACACACACACGCACAGACGCTCGTTTGTCCTTCACCCGTCCCACAGACTTACCATAAGATAGTGGAGCCCAATAGGTTAAAGGACAATTGTCAGATTTTTCATTCTGCCACCAATCTCATTTCACCCATGACCCCGTTACTTCTACGAGAGAAGGGCTCAACCTGTAGGCGACCCTGGTGATATACGAGTCTCTTCCTGGTCCTTGTCTGCCTGCCTGCCTTCCTCCTCCCCTCCGGTTTGAAGAGGACTGGCAAGCCTCGTTAAGTATCCCCTCAGAGTCCGCTATCATGTTTAAGGTGTTTACACTTTCGTTTGCTAGCGCACGCGAGGGAAATGTGACATGGCCCCTCCCGGGGGGGAAAAAAAAATGTAAGCAATCTTTTAATAGGGTTGTGAATACACACTCACACACACACACACACGGCGCAGGCACAGAAGTGCAGCCCAAGCAGAGGCACTAAAGCACACCCATATAAACCCATAGGTAGACACACCGCCATGTACACATAAATCCATCAGGGTGAGCTATGATGCTGCTGGGAGTGTGGGGAAGCGCTGCATGCCCTCATCCTTCACCTGCGCTTTCTTTACTTCCGGCTAAAAATAAGCGGACAAATAAATCAGGCCGTCTTCTTTGAGCCTTGAACAGACTTGTTTATTCAAGCGCGGGAGAGAGATGGTGGCCTGAACATAGGGTCAAGCCGACAGAGTCCGCCTCGAGTTGCCACGTGCCCTCCACCGTTATTACCACTTCAGTGTATTTCCGTATTAGACGGAACTCGTCAAAAGCCCAACAATTTCTGGAAAACGTTGAAAGAGAGAAACCTCTCCGGTGAACCAATTGCCCCAATCCTGGGCAGGGGCCGTCAATTTCCGGACAGAAATACACCGAAAACGGCGTCCGACCAGACCATAAATTGATCACTGAAATGTTTGTCCGTCGTCCATGGTAAGTGCCCATGCGTCAGTGTGTGTTCGGTGAGAGCCGATGCTAGCGTGATGTGGCGCCACACGTGTCAACCACCAGGCTGCACCCGACAGATCCCTTGGACGGCGAGGATGCGGGCCTGGGGAGAAGCCAGACGTGCGGTCCTCCTCGCCACTCGCCACCTCCCCCACGGCACTCACTGCGGCACTCGCCGTCGGCAGATTTGCTGTGACATGTGTGTGGGTGTGTGTGGGTGCGCGTAGGGGTTTGTGTGAGGCTGCATGAGTACATTGAGGTGTGAGCAGAGAGAGGGAGAGATTGAGAGAGAGAGAGAGAGAGAGAGGGAGAGGGTGAGGGTGAAACTGACAGGCGGGCAGGCGGGGTCTGAACGTGGACGTGCAGCGACGTCTACGCCGTGCTTGGCTAAATGGCAGCGGGATCATGCCGTTCCCTTTCAGGGATGCTCCTTCGATAGCCTTGTTGTCTCGCCCGTCTCTTACAAAAAATAGTACTGTATACTCTCAGTTGTTTTTTTTCTCCCCTATCTCTCTCTCCCCATGTGTCGCTCCCCCTTAACATGCCATCTCTCTTCACAACACTTCAGATGCTGTGAAAACCATCTTGACCTCCAGCCTCTGCGAACCAGTGCTTGCTGCAGTACCTCCTTGTGCTCCTTTCATAAATCACTCCATCGAGCCCCTTGGACTCGGGCTGTTCTTGACAAGAGTATAAAGGGTCGATGGGAGTACGAAGTAGGCGGCGGCATCTCCATAGCCCTAAAATATGTTTTTCATTGAAGAGGAGGGGGGGGGGGGGGTATGTCTGCACTGTGTGCTGTCAGTGTTGATCTCTCGCGGTCTTTGTCCGCTCCCGCCCGCTATGTAAACAAACACAGTGCCTCTTGGTTTGGCCACCCTGCTGGAGGACTCCTCGCCAACACCGCTGGGCGCTATCACAGTGAGGGATTACGCTGGACCCCGGGCCGGAGGATCGTTAGCCAATTAACTTCATCGTGGCCATGCCTGCGAAGCACGACAAGAGGGAACGACATGGATTTCCTTTGGTCTGATCTTCACTGCCTTTGACTTTCTCCTTCCAGCCCTTTTAGTCTGGCCATCTCTCACTCTATTCCTCCCTCTCTCTCTCTCTCTCTCTCTCTCTCTCTCTCTCTCTCTCTCTATCTCTCTCTCTCTCTCCATACATGCAGAAGTTTATCAACTCAGGCCCCCTTCAATTCTATCAGTTTTTTTTTCCCACCGACCATCCAACTAAACTCTGCCATCCCCCGCTCACCCCTTCCTCCTATTGACTGTGGGCCCCTCACAGTGCGAGCTGATGGGCCAACGCTACTTGCAGGCGAGCAGGAACTGCGCCAGCCAATTCACCCAGGTGGGACGCCGATGCGCTCCAGGCCGGCAAACACAGAGGGGGCCATTATCTGAAGAGCCTGACAAAGGTCCTCTGTGGGAAATCAAACTCCCTTTGCCGCTGACGCGAGGCAGCACGATCTCGGCCAATGGAGGATAATTGCGTTAATCAGGCATGGCTTCTCAGAGTGGCTAGATGGATGTGTCAGTGCTGGGGCTTGTGTCCAAGACTGTCGGGTGAGTTTGATGAGCGTCTTTCTCATGTCCTTGGTTCACGCCAACACTGAGTCAGGCCTCAACTCACCAGGCAGTTGTCGTTCCATTGTCTGTAAAGAGATGTCAATAGGACACATTTTTCCCCTTTTCTTTCTCTATTCTTTTCCACTTTAAACGCACCCAGATGGTAATGCATCACCCTGTGCAGTGATAAATAATCAAATAAGTTTTATCTGTCTCTCTCTGTCTCGGTCTCTCTCTTTCTCTCTCTCCCTCTCTCTCTCTCTCACACACACACACACACACACACACACACACACAAAGGCAGCTGCAATAGGACAGTCTAGCAGATAACCTAGCACATCCCGCCCACATAGCACCTTCCGTATTCCGCTCTGTAACACTCTCAGTCTCACAGGGGAAACATTGAACCATTCACCCACAACTGCAAAAATCTACTCCCAAACAAGTTGCCCCCCTCCCCTGAATAAAACATAGAACTGAAAGAAGCAGTGCTACGAGGTATTAATGTTTAAGCAGTGTATATGCTGTAAATCATCTATTTAGATCCCACACAACACTATTTCAATAGCAAAGTGCACATGGAGATGCACGTGAAGGTAGCCGGTACATGCACTCACATGCACACATACCTCAGTGGAGATGCTGAGAGATTACACCATTAATTCATATCGGGCATCTGGGAAGAGTAGGCTGGGCTAGGTGAGTTTGGCCAAGGAAGAGTGCTTTAGATTCGACTGGTCCTCTCCAAGACCACAGTGACCCCTGCTGGATGGACGCAACCGCCCGACATGAGGGGTGGAGGGGGGGGGGGAGTTGTTGATCGAGGCAACTTTTACATGGACTTTAATCATGCTTTGCCAGGGGTAATTTATTAGAAAGTACCTCTACACTGTGCGTGTTTGTGCTAGTTTCCACTCTGCTGACTATGGTGGGAATGCCAGGCTGGAGGCAGGGGATGGCCAGAGTGGAAGGGGCTTAACCTTCATCAATGTACAATGATATACAACACAAGCAATAATTGTTTGCGCAGGGACAGTCAACTAGGCAAGACAAAGACATGGGGAAACGACGGAGTGCTTGATCAGTGTATGCTCAAGAAAGCCATTGCATTTTGCATTGCATTGTTTGTATTGCAGTTTTATTATTTTATTTGTTTATTTGTTACATACATCCGATGTTCTTACCCGTACATCTGAGTCATTGACAGCGGGAAACCTTTCGACTGGATAAACGGCGAGCTGAATGTACTGTAAAGGCAGCCTTTAGCATTCGGCATTATGGTTTGTCTTTCTAGTTCACAGAAACACCCACTGCAAATACGATGACTTACTTAAAAGGATTTGCAGTGCAACTGTCAGATCTTCCCATATCACCGTCTTACTTCATTACTTACTCAGTATTACTCCCATATGACAGTCCGACAACTGACATCATCTTAGATCACTGATCTCACTTCGATTCAATTGTATAATTGTGGCATTTATCAAGTTTGCGAAGTGAAGAAAACACAGAAATTGTCCATGAATGTGTCCGCCATCATGTTCTACTGATGCATTTAAACCACTGCCGGACACATTTTTGAGACCTTACATTATGGTTGTCAAATATGTATTTTTCTCATTTAGTTTGGAAGTGAAAGCTCAAGCTTGCCAGTGAAGCATGAAATTAATCAAATCTGTTTGCCTTTCAGCTCAAACCAAACATCCTAAAGGTAATAATATTTACTCTTGCGTTTTTCCTAATTTTTTCCCCCTTGGAACAGGAAGTTTAGGGGAAGTTGGTATTGGTTGAATTTCAAGTCGCAGTTATCTTTTGAAAGTGTCTTCTGTTTCTGATTGATACTGTATGCAGGTGAGATTATCCAGTGCAGGGCCTTGTGCACATGGACATAGTCGCAGTCTCTGCTAGAGCACATCATCTGCTTCAACAGCAGTCAGCTAGTCAACATGCACAGCCGACTTCAAATAATGTAATCACCAAGCGACGTCATCCATACTATAAATAAGAGAGCCCCCCTGTGGTGTTGATTGAAATCTGAAGAAAAAAAAAAATCATAATGTTCAAGAGTTCATCATTTACCAGGAAGCAAATTAACATTGAGAGAGCGACGCAGCTCATTACTTTCCTTTTGGTGAGTGACGTCTGACTAGCATCAATTACAGGGCAGGGGCAACTGCCCATTACAAAGCTAGCATGCTTATCCTCTCACTGGGCCTCGGGGGCTTCCCCATTAACGGACGCAAACGATCACATAACAGGCGCAGAACTCCATAGACCCATTATCTCACACGCTCAAGCAATGTGCCACTGGATATTGACTACATTATTCTCTCAGCAGGATCCGCAAGGTTATTTGGCCAGCAGTTTCAAATAGTCCATTTTGGAGATCCAGCGCAGCTCCACATCTGCTATTGTTTTGCATGCTTGTAAAAATAGGTGATAATGTGTTAAATGCAAATTATTTTTTTGAAGGAGCGTCAAGGAGAATGAAGAGAGGATTCAGTGTTTACAACAACACAAGACGTATAACATGTCAACAAGCAGTATCCCATCTTTGATGTAGTTACTTGACCCTAAAGAGCAAATTTTCTGATTTCAGTTGCAGTCTGCTCTGTCTGAGATCCTTTTGTTGATGAGCGTGTTTGGTTCTTTTCCCAAAATGGATGCCCTTGTGAACTTTGGAAGGCTGAGCGTAATGAAAAATAAATAAATAAATAAAAAACGCTCTGTACTCATCTCCAATCCCTTGAGCGGCACTTCAATTATGTATTTGACTGGAGAGAGTAGCAATGCCCTTATTTTATTTGATCTAATTTTAAATATACATCTAAGCCATGAGTTTTCTGTCGTGCAGAAGGTCAAGAAGACTGGCATCTTGAATCACATTCATTAGATTCAACACATGTTCACAATTTAAATACGAACTAAGCCAAGTAGAGACCTCAACATCTGTGTCTGAATGAATTCACAGTAAATCAAAAGGAAATTTGGAATGGAAACGTAATCTTAGCAGTCAAATATTGTACCATAAAATTTCAACAAAGGCTCTATCTTTGCGGAGTCACAAAGTCTGACTTATCACAGACCCAACACAAAGACCGCACAGCACCGTGTTGCGATCGAACAGACTTATTATTTTCACTGGGGTGTAGAGCCATTTCTCAGATTGTTATTTATTTATTTATTTATTTATTTATTCTCACTCCAGTGGTGCAGGAAAATACAGCAGTCATTTCCACAAGAGACTGGTGGATTACGCTCACCTTCGTGTTGCCACTATTATTTATATTTGACCCCCGCGTAAAGCTTTCTCACCAAACGTTTCTCTTTTCTACCCTTACGATTCACTACAATGCATCACTCAAACGCCATGGCATTGCTAAATGGGACAGGCCCGATAAGAACACATCTACAGCATGCATGTCCTTGGACTGTATTTATTGGACGGTCGTGTTTTATTACATCCTAAGTAGGAGGGATGAGTTAATCACTCAACCCTTTCAACCCTTCCCATATGGAAGCCAACGTTAAAAAACATTGGTTGAAGCAGCACTGCATAGTCAAGGTTTTTTCTAACTCCTATCAGAACCCACTAGCCGTGGAACAGCAACTGAAGTGATGTATAAAGAAATCATCTTTTTATGTATGTTGTTCCGGCCTCACACATTGTTTCCTTTATTTTACGCCGGTCACCAGAGGAGCAAGTGCCGATGTGTGCAGCTTTCTAGGAATAGGATTTTGTCTATACACCGTGCCCATCGATATCTATGTCCAGACATCCACCGTCATCTTGAACTAAAGTGGCCTGACAGCGCATCTGCTTAACACCACCACGCTCATGTCTGCTACGTGCGTTTTAGATATCATTTTCCTCTACTTCATCCATTTTCACCATAACTTTCACAGGGGATTATTGCTCCTGCTGCTTCATGATAAAAGGAATTAAAGGGGCAGGCACTGCTCGCCGATGCTTATGGGAGAGGCTGGTATATTACCGTGTTTATATGACATCTTCCCTCCTGTAAAGCTTGGCTAGCGGGGAGAGCCGGGAGCCTATAAAGCACGGTGCACTCCCCCTGCTCCAGGTATTTATGGGCATAAAAACAACAGGCCTTAAATCAGATCTCAAGTGGCGTACATCAAGGTCTGCCGAGAAGTCATGTTACACATGTCCACTCAATTAGTTATTTTTTATCACTTCTTCTTATGAGAACCGAAATCCTTCCAAAACTTACCTTTTAGTTACTTTCTTATAAAGTAATTTAGAGTATAAAAACTGCTCTGTTCACAGTGATCTAGTCACAAATGAATATGACTGACAGAAAAGGTCGCAGACTATGGTGATCGAAGCTACAGTACAGTGGGTACAGTAATAATTCTGCCCCTCATGCACCCTGCTGCCTGAAGTGAAACACTTATTAAAAACACTTCGTTATAGGTAGCTATGGTCTTTAGCCTCAACAATTATTTACTTGGAATCAGGAAGTAGATATTAAATGTCCATTCGGCCAATAATCTAAAAAGGCCAGTGTCAATCTGTTTATCGAGGGGGGAATTATTCCTTTTGAAAGCTCAACTGTGGCACTAAGGTCTTTTTTTCCCCTCCAGGGCAAGTAATCCCTGGGCTGCTCTTTCCCAGCCAACTCACTTTTATTCAAAATGAGAGGCATAATGGGGTCTGGTCTCAAAGCAGGTCTCTGCCCTCGGGAGCAATGGGGGCCAACATCAGATCGCTCATGTTATATTTGTTTTGTGTGACTGGGGGGGATTCTATCAATCACAGATGAGAAATAATAATAATAATGTTGAAGTAATAAAAAAGAAAAATACGGGGAAATAAACAGCCTCAGTGCTAATGGTTTAGGCCATGGGGTGACAGGCAGGGCTGCCGCGATTATTACATGATCGCCTGATCGCATTATTTCAGGTGACCGCAATCAGTTTTCATCATCGTCATAATCGCCATTTTAAATGTCCCAAAAATGTTTGTTTAGCTGTAGCCTATATATTTCCTGAACGCGGTTCAATAGGCCTAGGTCTGGTAATATGTAGGCCTATGTTTACCATTGCAGCCCAGGAAGTCGCCTTCCTTTACGCCACACCAAAGGCCTACATTTGTCCAGTAAAAACAAATGCAGCTTCAATTTACCACACTACGTGCTCTATCGCTAACTTCCAACGTCAAATAGGCACCTGCACAATCTTTATTTTCATTCGCAGCGGAGGACAGTTTATAACTTAAGGTTTACGTGGCTTAACGTTGGCATGAGTTACTTCCAAAGGAATCACTGGCTAGCATGAGGTAGCCTAACAATAGTTTGTCTAGACAAGAGTTGAAAAACACTGTGACAGTTTGCGTTAAGAAGCGTCCCGTCATGTTTCGATACAGTTTGAATATCAAAAACCGCTGCGCTGCGCCGCTGTCCTTTCCAGCGATGGCCTGCTCGTTTCCACTACCAGCTTTGTGAACTTGTTGCAAATGTTGCTAGACCAAAATATTCCAAGGCATCTTTGTTTCTTTCACTCAAATCTTCTTCTTCTCTTCCACCTAAACATCTGTTCTGCCCCTGACTTAGTGCGCCAGCAGATGCGATGCGTTTTTCAGTCGTATTTTCACGCCATCGCATATGTTTGCAAGACGGGGACCTGCTGTAGGTTCAGCCTTATCAAAGGGAGGTCGTAGCCCGGGGGTCGGCGGGGGCTCCTCACCACTGATTGTCCTCTGCTAATCACCTCCTTCACTGCTGGAAACCGGTGCGGGCCCATCCGGAACACCGTCCAGCGAGTCCTTCACAGGGAAGGGGGAGATGCCCCTCGCACCGCCTCGGTTCAAGGTCTGATGCCGGGAACGGAGACAAGGTCAGTACAGTGCCGTCTTTACCTGCTGCTCGGGTCACAGCGGCTCTCTAATCCTTTTGTTTGTGTGTTCACACGCTGGTCGACCTGAGAGGGAGATGGAGGGAGATAGCTGTTTGAATGCTGACAGTGAGGTAGGTGGGTCTGGAGTCCTGCAGAGCACTTAGGCACTTAGAACTACCTGTTCTTCTTGGTAATTCATGGTGCTTTCAAAGCTGTACTATTTCACCTTCCCCACTACTCCCCTTCTGTCTAGCCACAGGCTCTTTCGTGAACCCTTTGATATACAGTTTATACACACACATGCATATATATATATACACTGTTTGTCAATGTGTTTTTTTGTAATGTCGGTGAAAGCAATTACTTCTTCTCATTAGTCGGAAAGCACATTTTATTCAGCTCATTCCGTGCTCTGATTTGCACACTAATGGACATACACACGTAACCAATTTGGGTGTGACACAGCCACATTCATCAATGAGACGTGGTGGATATTATCTCATGAGGTGAAAGAAGGAAATAAGCATGCTCTTTTAAAGACATGTGGAGTGCTGCGTATCCACACATACAGCATACTGCATAGAGGCAGAGGAGTTGTCAATTATCTTTGGTCAAGCAGTAAGATAACATAAAAGAAACAGTCTCCTTACTACCCCTACCTCCATTAATGTGTTTTATCTCTAGACCTACCGGCTCCGTTTAGATAAGAGCACCAGATGAGTGCCGTTAACCATTCACTAAGCCCCATGTGGCCAAATATCCTAGGGGTCAATATTTGTCCTAACAACACAACCCAATGGCCAGATGTGATGGAAAATCCTGTTGCAACCTTGCAATTTACCCAACACACAATGACAAAGACTAAATAAGGCGATGCCTTGGCCGAGCTAGTTCAGGCGGGCAACTCGGACAAAGCAATTATCCATGTCACACCAATCAACCAATCGCATATGCTCAATAGTTGAAAGTGGTCCTCCTAAACCGCAAGTAATTTACCACATTGGTCCTACAACTGCTATGCTCACCGTGTACCACACTGGCTTCTACACTGCTCATGCTCACTGCTTTACCACACAATGTACCTTCGCACGCACCTCCACCCCAGCTTCCACCCACTTCGGGTCTGTTGTTTAGTATCTGTCAGGGGGATTCTACGGATATCTGCTCCCTACCCATGGTTTTACAGAGTGTTGAACATGACCTTGGGCGGGAAAGTCATTCTGAACAGCAGACCAGTGACGCCACCTTTCAATGTATTCCTATGTTATTATAATACACACTTAAACATATCATAAGTTGTCCTGAGATGTTCAATATGCAGTTAATACAAATACCGAAAATGCTCTGCAAACTGCATGACTCACTGGGCCTGGCTACTACGGTCTCTTGTATTTCCATTTTCTTTATCTCGGCCATGCGGAAGAGTGGAGCCAGATACATTCCTGAGGTGGATTTCCTACCACGACCCTAGCTACCGACCCCGAAAAGATAGTTCAACCACGGCACCGGAGGATCATATTTTCTCTGAAAGAGAACGGAGGGTGTAATCCACTTAACACTGGGGTTTCTGCTCCCGTGGGAAACGAGAGGCCCTCACAACTGTCGATTTTTAAGCACCTTCACTGAGCCATATTCGGTCTCATTACCACTTAACAGCCTTATTAACGTCCAGGTCCAGACTTCTTACATGACATCAAACGTGTTCCATTAAGTGGCGACATCTTGTACAAAGTTGTAGTAGCTATTAAAACCCAATGATGAGGAAACGTTACGCAGAAAAGGGGGCAAAACCAACGCCATATGAAAGGGTCTTCGTTTACATCATTAGCGGAGAACACAGTGATTGTGAGAAGCTTACCATTGAAGCGGCCCCCCAAGGGAAAGTCTTAACGTAAGCCTGCTTCCCACATGATAATCATTTCCCTTAAACTCTGCAGCCTGTTGACCCTTTAACGGCCAGTGGGGTAAGGCTAATTTATCTAGATTCAAATCCTTTCCGAGGCTAGAATCGGTGACTTGGTGCATTTTTCCAGCTGTATCCTTGACAGGCTCTCCTTTCAATCATCCTTTGCACTGCATTCTCTGTATGACTTTGTCTTTAGAATCTCAGTAACAAACTCTGCCTTGAATTATAATGTAGTTTCAATGTGTAGACACAATTGTGTACATACATTAAAAGCCTGTGAATATCAATACTGGCACTTGAGTACATTTAGAATAGTATACAATCCTTTCTAGTCAACTATGCGGATGTAAATAACTACACGCATTGTGTGTGGCGAGTGCATTCTTTTTTTTTCCAAGCCAAGGTTAGGCAACATAATTATTGTTAAAGGTATCACAAAGAAAACGTGTTTTTTTCCCCCCTACACACGTTACATGCGTTATGTAAAGGCTTTGAGCAAAGGTATGTTGACACATTATGCTTCCCTTCAACGCTTTAATACCTCTATTCAGAATGTGTCCTCCAAGTGCTTTCTAAAATATGACCTTTGCATGGTCTACCTCACGTTCCCACTGCACGGCTGTAGTAGTAGCTGCACCAAAGGGAAAAGAATCGAGTGCTCAGCCACTCGGAACCACGGAAAGCTGCTCCTCACTGGGCGTGAGCTTGGGTAGGTGTCTGTCTTAGAGAGACAGAAAGACAGAGAGTTAGAACAACAGTGAGGCAAAGAGCAAGAACGTGTGTGCGCGTGCATGCGCATGCTCTACATGTGTTCCACATCAGATTTGTCCTCGAGACACATCAGAGACACCAGGAGTAGGTGAGGGGCCCAGAGGCACTCCCACCATATATCAATGGTAGCCATGGCATTTAAAAGTCACACTGAATTAGGCAGCAGCGCCATGGTTCGCACCTGACCGCTCGTCCTTTTCGGGAGAAGTCCTCGCTCTTTGGTTACGCAACGGTCAGGACTCGGGCCGGTCCCCGCCTGGGGGAGCAGGGCCCCGCCAGGGGAGGAGCACGGAAGCCCCTTTAATGTGGCTGGAGCAGGCAATGTGGTGTGTCCAGTATCAGACCTGTACCTCTCGGCCCAGCCTCCCTGCCTCCTTCTCCTGGCAAGTGATTTGGAGAGGGATGGAGCGTGCGGTGCCAAGCCCCCGTAATCTGGCAGCGGATCACACAGATGGGCCAGACGGAGCCAGCTGAACCCACAGGCAGCTGGGAGTGATGATGCACGGGACGCTTCCTATCAACAGGATGTACTGTAGCACACCTTCTTCACAGGCGGACGCACCGCGCCACCGGCCTACGGAGGGAGGGCGGCCAACTGAGGGGCAGGCAGGGGTGGGAGGGACGGAGCAATGTAGAGGAGAGGGTTGGAGTCACAGCTTAAAGGGGAATAAAGGGAGGGTTAATGCGTCACCACTTCTTGTGTTTTTTGTTTCCACTCCAGAATGTACAACATCGTTTGCGAGACGTTGTGAGGAAAGAAAGTTTAGGAGGTCATATTTTTTTGGTAAGATAAACGATTGACTCGAGCCTGAAAAGGACGAGGAAGAAAATGAAAAGTTAACTCAGGGAAAGAAAGAGAAAGCGTTAGGGATAAAGAAGGAAAATATAAATGTCAAGAATGTTAGGCGGCAAATGTCGAGAAAAAGAATTAGGTTTTTGTAGGGTCAAAAACTATAATTGAAGTGGTGCAAATGCCTGCAAACACGCACAACATACAAATGATAATGGCCGAGGAAAAAGCAATGTGGTAATTATGACTGGGTCTGAAAAAAGGTTGTTTATACGATGGGGGAAAATGTACGGTCATTATGTTTGGGAACCACAGAAAAGACTAAAGAACATATCGTAAAGAACATATTCTGAGAAGCCATGACGACTGTGTGATACATTTAAAAGGTAAACATAATTTAGAAATCAAAATGTTGGTTATTAGAGGTTGCTTGCATGCTGCTGTTTTTATGTTTTTTGAAATATTTTAAATATTACATTTTTTGTTTAATATATATATATATATATATATATATATATATATATATATATATATATATATATATATATATATATATACATATATATATATATAGATAGATAGATATATGTTTTGCTTTGTTTTGTTGTCAGACGTAGAATGTCTTATTGTCTTATTCATGCTACAGCAGAAAGAATTAGGCAATATCTTAATTTTCGTTTGTTCCAACAATTCTTACAGTCTTTTAAATCCACATGCTCTATAGTCCAACTTACCAAACAAGCCCCTAAATATTCCTGGGTTGCCATTAAAGGCAATAGATTGGAGGTCTTAGATTACTCACTTTGTGGACTCAAAATACACATTTTACTTTCATATTGCCATGGGGTTTTTAGATAAACAAATTATATCTGCTCTCCTCCCATGTGCTTGATTCTAAACACTGCAGTTGTAACCGTTTGCTATGACACTGAAATACTGTTGTTTGCTTTTGTTTGTCTCTAGAGGGCTTGGTTGGGGAAGGCGGGAAAGGGGGGGGGGGGCTGGGAGGGGGGGGGGGTGTTGCGTGTAGAGACCTGTGTTGTATTTTGTCACATAACAGAGCATCACCAGCAGAAATGTCACGAGAGATTGAGACTGACATTCTGCCTGCCAAGGAGTGGGAGGGGAGGCAGCATATTAAATGCCCACTAAAGGTCAGGAGTCAACAGGGGAATTCTGGGGAAACAAACATAGTAGTGCTGATAACAGCCAGATGAGGGCCCACTAACAGTCAGTCTGAGGGAGGGAGGGGGGACTGTTCACCGTTCACTCCCCCTTTTATCAAATTGGCACGGGAAAGCGATTTCCGAGGTTACGGGCAGCCCTGTGCTTTGCTAGCCAGATCACGAGAACTGTCTCGCCGCAGAGAAATGGGACAAGTAATTGCCTAGAGGACCTCCCAGCAACTTCGGCGAAAGATGCGTTCAGGTCATTCGAGAATGTTTGATGGAGTGATTATGGCCCCCAACTAATACAAAAAAAGGGCTTTGTGCTCAGGAGGCATATCGCAGCTATACTATAACCAGTCATTCGGGACCCTAATCTTAGAGTAAACATGGGGAACAGAATCCAAACGACCTGTTTTGATTCAGAACATTACACTGGGGGTACATTACCCGATTTGTGAATGTCATGTCAGAACTTACCCACGGAACATTGTCTCTCTAGAAAACCTAGAAAGCTTTGCTCTCTCTCGCCCTACTTGTCAAAAGTTGAAAAGTGAAAAAGTTGAAAACCAAGTTGATACCATAATGTGGGTGGGGGAATTATGACAAAAACCACCACGCCCATTCCACTGCTACTGTACTCGACCACAATTCACCTAAGCCAAACTATTTTGATCATCTTTTCGTTTTTTTTTCTCTCAAAACGTTAACCCAATCATGAATGAATCAATACTCAAGGTTAAGTCAGAGCATAACTTGAACCCGCTCTGCTGTTTAAAAGTGAGGCCAAACCACAGCGTGAATTCATGTAGAATTCATTATCATAGCTGAACTCATACAGGCCCTCACACTTCAGCTTGACACCCTGTGCACCAACACATCGAGAGGCCTGCTTCGGGATCCACATCTAAAGGTAGTCCTGCATACAACAAACTTAGAGCAGGCGGAGCTCCACTCTTAACGTCACTATTGTGGAGTGACGCGCCAAAGGTTTCCCCCCGGAGACAAACAAGCTGCTGGCTCTAACAGTTGATCTGACGCCGTGATGGGGTGTTGGGAGTGACACACCGAAGCCAATGCACACGGTTTCTGAGGCGAACGGGGAAAAAATGCAGGCACACATATTCAATGCACCGACAGTGCCTTATTATTATCAGACCCAAAATTCCACAAAAAATTGCTGTGCCTACTCACGATGATAACTGCCTCTCTCAGATTTGAATAACAATAAGAGTGTTGGCTGTAACTACCGCAGCATGAATGGCTTTGGTCCTGCACACTGTCTAATCCACTTAAAATCTGAACTTATCTTCAAGTGTACACTCCGCATTGCTGGACCTCATACTGATCTCTCTGTGTTGCTCTTTCTCTCTGTCTCTCTCTGCCTCTGTCCTTCTCTCTCTCTGTCTCTCTCTCTCTCTCTCACACACACACACACACACACACAGCACATAAGCATACATACATATGCATTTTCATGTCGATAACGAATTAATTCCAACACTAACTGACCATTTCTTCATGTTAGTCATTATTGCACATAGACCCATAAATACATTCTCAAATATGCACCACTAACTGTATGCTCTTCGATTATACAGATTATACAGGAAAACATTATTGGACTCTAGTAATCATATCACACATCCATAGCCATAACTTTTAAAGCAGTGTCAGGTCACACACCTAACTAGTAGTGTTTTTTTACAGTGTTGTCATGCAGTCCATCTTTCAAAAATGCTAAAAACAGTCTGCTCTTTGTGTTAAGTCAGACTTGGTAAATGTGAATAGATGAATGTTGTTAGTCTAATGTACTTTTCAAATGGCTCTCTGGCAAGCCAAACAACTTAGGTCCGTTTATTTATTACAGATAATAACACGCGCAACCTATTTTCCCCCTCCACCATAGTGTCTGTGGCTTTAATTTCACACTCTGTATTTATGCTAAATAAATTCATTTTGAATTAATAATGTATAAACCCTTATTGAAACATTACTCTGCAAAGACATTCATAGTAAATAGTGTGAAATTTAAATTGAATAATAAAAACATAAATTAAAAAAGGGAACAAAACTGTTATGTGGACGTCCTGCGGGCTAGTTAGATTATAGTAAGTGTTACCACCACATGCTTATTGTCTGGTCCTGCGTCAACAAATAAACAAATAACAAAGAGACTTGAATATATCATCCAGCGATGCTTAAGCAGCTTTTCCAAATGGCCATAGCTCTACAGTACATTAGGAGGAGAGAAATAAAATGTACTTAATAAAACAGGGTTCCGATGCGGCCCTGAGTAATGGCCAAACTAATTCAAAGGCTCTGCGTAAGCTTAAAAGGCTTCCAACATTTGTCTTTATTTGAAGCGAATGCAACGCACCCCACACCCCCAGACACCCCCACCCCGCCGTGAGACATTGGTATGGTCCACTCGGCCATATCAAACAGCTACAGCCTGTCTGGGTTCGTGTCAAACGGACGTTAGTGCCCAACGACCTAACCTGGGAGTGATTGCGTTAGCGTTTTTTTTTTTATCTCCTGTTTCAACGCACCAGCACGTCGGCACACAAGCCAGTACTGTACATACAGCTAATTATTCCTGCTATCGGTTCCAACCCCACCGTGCATAGAATTACATGAATCATTCGAGCGTAGTTTAACAGGAAAACCCAACTGCCCAATGTGCCACGTGTGATGTCCTGTCACGTCATGAGTGGGGGCGCTCAGAGCCTCCACACACTGCATAGGCAGAGCGGCGCGTTGATGTATGCTGTATTTCTCCAACCAGGATTGAAAAAAGAAATCCAAATAAAAAGCACTACGCCAGGAGCCCGTCCTGATTACACAGAGATTTATTGGAAATCTATAATCTGGTCTCATCCAACGGTGGTGGCGTGAGCCTCACCCAAGTGACCTGTCGCCCAACAGCCCTGCGATTGATTTCCCGAGGAGTGACTGAACCTGCCCTCTGGATCGATGGGTGTGGACCTGGGCCTGTCTGGCCGGGGGGTGGGGGATGGCAGGTGGAGGGCGGGGTGGGGGGGGGGGGGGGGGCCCACCACAGGCTCTCTAGGGGTTGACAGGAAGTCCTCCTCAGGGGGAC
Organism: Aplochiton taeniatus; assembly: GCA_017639675.1. Classification (NCBI taxonomy): domain Eukaryota; kingdom Metazoa; phylum Chordata; class Actinopteri; order Galaxiiformes; family Galaxiidae; genus Aplochiton; species Aplochiton taeniatus. The sequence goes on along the minus strand of CM030181.1, from coordinate 6,847,672 downwards.
CTGTCTTGCCTACCGAGTCCGTCAGCCCCCTTCTGTTCCTCGTCCTGGGCCGTCTCGGAGACGGGTCTCAGCCTCCCACCCCTCTCCTCCTTGCTCCCCAGGGAGCCTTCGTCTCTCTGCCTTGACGGAGAGCCGGTTAGTTCATCTCTCCCGTGAGGGTCCACGCAGACGCCAGGGCAGACCATCTGCTCATTAAGAGTCATTTGTTGCTCTCCGTGACATCCCGATCACCATGCCTTTTCGACCAGTTGCTCGTCTAGGACTTTTTATCAATCAATTTTTTTCTCAGTAAGTGGCTAAGCCACTCAACTGCAACATTGTATGAGCTGATGCTGAAAGGCAGCCAGCTAAGTTCGAAGCTATGCAGCTCACCCTGGACCATTCCCGTCTTTCAGGTGTAGATACAGAACTTGTCTGTTTGCATACCCAAACACAAACACACAGACAAAGTAAATTCAAAGACATTGTACAACTTTGGTACAACGCTCCGTATTGTAAAAATTGAAAGTGAAAAGTTTCTGTCTGTGTGTGTGAGAGAGCGTGTGCACGTGTGTGTTGGCGCGTGTGTCTTCAGCGGTGCGCTTCCGTTCACCGTTCCCTTCGCGCGCGGTGAATCTGCATGCGGGGGGGAGAGAAAAGGGGAAAAGAACACCAAAATCACTGCACGCACTTGAAACATCCCTCAGACTGTTGTGGCATTCACCAATCCCGCTCCCTACCAGGGCTCCCTGTAAAGAGGAGGCACACGTATCTGAACATGGTCTGAGGACGGTGAACGAGGCGGGGGGGTAGAGCGGAGAGAAATGGGATGGGATGTGATGGTGGGTGGCGGGTGGGGGGGCTAGAGGGGTGGGGGGGGGGGGACGCAGCAACAAGCAAACAAATACCTCTTTAGCATTCTACACAGCACTCTGCTGCAGCGTGTTTGGTTTCCAGGCAGCACACTGCATTATTAATTCACCCATCTACCCGCTCCTCCCGCCCCCAGAGCGAGAAAGGAAGAGCGGGAACAGATAGAGAACGAGAGAGAGAGAGAGAGAGAGAGAGAGAGAGAGAGAGAGAGAGAGAGAGAGAGAGAGAGAGAGAGGGAGAGATGAGGAGAAGGGGCGGGGGGGCTCCAGGTTAGGAAAAGGTGAGATTAAAAAAAAAAAAGGTTTTGGAATACATAGTTAACTGTAATGGACCACAACATGAAATATTATTCGGTTAGAAATCTAAGGGGGAATGCCCACCTGTTACCTCTACAACAAAGATTAAACAAGCTTTGGAGAATTCAAAGAGTAAATTAGAGTGCATTAGACGTACGTCATGGGGTTATGTACTGTATAATTTCAGTAATTGATACATTTGTTGCAGTCCAGAGGACTAGCATCTGGCACTGTTTGAATCTTGTCATGTTACATTATTGTAAAGGGTTGTATTGTACCTGTACTGTAGCTGCAGTGCATCACAATATTTTAGCCATATTAAGATAAGATTATTATCAGATGGTATCTAACTTAAATAAATAGTTTTAAATGAAAAATGTTCCTTAAACGTATTAAGTTGGATTTAAGTTGGATTTAAATAAAGAAAAGTCGAATTTTTTAAAGATTTATGAATTATATATCTAAAAATTCAAATGTAAACATTTACTTAAATTATTTTTCAGATAGTTTAAACCTGCAATGTCTCTGCATCCTCCTTCTCTCACCCTCTCCACTTTCAGTCTCTCTCTCTCTCTTTCTCTCTCTCTCTCTCTCTCTCTCTCTCTCTCTCTCTCTCTCTCTCTCTCTCTCTCTCTCTCTCTCTCTCTCTCTCTCTCTCTCTCTCTCTCTCTCCCCTTCACTCCCTGTTTCTCTCTGGTCCTTTGTCAGTCCCTTTCTGAGTAATTAACAAGTACTGGCGTGTTTGGAAAGCCAAGAACGAGTCTGTCGGTGAGCGAGACAGAGAGAGATAAAGATTCCAATTTTCCCAGCCGCTGACATCACAGGGAACACTCAGCGGCTGCTCGCAGATTGGCATCGAGTACATCTGTCGCTGCTGCTATACTGCTGCCACCACTGCCTCCACAGGGAAAGCGTCAAGAGTTAACCTTTAACAGCTCAAATGCAGCCATGTGTGTGAAACTTGCATGCTTTCCCGGGATCTTTTAATTCCTTCTTATCTGGGTCTTCATTACCTATTCACGCTAGTAATGGTGGAGGTAATGAAATCTTGTGGGGTTCAAATTCTGCCTGTTGCCCCCCCGGTGAACCCCTGTCTGTGAATGAAATAGTCAGCAGTGTACTGGGTAAGGAGGTCACACACCGGCACGGAACCACGCGGTTCCACAGGGAACGTTCAAGCGAAGCTCGCCTCTCCGTCTTCTCCGAACGCAACTCTCCGACACCTCTTATTTGTTTTCCTCTCCGGCAGTGGAATCCACCTCGATTTATTCCGATTTCTTGGACCCTTTATCTTTCTTTGCCTTTTCATTGATGTCAAAGTGAACGTAGACAAAAACCAACGAACACGGGCAGTATAAGGCACTTGATTTGCTTCTTGACAAATAAAGCTGAGCTGACACTGCTCCCCTGAGCTTTGAGCTGTTACCGGAGACAAGGGACAGTGACATCACGCTGTCACCACAGTCAGCTTGAATTTGATGAAGTGGAGCGAAGGTTGTTGTCTGCAAAGAGGCACTGACTGGCGCGAAAGAAAAAACGCTCTCCTGCCCCATTTGCATGACTTATTTTTATAATTCAAACTATATAAAGCCTCCATGTGAAATGATTGGGGTGAAAAGTTACGTGTGGAGCTGAGACTGTGTTTTCCACGGTGTCCAGCTGAGGGGGTAAAACAATATGGTGTAGACTCTGCTCTCCACTTCACCAGATATAGTCATTTCATAAACATTTTATTGGCAATAGATTACAATAACAGTGAGCACAAGCACTTCCAGGAGTTTTCAAATGATTTGAGCTAAGACAATAGTTTGGGGAGTTTGGCGTTCAGTTAAATTGAACGTGTTGGCTTGGTGTTTCCATGAGACACTTGACCATTTATAACTCGCTGTTACTTTTTCAGCCGTACTCCAACTCAGCCTCCAGTGCTAAACTGGATGATGAATATATAATTATGCATATGTTGGTAAGCAAATGACATTGCTATGGGGAAGTGCGGGGGGCTCATTAAACTTTCATAAATCATAGCAACCAAAAATATCACCCATTTGCCAACTGAGGCCTGATGGTAGATCATTTTAATTGTTGACTTGAATCCGAAACTACTTAATCAGAGGTCTGACAGCTTAATGCATGGGCTCTGATGTGTTACAAAATGTCTGTGTGCCCGTTCATCTTTGTCACCTAAGAAATAGTCATAATTGCTTAGAATGCTGTATTTTTTACTTTTTGACTGCTCAGCTCAAACCTCTGATATGGTCTTTGTGGCTTACCTTGGGATACGACAGTCAAAAAATACACGTTTGTTAAGCTGATTTCTCTGCAGCTCTGACAAGCCTAATCTGTCTGTATACATAGACTGGCTTCCACGCACAAAAGGGGGGGGGGGAACACAGTTAGCAATTCTAGTCTTCTCCTTTGAGCGTGTAAAGCGGCAGCCCACTTTATTATGGGATGAACACTTATACACCTACATTGAGTCATTCGTTTCTTTATGATAAGGTAAAGCCAAAGTGATGGTAGTCCCAAATTAAGCCCTACAGGAAAGTTCTGGGACAGTTCTGCTGAGCAAGGATTAATAGATATAAAGAACGCAAGAGAAAGCACGCAGGGACAAGAAAAAAGGAGAGGGAGAGAGAGATAAAAAGCGTAAGAAATATGTGTAAGAAGGAGTGAGGGGGGTGCAGTATTACACAAACACACGTTGAATTACTACTACTACAAAATGACGACCACGACGGATTTTTCTGGGCCCATCAATGAATAATCAGCCTCTCCCAATCCTCACACCACTGAAGAAGAGACTATTTCAAGCTGTCTATTAATCTATGCAAATGCGTTTGAGAGAACAAGCTGCATTCAAGAAAGTGCATTCAAGACATCATCCATTACAACATTTGTAAGAAAAGATTACTTCACCATTCCCTTCCGATGACTTCCTCTTCCTAAGCAGGAAATTGCCAATATAGAGAGCAGCTTGTTACTTATTTACTTTTGTTCATTCATTCACGAAACACAGCCAAGTGGGGGAAAAACTTAGCAGAAATGTAAATCATTAATGAACATTTTATAATTTGGGTTAGCCACCATGTTTTGCTGAAGAGTTGTCACTCTACGCTCTATTAAAACGAATACACTTTTTTCCCACAAAGGCTTACTGGAAGAAAACAGCGTTCACTATCACACAGAGGATGACCAGAAAATCTTCGTGGGTCTTTGTTGAAGGGATGGGCTGGCTGAAATGTGGTGCAACCAGACCCATAAACAGATTCATAAGCAGAGTGACACATACATTTCAAAGCATCCTCCTTTCCACTGACATTTAATGCTGCCTATCCCATGTGGCTTGCAGAAAACAGTGACGATAAGGGCACTTTTAATTATTTCTGCTGCTGTTTTTTTCCATCCTTTCCTCCTCTTTTTACTTCAAATAAAAAACGATATCAGCTTCCCCAATGGCGATCCTGTGTTTATAGCTGAGGAGAGAAACTGTGTAATGAGTACAATATTTTTCACAGCTTTTCTCTTTTGCTTTAATTCCCCAGTCCTTTCCTGTGTCTCTCTCTCACACCCAGCAAACAGATTGTTAAGATTTATGAAACTTTTTAGCATTTTCCCACATTGAGTGTCCCTCAGATTGCAGTGAGTTTACACATACTTTAGGCTGACAAGCAAAAACTGTTATTTATATCGTGCTTTCTTCATCTTCTACGCCAGTGTCTTAATTACTTCTGCCTGGTAGCCCCACTTTGTAGCGTGTCTTAAATTTACTCATCATTTCTTTATTTGAGAGGGAGTCAACGTATGTGGCAGAAATGTAAGGTAGTAACTAAATAGTTGCTGCACAGAATTGAATATAATGTGTTCTGAGAACTTAGGAGGACCATGGTAGCCTAAGCAATGTATCTAAAAATGGGCTTGCACTGTTTCTAACATGAGTGTTTTTAGGTAACTTAACAGTTCTAAGAACTGAATGAGTTATCAGAACAGTGATTCATTATGTTGTACCGGCGTCAACATAATTATCTAGCGTTCTGTTGCGTGTCCCGTTGAACAAAAGACAACATGGCGACATAGCTCTTTAGATTAGGATTTCAGACAGCTCTTTGATATGTATTGTTCTCTCCCCTCCAACCACTTGTTTATGTCAGAGCATGTCTATGCTCTACTATGTATGGCAATCAGAACCCTTTTGAATCCCCCCTTGTGCTTCATTCTGTTGGCTGATGCAACGCAGTGCAAACACATAACTCATAAATAACCAATTGTCCATTGGTGAGTATTGGAATTTACAAGTGATCTGCCACGGAGCAGACATTAAGACTATTTGGTCCAAGTATAGGACTAGTGAACCGCATTTTAAGAAGTTGTGGTTACCTTTTTGGATACCCCTGGAGATTAACATGTGAAAAAGTACATGTTGTCACGTGTACTACATGTTTCCGGACAAGCCGGGAGGAACCGCACGTCACTACGGGATTCTGTATGTTGCCATCTCCATCAAGGACGCAGACCGATGTACAGGTGTTCCATAGGTTTAAAAGCCCCCTTGGATCATCTAAAGGCTTGCACAATAGCCCAGTGTTGGAGCAAATGGATTTCCAGAACCATGGACAGCTCCTATAACCCCGGCGTAGAAAAGGGGATACAGCTCTTTGCTGAAATAAGGGTATATTATATTTCCACACCATGGGCAGTGGCCTGCCCGGTGTGTTTTTCCTGCGAAGGGAGTGACCTGAACAGACTGTGCTCACGAGAGCGAGAAATGTGAGTCAACCAAACAGTCTGTACATGGAACGACCTTTGACCCTGGTGTCCCAGGAAAGATGTCCTCTTTTCCTCCACGGCCACATGGACCAAGTGTCCCCAATGCCCTGGCACCCGAGACTAAAGTCTCCCCTGGACATTTGGCTGCTAATCTCTTCGGCAAAGGTTCCGCTTAATGTTTCTGAAACAATGCTGTTTGATAAGACGGCCATTCGCGCGATTTTCAAGTCACCCCTGGAACAGCACAACAGTCGCTGTGGTTCACGACTTTGCATCCAATGTCTTAACCCCTGAGATCAATAACCTGCGAAGGACAATCCAATCAAGCACTGATAATAACATACCAATTATACCATAATCCATTAATCCATCGGCCTTAATAAGAAAATCTAATTTTCTGTGTGATTCTCCGGTGTCATAAGCATTCATTATCGGGCTGGCCTCTCTCTCAAGGGCGCGCAGATGTAGGCATCAGCAACCCATAGCAAAGTAAGGAATTCACTTGCCCTCCTCATTATCATCTCCGGAGCGTCTTGTTGACCTGTGATAGAAATAGCCTCATTAAGATGCTGGGCTCAGCATCACCTTGTATGGAAGGAGTCTGTGGACCATGTTAGGGCAATCAGGGCCGTGCCAGTCAAACGCCACTATCCAGCCTCGCACTATCAAATAGCGCACATCCTTGATGGCCCTTGGCTTTGGCGAGTGAAGAACCAAAACGTGACTCGACCTCTATTGAACAGAGAGATGATATGAATAGAGAGTGATCTTCAACAAACAACTTTTGAGAAAAAAAAAATAAAAACAGTGAGGCCCTTAGAGGTGTTGTTGAATTGACATTTTTAAACATTGTGTTTTTTTCAACCTGCTTAGCAAATAACCTTGAAGGCTGATGATGGATGCAAATATTGATGCTGCTGGCTAAATTGACAACAGTTCAGATCGGAATAGCCTAAAGCCCGCCACATGCTGTCATAACCACTCGCAGCCACTCGTGTCAAATAACCGTATAATGCTGTGATGCTTAGACAGGCATTATAAAACCATTTCCATTCCATTAGGCCTCCACCAGGACATGGAATGTGGCAGTGTGGTGTAGATCAGCCTCTACTGACCTCACTCTTACCCACATCAAAGAAATAAAGAAAATCTAAAAATCTGGGAACATTTGGGAGAACCTGACTATCAAGGATCCAAATCTTGTTGAGTTTTTCAAGAGAATATTGGCTAAATAAAACAAAATGACTGAGTGTCTATACTGAGCATAATGAAGGGATTACACACATGCAAATATTTTCTGATGATACGGCTATTGTTAATTGTACATCTGATAATGATAATATCATTGGTCGACTGGTGTTGTGAGAATTATCTAGAACTTAATATTAGTAAAACCACGGAGGTAATTGTTAATTTTAGAAGAAAATAAGTAACTTTTGATCCAATCGTAATCAGAAGAAAAGTTAAATTGAAAGTATTAACACCTACAAATATCCTGGTGTTACCATTGACAGGACATTTATGTTTAAAAAAAATCCCAGTCCCGTCTATACTTCTTAAGGAAGCTCAGATATTTTGATATTGATAAGTTAGTGATTTTTATGTTGTATGATAGTGTTTTTGTAGTGTTGACCTTCTCTTTAATGGGTTGGTGGGGCAACATTACTAAGGATGTAATGTCAAAAAATCAGGCAGGCTTTGGAGTCATCTTCACAGATCGTATGGAAAAAAGTGTGAATAATTTTAAGTAATAGAAAATATCCTTGCATGAAGTATAAGGGCCACATTTGGACATCCTGATGGATGTTTAAGTCTGAGCTGTTGTTCAGATGTAAGAAAAAGATCAGAGTGAAGGCCAGAGCACCAAAGAGATGAAATGTGCCTCTCTGAAACACTGAAGGCTAGTGTTGTGTGTTCTTAGCTATAGCAGAATATGAGTTGGCATATGTGTCCTTTTCAATACTGGGAGGTAGCACGTGTTCCCCCTTGACCAATGGAGTGATTAATTTATTGTTGACCGAAATACTCGTTTCAACCTTGTCAACAAATCAGAGCTTAGTACGTCGTTAGAGTAAACTCACTGTAGTAATTAATCTGTGTACAGACTTGCTTTCCATGCTCATTAAATAAAATTGTACTTTGATAATTGCTTGAAGTCTCACCTACTTTAATCTTTTCTATCTATGAAGAAGTGTAAATATCCTTAACGGAATTCCTGGTGGAAGAGCAGAGTTTTTTTGGCCATTGATTTGTTTGCTTGTTTGTAAAACAGAGATTCGGGAAATCTTTTCTACCAACTGCAATTCGATTTTTAAATTAAAAGATAGCTATAATTAGTAATACACTTGATGGTATACTTCTAGAAATGCCTTTGTAACTTTTGTATTCCAATATGTATATCTATTGTTTATATTCTCCATTTCATTTAATCTTAACTTGATTTGGATATTTTTTATTTGAAGTGTATATTTTAAATGTAAATATACTTTACTTATTTATTATTATTTTTGTATTATTGTTTGATGGCCAAACGAGGATATTACTATTCTTCTTCCAATCATAAAAGTATTTTCCATTCCATTCCATTTCTATATAAACAGCAAATACATGTTCTCCACCTGTACACATTGTCATATGGATTTGGCAGGCATCGTCTGAGTAAAGCCACCTAACACTCCAGACCTATCTGACTGTCCCTACCACTCACTCCCTCTCTCTCTCTCTCTCTCTCTCTCTCTCTCTCTCTCTCTCTCTCTCTCTCTCTCTCTCTTTTGCAGAAGGGGCCCATGCAAGATCCTACATCTCTCACTGCACTCTGGCATCAAAGCCCTTTGTACGTGAGCTGACACCTGGTCCCCCTCACCCTGCCAAAGAGGCCCAGCGAGAGGGCTCAGCTGCCTGGATGAGTCCAGAGCGTTTACACCATCCACCTCCTGCTCAACCCATAGCCACGCACAGGCTACGGCAAGTCCATGAGAGGACAGGCTCTGATACCCCAAGACTCCCTCTGGGAACATCCCACACACATAGACGTTAACACACACACACACACACACACACACACACACACACACACACACACACACACACACACACACACACACACACACACACACACACACACACACACACACACACTCAGCAGCTTAAAGTATGGTCCGGTTTGGTGTTTGTTTATTGCGGACTAAGGGCCTAACAAGATGCAACTCGGATGAGAGCAGACAATGAACGTAACTCAGGTACCACTCTGATAAAACTGTGACCATGGATCATTGTACGCAGTGAGCAAAAAAAGCCCGTCTTAAATGCAGTTACACTACAGCTTAAGATTGTGGCCTGAACATTAACAGACTACTAAGCAAGTTTAATCCTACTCACGATGTAATAAAGAATATGCAATTTTTAACTATATTATTTGGGGAACACAATCTCCAAGTTAGGACATGTGACTCAGTAACATCCATTATGTAAAGTAAACTGCTACAGCGGCGTTGTTCGGGCGATGTCCGTGTTGCTGTCGATAGGTGTGTGTGGGCTGGAAGGAGCTGGACTCCAGCTCTGGTTGTCTGTCCCACCTCTGGGGTGGGTTGGCCCTCAGGCATGGCCTCCTCAGCTGTGCCACTGGGCACAGGGCCCTGGCCATGAGGCAGAGTGGTGGAGCACAGCACACCACTGCCAGTCTCCTTGGTACGCTGAGCTCCAGCTGTGGCCAAAAGCTCTTCTGTCCTGCTGGGCCCGGGCCCGTCAGAGAGAGCCATGGTCCTCTCCACTTTTAGCATGTCCATGGCGGCAGCCAGCCACAAAGGGTCCTGTATCACTCTGCATACACATCTGTTCATCTCTGCGCAAGGATTGGTAACACAAAAGGATATTAGGCACATTTTTTATGCAGCGCTGCAGAGTGGGTGGTTGTGAACTGGGTGTTGAATATATTAGCCGGTTTGTTCTGCCCATACCAGACAAAAAAGACGTACAGACGTAGCTGATTTGGGGTTAGTAGTCAAAGTGTATAGTCAAAGTGTTGGACAAACTTTTGTAGTGTTTTTTACCTCAGTTCAGTCAGGACAAATATGATATGTTGAAGTGTTTATTACAATAGCATGGTAATCAATTGAAAGTCGGCGTTCTGCTGTTCTGAATTACTGTCCCGCCCAAGGTCATGTTCAACACTCAGTAAAACCATGGGTAGGGAGCAGAAATCTGCAGAACCCCCCTGACAGATACTAAACAACAGACCCGAAGTGGGTGAAAGCCGGGGTGGAGGTGGCTACTTAAGTACATAGCATGTGGTGCAGCAGTGTAGAAGCCAGTGTGGTGCACGGTGAGCATAGCAATTGTAGGACCAATGTGGTGAATGACTTGCGGTTTAGGAGGACCGCTTTCAACTATTGAGCATATGCGATTGTTTAATTGGTGTGACATGGATCATTTCTTTTGTCTGAGTTGCCCGCCTGAACTAGCTCTGCCAAGGCGTCGCCTTATTTTTGCTCAAAGCCTAGTTCTATTTTCTGTACCAGTCAGAGAGTATGTGTGTTTGAATTTATTATAATATAACAGAAAAGGGCTGGGTGACCTGTAAATGAACTCCATGACAGATCTTTCCAAGTTTCCCAAACCCTTTTTCCAATACGTCTCTACGTTCTTACGATTACAAAGTTGACTCGCTGTACTTTGGCAACGATGCGTTGGCTCCGTTTCCTTATCATTATAACCCGAAACATTCAGAGCGCTCGCTCAACCCCCTTTTGCCTTTTTTATTCCTTCTGTTCAGCTGTGTTCCACCGCAAGGATACAATACTATGTGATTACTATCTCCTTCTCGCAGTAGAATTCGAGTCCATAGGTTTCATACTACAACCACTTGTAGTCCTGCATCATGCACGGACGTGCGTGACAAGATAGCCGGGGTGGACTTGGGTTGATTGGAAACTGTTTACAGTGACACTGGGGCAGATCATTATAGCCCTCATTTACTTTGAGTAAACAACGTAGAGAAAAAAAAACCTGTGTTCACGCAACCATTGACTTTATTTTGTCAATTATTTTTGCCATGAGACCAAGTGAAGAAAAAAAAGATTCTGCTCATTCTTATCGTTAATAACTGCTGATATTGTGGCGCTCAGGAGGCATGTGGTTGGCGGCCTGGTCGCTAATCACAACTGCGCAGCAATCTACTTAGAGAAGAACAATATCAACAAGTCCTCCCTCCACTGGCTCCTCCATTTTCTCATTAGAAGACAGAGAGATGGTAGATAGCTGGGACGCAGAGAGATGGGGGCAAAAGCAGATTAGACTCTCCTCACAAACAACCACATATCCTTGACTTTTAATTAAAAAATGCCACCACAATTAGACACGGTAGTTTAAAAGGAGTGCGGAAATAAAAAGGGAGTTCAGACGGCACCATAAAGCTAATCCGACCAAGCTCCTGGAGAATAAAGCTTTTCACTTTTTCATTGTGTTTTTCTAAAGGGAAACTCAGATCCGCTTATAGGTTTCGTGGAAACATTGCACTAAGAGCTCAAGTGAGGAGTTTGCTAGGAAAATGGAGCTGAAAGTCATGGCAGTGGTTACAAAGGACATTAGAGAATGAGGTCAACAAGAGACATAACTATTTTGCACACACCACAAATCTATTTAATATACCAAAAGTCATTGTAAGTTGCACAATTAATTTACCTAATTAGCCAAGCTAATAAATTAGTTAAGGAACCTCAATGGAATAAATCAGCCGACATCTGACCCTCAGACCAGTTGGGAGAAGAAAAAAAACTATCCACATACACTATACATTTGGTAGTTGACAATAGTAGGCAAATATAAATTCCAAACACCCCAATTCCTGAAATTATTTCAAGTGTAGTGTTTTCGCTGCTCAGAAATAACACTTTCTGAACCTGCATGAACATAAATAGCTCCAGCACTACGGAGTGAAAACATGAGTGTGGAAGCTTAGTCATTTTGGGTGTTCACCTAAAGCCTATTGTCCAGAATGTGGGACAGCCATTTTGGTACTTTAGTCATCTTCATGTGGCATTTTTCCCAGAAAGCAAAAACTGAAATATACCATGTGCAAAATAAAGCATGTCAATCTGGATATTCACTGAACTGGGGCACTTTAAAGGAGAAAGAAATACACCAGAAAACAAACCAGGACAAAACATGAGAACAACATAGCACACTGTCCTCTGATGTCCATCAGAAAACATTTCTGTGTGAGTTTTTTGAAAGCTTACAGCATAGTGTAATATTAATATTTCAAGCATTCCAAACAGATTTGAATAGCGTTAAGAAGACCCAGACACCATAGGCAAACTGAAGAGAAAAATAATGCACCAGCCTTTTCCAAGTTTTTCTCAGGCTTCTGTAGAGACGGAATACCATACCAGGCCTTGTGATTTACCATTCCCTGAGGTAATTGGTTTTCTGGAGGGGAGCGACCATGTGGAGATGAAAAACAATCAGCAAAGCTCTTAACAGATGCTGTAATTACCTGAGCACAGGCACAAACGCTTCGGCTCACAAGGCTGGTGGACGTATCCTACTCTACAGTGATCTACAGTACAGAACGCAAGAAGGGGAGGAGAGGCAGTACAAACAAGTACAACCACTTTGGCTGCCTGAAGAGCAAGTGGAAAAAATGTTGGAAAATAAACAATTTCACAATATGTGCACTGGATTTCGGAAATTCTGATTCAATGCTGAACGTTGAAATGAGCTGATCAATTTCAGAACCACAACATCAACTGGATAACGTAGCAAAAAAAATCTGAACACAGTTACCTGACAGAGAAAGTGTTAGCTTTAGTTTAACCTAACAATGACGACTACTAATTTAACTAACATCTATAACTTAACATACCTTACTTCGACGGAATTTGAAGGCATCTTATTGTGTAAAATCTACAATAGAAGTAGATTAAAGAGTTTACCGAAGATTTGAAAATGTACTACTCGAGATTAACATAATTATTTACAAAATGTGGCATCTTTCTGCCATACATTTGTTTTGTCAAATCAATATTGCAGTGTTTCTAAAAATCCACTCACACAGTACTTTGCAATATTGCTGCAGCATATCTTTTTATATTTATCATATTTGCCCTTCACAACCATCACACACGTAATGGGTCCAAAGTAATATTTTTTGGTCACTACGGGATTGTAGTGCATTGTTTTGTAAATGTCATCGCTAAAGTCCATTCCAAGCCATGCAGCATCTAATTTCGGCTTCAGGAGTGGGTAGAGATTGCTCAGGCGAGGTCTTGCACCCAACGCCAAAAACACAGAGTGGATGGCAGTCGTTTTTGTTAAAACACCACGCTGCTTTTGACAAAGCCTTGCTAAAGAGAGGAGATTTGAGTTGCTAATAAGGCACTTCAGGTGAAATCAAATGGCCAGAAACTAGCCTTACTAGCCTTGCTTGGTCCTGTAGTAGGAATGTATCTGTTGACTCACAAATACGCAGGTTTAAATAATTGTTCATGTTGTCATACTATAAAGTTTATTTTAGGACCATTACTCGTCACTTTATCATGCTGTTAATTCATCATCATGCCATAAAATATGTCTAAAAAAGATTAAACTATTTGTAGAGATATCAAGTGGATTATCTGACCCTTTGCCCCACTTGCTATGGTAAAATGATGCATGATTAAGGGTAGGTTGTAGATTACCGTCATCATCGTGCATAATGGTGAGAGTGATAACCAGTCCTCTATTTCCTTCACCTACAACAACTGTAACTACAGTGCAAGCACATTTTAACCCAAACACTGAACCACTCAGCACACTTTCCAAATCTGTCAATATCACAGAAAAAACATTTGCTATCATATAGCAAAAGTGTCCTGGTTGTCTATTACCAGTTTCACGCTTAGGCGTTGATGGTGGGCTCAAACCCCGGCCATCCCCACAACTACATCTCGTTACGTTAAATTGAAGCCCTCTTACTCCATCTACACTTTTCTCCTGCTCGAATATTGTAAAAGCCACCGAATGACTAGCAAGCAAAGGAGTCTGGCTTTCTCTGTTTAAATTGCAAAACTCTCCGAATCCCCAACTGGTCTCAGAAGATGAAACGAAGAGGTAGGAGAGTATTCAAAAGAATATTGAAGACGGAGAAAATGTTAGAGGTAGACATTCATGCTTTTAGGATGCGGGGTTAATGTCATGATATGCTGATGGAGCATATTACTTCATTGCCTTCTTTTTTCTATGGCCTCCAAAGCTCTGGGGCTATAACTAATCTTACCCTCCAGTCAGTCATGACATGCAACCTGTGTGACTGTGGCTGCCAGACATCCATTCCAACCATCACAAAAGTACTGAGACACAAACACTAAGGGACCGGGCTTTACATTTGACATGCAATATTACGAAGCCGTGAGATGTCTTCAAGTCTGGCAATAAGATTTAAAGAAAACACACATAAGACTCTGAACTGCTTGGCCTGTCAATAGACACCCGATACTGTTGCAACATCCCAGCTCAACCAAACCAGACCATGACGTACCATCCCACACAGGCTGTAAAAGGTTGCGGGCTTCTATTTATTTTCAATACATGTTAATAATACTTATTTTTTTGTTTTTTTCATTACTATAATAACTACCTCTGACGCAATTTGATGTGTTGGGTATCAAACACTCAACCGAAAATGTAGCAAAGTGCTAAAGCAAGCTAACATGGGAAACACAAGGCCAGGGGAGAGTTTGCCTTGTGTAAAAGAGAACCAATGGTATTTTCTTTGCTGTGATACCTTAATCCCCTCCACTTTACCCTCTATTACAGGATATAAATTATGATTTGGAGAGACATGACCCTCACAATGATCTTCATGCTTCAAAGATAACGCTAATATCGTTCAGGTAAAAATATGGGTCATTTACTGCAGCATATCTGGACTCGTTCAACATTCCTGGGAATATATGAGCGCTGCCAAATGTTTACATTATCAAATAGCTTTGACATAACTTCGACATACAGTACAGTTTTAAAATGTCAGATTATTATTTAATTTTTTTTCCAATGATGGGACTCATTTGGGACTTAAAGTATTTAGTCAGCCACTGATTGTGCAAGTTCTCCTACTTAGAAAGATGAGAGAGGTCTGTCATTTTCATCATAGGTACACTTCAACTATGAGAGACAAAAATGAGAAAAAAAATCCAGGAAATCACATTGTAGGATTTTTAAAGAATGTATTTGTAAATTATGGCGGAAAATAAGTATTTGGTCAAAAACAAAAGTTCAACTCAATACTTTGTAACATAACCTTTGTAGGCAATGACAGAGGTCAAACGTTTCCTGTAAGTCTTCACCAGGTTTGCACACACTGTAGCTGGTATTTTGGCCCATTCCTCCATGCAGATCTCCTCTAGAGCAGTCATGTCTAGAGCAGTCCCTCCACATATTTTCTATGGGGTTGAGGTCTGGAGACTGGCTAGGCCACTCCAGGACCTTGAAATGCTTTTTACGGAGCCACTCCTTCGTTGCCCGAGCGGTGTGTTTGGGATCATTGTCATGCTGGAAGACCCAGCCACGTTTCTTCTTCAATGCTCTCACTGATGGAAGGAGGTTTTGGCTTAAAGTCTCACGATACATGGCCCCGTTCATTCTTCCCTTAACACGGATCAGTCATCCTTTCCCCTTTGCAGTAAAACAGCCCCAAAGCATGATGTTTCCACCCCCATGCTTCACAGTAGGTATGGTGTTCTTGGGATGCAACTCAGCATTCTTCTTCCTCCAAACACGACGAGTTGAGTTTTTACCAAAAAGTTCTATTTTGGTTTCATCTGACCACATGATATTCTCCCAATCCTCTTCTGGATCATCCATATGCTCTCTGGCAAACTTCAGACGGGCCTGGACATTTACTGGCTTAAGCAGGGGAACACGCCTGGCACTGCAGGTTTTGAGTCCCTCTCGGCGTAGTGTGTTACTGATGGTAGCCTTTGTTACTTTGGTCCCAGCTCTCTGCAGGTCATTCATCAGGTCCCTCCGTGTAGTTCTGGGATTTTTGCTCACCGTTCTCATGATCATTTTGACCCCACGGGATGAGATCTTGCGTGGGGCCCCAGATCAAGGGAGATTATCAATGGTCTTGTATGTCTTCCATTTTCTTACAATTGGTCCCACAGTTGATCTATTCACACCAACCTGCTTGCCTATTGCAGATTCACTCTTCCCAGCCTGGTGCAGGTCTACAATTTTCTTCCTGGTGTCCTTCGACAGCTCTTTGGTCTTGGCCATGGTTGAGTTTGGAGTCTGACTGTTTGAGGCTGTGGACAGGTGTCTTTTATACAGATGACGAGGTCAAACAGGTTCCATTAATACAGGTAACGAGTGGAGGACAGAATAGCTTCTTAAAGAAGAAGTTACAGGTCTGTGAGAGCCAGAAATCTTGCTTGTTTGTGGGTGACCAAATACTTATTTTCCACCATCATTTACAAATAAATTCTTAAAAAATCCTACAATGTGATTTCCTGGATTTTTTTTCTCATTTTTGTCTCTCATAGTTGAAGTGTACCTATGATGAAAATGACAGACCTCTCTCATCTTTCTAAGTAGGAGAACTTTCACAATCAGTGGCTGACTAAATACTTTTTGGCCCCACTGTATATTAAATCAACTGCAAAAACTGTTAAGATCTGTGTGTGTGTGTGTGTGTGTGTGTGTGTGTGTGTGTGTGCATGTGTGTGTGCGTGTGTGTATGCAATATAAGTGATTCAATGATGACGATCTGTATGATTATAACCCTATTAATTATTCGGATATTATTTTGGTAATTTACTGGGCAATCACAACAAGTTCCCCCTGCAGTCATGTCTAGAGCCTCCCTTTGGGTTGTCTCTTTATATAGTCCCAGTCTGCTGCTGTGTATGAGGCCACACGCATGAAAATCTGCAAGTGAAATGTGTGTACATGTAATAGGTCATGGCAACAAAGGTTCTAATGAATCTGAGAATAACCCTTCATCTCCGTGTCCCATTAATTCCCAAAATATCCTTGATATTTAGACAAGTGTCATTCATGGGGGTAGGGGGAGGGGGATCAGAAACACACAACCAAACAAATGTCAGCCAGAACTCTCCTGGTTCAACTGAGTGAGACTGTCAGAAGCTGAGACCAGGGCCCTCTCCGTCCTTTAATCACAAGCCCATCACTCTGACAGAGTTGTGCGTAGTTTTAATAAAACCCCGGGAACAAAGGGCTGTCTCTGTAAACTCGGCTCCCCCCACGGGTGGCAGCAAGCAGGGCCTTGGAGCGCCGGGTAATGCTCTCATCAAGAAGGGCTCTCTTTGTGGCTGCTGGTGTGGCTTGACGTTCTGTTCAGCTTCACTGTACTCTGACACCGCAGACACCAGAACCAGTCGCCTTTGCCGAAGTGGGGCCGTTTTCCATTATTCGCACTTCTGACACCATCTCAATGATGACACACACACACACTCTCTCTCTCTCTCTCTCTCTCTCTCTCTCTCTCTCTCTCTCTCTCTCTCTCTCTCTCTCTCTCTCTCTCTCTCTCTCTCTCTCCCTCCCTCTTTTTACCCCCCCGCACCACCACCACCACCACCGAACCACACACACACACTGTTTCTCTCTCACTCTCTGCAGAAAAGACAAATGAAGACAAAGATTAGGGGGGGAGAAAGAGTGGCTTGTCAGGGTCACAGAAAAATGCCCCAGTACAAATGTTATCAGTGCAGAGCCTAAATGAGATACGTAACCAAAGGGAATAATTATGTTTCCGGAGAGCTAATCTAAAGCTATCAAATGAAAACAAACTTGACTCTGAATGTTAGAAAATGCAATTATTCAAATGGGATATATATGCAAATGTGTGGTCTTGTGCGGAGGAAATAAAAGCGCCCCTCACAGTCGACTTGCCTATTGGTCCATAATTTACAATAATGGATGTCAATGTCCTTGTGGACATTGAGGACAGACTCCTTTTTGAACACGGACGGAACTATATAATGTATAGTGCAATATCCCTCGGTTGAAAAGTAGTTTACTGGTTTATTAAGTTTATTGGTTCCCTTCAAATGTAAGTATTATAAAATAAATACTCCTGTTGCTTAGCAGTGTATTTCAATGTCATGAGTCCTGAGCTGTCTGTCTGTGGGTTTAAGTCTTCTTTGCTAGCTGCCATTCTTTTATTTTTTTGGTGTGTGGGGTTTACACCACCAGGCAAAGCCAACAATTGCCTAAGTGTCCTGAAAAGAGATTTTCAATCTCAATGTGATTTCTCCTGGTTAAACAAAGATGGAAAGAAAAAAGATTACACTAGTGCAGACGGGTGGTTAAAACAGACGAAGTGCACAGCTTGTTTACTCAAAGTGGTCGAAACCAAACGCTCAAGTCGACAATAAGGCCTCAAAGTAATGTCGGATAACAAAGATCTGAAAACAGTCGACAGACATGAGGGAAGCAGGGAACAGACCACGGAGCTAACCAGATGATGATCATAGAGCAGGTGCTGTGATTACAGGGACGTCGTAAATATTTTGCTCCCGCTGTCTTTGCGTCTGGAGACATTATGAAGGCTTAATTTCCTTTAAACGCTGAGCGCTTGTGCTGCCGATTCCCAGCCAGCCACGTACATCTGGTACCGCTACATGTCCCCTGCTACCCGCTTTCCGCTGCCCACCGTCTTGCTACAAAGTCACTAGAAATTGCGAGTTGACTTCCTGGTGAAATTGATGTAACGCCCTCCCAAATGTAACCATGGCGGCGGGTGATTGACAGGGGTGTGGATGGATAGAGCTGTGGAGCATTGAATACAGAGGAGCAGCAAAACCAATTCTGCCGTTAGTTTCCCATCCGGTCAACATAAATACTCACATTCACCACACACACTTGTAGTCTTTCCCTTCAAATTTTTCTTTACAGTTTCTCCTGGAATTCTTTGAAAGTGTGCTAGCTCTAACTAATCCTCATCAACACAGGAACCCTTGAACTGTTGAAAAACATATCATATAACATTAAACAAATTGCAAAAAAGTTTATCTTTGAATATAGATATTTGACTCTTTCACTTTGACATAAATAATTTATCACAGAAAGGCTCCAGGGAAAGTCATGTTCAAGGATATGTTGATTTCACACCGGTTATCTTCACCTAGGTAGCGCAACTTTCCAGTTAATTCAGCAAAACACAAATTCATATCTATGCTGTCCATATCAGCAGCAGGAGGGGGGGGGGAGAGTTAAAATGAGGGCGTATCAGAGAAAATAAATTCTATAATTTGATTCCCCTGAAAATTATGTTATGGATTCATTATTGTACCATAGAATGGTCCTGCATTGAAAGATTTTAAGTCTGTTTCAAAGATGTGTTGTGGAGTTCCAGCACTGCACATCAATCTTGATTATCTGAAAGTGGTGCACATCTGTCTGTATCAGGTGAAGTTATATGAAATTACCAACATACAAAAAAGAAACGCGGAGGTTACCATGGCAATGTACAAGCAACAGAAAACTAGAGCACAGTTGGCTGCCGGCAAAACAGCACAAATAATATGGTATGTGTTCTATGGAGAGCGCTAAAGTGGGATGGTTTCTGCATAGGAAACCTGACAGCACCTCAAAGATTTGTCTGTGTGAACCCATGAATAAATATGCTTTAAAGTTGGCTCTAAATACATATTTTCCCTTCAGGAGTTGCAAAGTAATGTTGCAAAGATGTTTTCCCAAAATAAACATAAGGTTATTACAGGCAAATGCAAGATTATGATGCAAATGTGTTTACAGTACATCTATTTGATCTCATCGACAAAACCGCTAGCAGGATGATTAACATTGCATCAGCTTGAATGGTGTTGACGAGCACCGTGGGACATTGTTGAACCAAATCAAGGCATTTTTTGGCTGCCCTGACCTGGCTCACATTTCTGTTGTATGACGTTTTCAGACTGGCAGGTGCTCTCTCTCTCTCTCTCTCTCTCTCTCACACAAACACACACTCTCTCTCGCTCTCTCTCTCCCTCCTCCTCCGTCTGCCTCCTTCTCCTTTTCCATCTCTCATTCTCTCTCTCTCTCTCTCTCTCTCTCTCTCTCTCTCTCTCTCTCTCTCATTGTCACTATTCTTCCCTTTATTTCTCTCTAACCGTCTCTTTCTCTCTTGTTGTCTTTCTTTCATTCTTTCTCTCTCTGTCTGTCTCTTTGTTTCTTTCTTCCTTGCTCTCGATCTGTTTTCTCTCTAAATTGTAAGTAAAGGATGCACGGGCACAATTCGCTTCTGTCTCTCTGATTAATGGGTCTCAATAACATTACAGCTCACATGGATATGGGAAGGTGCATCTCTACTGCGACCAATCGATAAATCAGTGGCTCCCCCCACCAACCCTCCCCTCCAAGATTTAGAGGCCATACAGAAAGTCCTGACTCCCTATCATTCATATGCAGATTTATACATTTGTGCTGCAAATGTGGTCTACTTCTGAGTCTTAACCGATTCTAATAATACCGAAAGCCATATTTCTTTCTCCCTGGCAGTATTGCTTTGGAGGGTGGCCTGAGTATTTTTGACAGAGGCACTGTGTCTAAAGCATGTGCACTAGTTGAGGCGAACCTATCCCACAATAAAAGAATATGAAAGAGGTTTAAAATACCATAACTGGTCTTATGAAAGTTGCAACAGATTGCAGACACCCAGCAAATAAAATTGGTGCCAGAGACGAGAAGGTTTGGCCAGGGCTTTAAAGTTCGTTTCAGGACAGAGTGGCCCACAGGAGGATAGGGAAGTTGCCGTAGTGCCAGATAATTATCACCACTCTCGCAGCCAAGGGTGATGGTGCTGTATCGGGCCATATTTTCCTTTAACATTCAATTCCTCGTCCTGAGGAATCGCTCGACTGGAATTGCAATGTTCCACACGTATCCTGTGACAGGAATGTAGAGGTTAAACAATGTGTCCAACAACCGTATAAGATCCACAATATGTACAAGTGCATGCCTGCTGACTGAACCTCTGCCAGGTCTGTCATCGTCACGTTGGTCTGAGTTCATTTTGAATACCACCCCTGCGCTTCCTTTTTCATATCAATAAGATGCATTGAGCAGCCTGCCGTGGTAGAAACCCAGCCGTTACATGAAATGCATTCAGTGTGCAATCAGAACTAATTTGAAAGGGAGACTTTTCAACGCCAGTGCCTGTGCATGGAGGAAATCCCTAGACCTTACAGCTCACTGAAAACCGCTCTCATTTGCTTTCCTTTGCCTCCCACAGTACCTATCTTAAATTTCTCTACTAACCATATATATGTCTTCACCCCTATTAAAAAAAAGTTCCAATTTAGCTTTTCTTAATGATCACATTCTATTAAATGAGTCTCCGCTGAAATCCTCCAGCGTGAACTTTCGGATAATTTGAACTGAGAGACAAGTGCCTGTCCAAAGGCATGGCGAGACCATTAGCATTATTAAGAGCTATGGCTCGCTTTCACTCACAGCTTCTCAAGGAGAATTTAATACAGACTGATTCATTGATATGCCACAAGGCTGCCCGAGGAGCTGGTTGGACTGGCACAAGCAGAGAGAAGAGAGAGACAGAAACAGAGCGTGAGAAAGAGATAGAGTGGGAGGGAAAGAGGGGGAGAAAGAGAGTGACGCCAGACTTGCACTCACACATTGAGATGCCAAGGATGATAAAAACCTCTCTCTCAGACAGGCGCCTGTGAGAGACTTGATTTTGTCCACACAGCCCCCCCTCTCCCCTCCTCCTCCTCCTCCCTCTATTCTCAGACGAGCCACCCTGCCTATCCGCTCGGTCCCTATTTCACTCTGGCCACGGAAACATGATGAAAAAGAGTAGACAGAGATGAGCAGCAAGCCTGGTCTCGCTGGGGGCCCAGGGAACACATATGAACAGAATCAAATCAGGTCGGTCAAAGGTGAGCCGGCGAGCTTCCCCGCAGGGCGGGGGAATGGTTTCAGCAGTACAGAGCCGTTTGACTAGAATATTGACCCACACACACACACAAACACACACACACACACATACACACACAAACACAAGGCGTAGATCAGAGGAAAACACAGTTACGTTCTAGGGCCATCATCTCTCCCCCTCCAGGCCTGATCCCTAATTCTCTGTCTTAACGTCGGCACAGTTTTCACTCAGGCCAAGCTAATGAATCCATTTAAACTTGATTAAACCCTATAAATCTTGACTGTTTAAATGGCATTAGAGACACGTTTTATAGCATTATGGCTGTTAATTTGGCCACCCATTAAGCTTTTCTCATTTATATCCGGCAGATAAAAGACAAATCAGACATGATTGTATGAGTCCTTATCTTCATTTTCATGGGAAGTTTTAAACTGGCACATAATTCATGTACTCCTTCATCTATACTAATTTCTCTAGGAAAGGGTGCTGACTGCGGATGCAGAAGGGGCAAATTTAGTCTCAACATGGCACCTCATATGGTCAAATAATCAGCTGAGGCCAATATGCAACGGTCAGCTCACTACTAGCGATGCACTGAGGGAAGTGCGGGATTATTAATGTAGGTGCCCGCCAGTTGATGGAATCCCTGACTCCGTTTTTCCACCTGCCTCCATGCCAGCCAAGAGCAGAGCCATCGTTTGGAACAAGGGGGATCGGGAAACGGGTAGGCATTTCTCAAAAAGTCTCTGGGCACTGGTGCGAGTGGCAGTGTCCTGGTACAAAGTCTTGGCATGGAACTTTGTCACTGCTTATCAAAGCCTATCACCACCGCACCTCCTCCTTAATTATCGATGTGCAAGAAAGGCCATTACCTCTGGAGCATTTCTGTGCTTTCCCTTACATTTTTTACTGCTCTCTGATTACCATTAGTGTCGCAGAGATTGTGGTTTATTGATAACTGAACGAAATCAAAGCACTACACTTGGTAAGGTTGTTTCACTTGGAGTGCCGAGTATCACAGAGGGCATGGGTTTGGTCTATGTCTCCCCATCTTCTGCCTCTACCCTGCGGATGGACGTGTGAAGTCGTCGGGCAATGACATGGAGCGATGACGTAAAAGTTTCTGGTTGCCTATTTTGCGTTTACGGAAAAGACTGCATGATGAAGCACTCTTGACAGTTCGGTGCACTTATGCTGCACACGCCGTAAAACACCTGCTGAAAGCCCTGGCATAAGGCAGCCTCTTGAACACACACACATACGCATAAACCTATCGACAGAACTCACACTCATGTGCACACTTACCTCCCTTACTGTCCGTGTGTCTCCTAAACATGCGTGGCAATCTTCCTCTGATGCCCCGTAAAGCGAAAGGTTGATTTAGGTGTTACCTTATGAGAGCCGTGTCCGTAGCTCCGTCATGGAAAAGTCTAATGACATTAGGCCTACTGAGCATTCCATTATCGGCTGCTTCACCCTGACACCTCACTTATACGCCTGCCTTCGAAAGTTTACCCATTTTCCTACTCAATTTCGGTTATCTCCTCCACACAACATTTTGTGCATTTCATAGCACAGTATAAGCACTGGTAAAATCTTGTGGTGCTTGTATGTAAAATCTAACTCTGGGTAAAGCCTTGAGAACAACAAAAAGTGTACATGCTTGGTTGTTCAAGGTTTTGAAAAATGTGAGCGTATCCTTTCGTTTCTTATTTTTTACATCAACAGGCTTCGAAAAGGATCAAAGACATTCCTTGCTGAGTCATCCTTCTCCATGGGGCCTAAAGGCCAAAAAGTACAGCTTTAAATCAAACAAAGTGTCCACCATCGCAGCATGTTGGTAATGCACTTGCTCCCAGAATAGCTTCTTAATGTACCTCTACTGGCCTGAAGAAAAGTTTATATTGCGGCCATATTGTGATACACGACATAGCCTTGATATATTATTTCCTTCCCCACTTCGACCGAGGTTATGTCCAGTGCACTTACCAGTATTTGTCATCAATTCTCTCTGTTGGACACCCTACTGGACACGCAAGGGCAAACAGTAGTAAGAAAATAGCCAGCGGTGTATGTGCACGATTTCCATCGCTCCCCCCTCTTTGCTAACGTCTCCTCCCACCCCTTTGAAATGGTGCCTATGAATCTTCATTGTATGTGGCGGTGTGGAAAGCGGCCTTTCCCCAAATGACTATTGATGACGGCGCCACACTGCAGGGAGTATGAATACAGCATGGAAATGATGCAGCAAGCTGAGGCTGACAGAGAGAGAGAGCCAGCCCGGGAGACGGAAAGAGAGACAGAGAGCGTGTGTAGGAGAGAGAGAGAGAGAGAGAGAGAGAGAGAGAGAGAGAGAGAGAGAGAGAGAGAGAGAGAGAGAGAGAGAGAGAGAGAGAGAGAGAGAGAGAGAGAGAGAGAGAGAGAGAGAGAGAGAGAGAGAGAGAGAGAGAGAGAGACAGAGAGGCCACAGCCTGAAAACTAAAGCCCCCGCTCTCTCCGAGGCAAAGCGCACACAGTGGGCCTGATTTATCTGCATGTTCCCCCGGTGCTGGGTAGGGTGGCTGGCTAGGGACTGGGGGTGGCCGGGGGTTTTGCTGGTGCTGGAGGATAAAAAACGAGGGGTTTCAAACTCATTGAACACAGCGAGGGGGGGAAAGCAACGGAGCTTCACATCACAGTGAGCCGCACCATCTTTTCACAGCTCCGAGCCGCAGAAGAAGCGTCCCTTGAGGCCGGCTTTGGTCTTCGGGAGTCTTTAGCTTTTCCTTCCTCTGATTATAAAGCCACAAAGCAACGAAAGGAAAGTATGCCGCTGCCTAATGCACAACCATGTAAGGCCAACATTGCAAATAAACAGAAACGCTTCCGTCTCTGACGTTTCAAGCGCACTGACCTTGCTGAGTGGTGAGGAGCTGAGCCGTAGATAAAGGAGGGTTGGATGCTATCTTCAAAGAGACTGGATGAATGCCATCCAAGGTCTTTTCCTTCACTCTAAGCACTGTGCTCTGCCCCAACTTTCCTCCCTCTCCTCTACGGGAAAAGGCGAAGGCGTCTAGCTTACGGGGCTAATGTGATATCCTCAGATAAACATGCGCCATTACATTCACCCAAGGACTAAACAATTTGTCCTTGAATAAGAGAGTTGAGAAATGAAAAGTTACTCAGAAAGAAAGAGGACCATCCATCCACCGTTCTTGAGAGAGATGGCAGCATTTTTCACCATTCATTTTACTTATGACTCAAGTCATTTCTGAATAACATTTCCAATAGATATTTCCATTTGTTGACCGTATATCCCTCAGTTCCTCAGTGGGGAGATTGATTGCCGAGGTTTGAACACAGCCGTAATATTCTACAATCAGTTTATCAGCAGAAGTAGTAGTCAAAGCTAGATCAATATATTCATATGATATATCTCCAAACTCAGGATAGTCTGTTGAACTTAGTTAACATATATAGTGCTATACGTTCCAAATTATGACAAATGTTTCAATTTTGTACAACAGAATTTCACTTTTTTGTTTCAATGTTTCAAGGGCCAATTACAGTGGAATGTGATCATTTTTCGGATTCAAATTACCTTTAACACTTCATTATGAAATTGTATTTTGGTGGTACTAGATCAAACTCAAAGGCAACCTCTTATTTTGAAGGCTGAACTGAGATTACTGCGTCATGTTTGATTAGGTCACACCACTAATGGGACTAATGTCGCTATCTTCACGCTAGTGTTAGCTAGATAGAATGAAGCTGAGATGAACTCACCGATATCAAAGGTATGCTCAAACGAATGACATAATTAACAACTTGATTAATGAATGAATACGTTCAACTTCGTCACCAAACTACCTCATCACATGTATGTTTCACATTTTCTAAGCTCCTAATGATTCAGAATGTGGTGGTGCAGCACACTCCTCCGGGGCCAGCCAATAACCTCCTCACCCCACTTCTCTCCCCCTAAAAGCCCCTTCTCCACCAGGACTTTGTCCCCGCTCCTACTGCCCACCTCCATTTCCCCCTCCCAAGGCCACGGTGTCAACTGCCGGGAAACTTTATAGACTCTGACAGCAACTACGAGTCCTAATCAAGACCTTATTACGCCGGCAAACGTACAAATCTTCCCTGGCTATCCCAGATGCCAGGCGGCCTGCAACTCGGCTCTTCTGCCTGGGTCTGGCGACGCAGGATCACACGGAGAGGAAAGCAATAGTGTCAGAGCAGATTTTCGGGAGGCCTTGACAGAACGGATGGGTCTCCATTACAGTAATGAGGCTGCAGGAATGGCCGCCGCGCTTCCCTCCTTTACGCCATCTCAGCCTGCGCCTCCTCCAGAGGATACGCTCTCCCCTCCATAATGGCCTACTCAGTCTTCCTTTACTCCTGCACGATCTCCCTCCTTCCCTCCCACCCCCTCTCTCTCACACATTTACTCTCTCTCTCTCTCTCTCTCTCTCTCTCTCTCTCTCACACTCCCCCCCCCCCCCTTCTCTCTCGCCTTCTCTCTCACCCTCCCCCTCTGTCTGTACCCCCCCTTCCCTATCCTCTCCTCTGATCTTCCACTATGTGTGTTTGGGTGTTTTTGTATTTTTGTTTGTGTGCGTGCGTGTAGGGAGTGTTAGTTGCCGCCCCTGAGAGAAGAGTTGGACTAAATGGGAGTGCTGGTTTAGCTCCAGCCACCCCGTCTCCCCGGTGCGCGGGCCCGGCCTCCGGACGGTGCCGCATCTCAAAGGTGACCCGACACTTCACTTTAGAAAGTGCTCATTTGGTAATGTAACGGCAGGAGCTTGGCTCCCGCCGAGACGCCCGGCGTCTCCAGCGTCAGCGCCATCAATCAATCCGGTTTGGCTGTGTATCACACGGCCAGCGGCCCCCGGGGACATTCCCCGGTCGCTAAAGAGATGTCGTGACTGTCGGACGCAGTGGAGAACAAAAACAAGGAGAGAGGGGGGGAGGGTGGAAGGACTGCCAATGAACGCAAAGTTTGCATCCTCCCCCTGGACGAGAGGCATCCGACTGCGTCGGCCGTGGTGGAGGAGTCCGTCCGTGGAGCAGCTCTCGCGTGGGGATGCCAGCTCGCCAACGCCACCCGGGTGGTTATTTCACGGAACCCTGGGTGGTTGTGCAGGAAGCGAACCCGCCTAACCAGTAAAGGATCAACACAAACAGAGAGCCTTGTGGATGGTACTCGACATGGTACTCGCTACGATCAAAGATGATTTACAGTGTGAGATAAAGTGAAAATCCCATTCCCGCTTACAATGGGGGGAGTCTTTTCTCGAATTCCCCTTGCCAGAATCAATCAGATAGTTGGGCTTTGGTGGATTCGCTGTTGTTCTACCACAATTAAGTCATTCTGCTTGTGCAGGTGGAGTATCGATCTTCTGTAGAGTGTGTATGTGTGTTTGGTAGCCGCTATAGCAGTCAAGGTTCAAATGGCATTGATCCGGGTTAGGATTGCAGCGTGGGGTGAGAAATGGAGAGCAAGGGAGAGAGTTGTGGAGGTCCCACAGCATAAAAAATAATCCTCCAAGGGCTCCATTTTGTCTATACCCTCTGAAGTCTTTGTCAGCGTCTGCACTGTTTTAACCATAGTGACAGGTAGATAACAACACAGTTTGAGAGAAAAGGAAGTCTTGGGATTCTCTGTCAGTTCACAGAGGACTGCTATTGATCTCACAGTTATGCTGAGTTGAATTAAGACGTTGATAAATATCAGTTTAAAAGAGGTAAATGAAATGAATGAATTAACGTTGTTTCAGAAAGGTCATTTTATAATTAATTTTATAATTCAGCAGTTTTTAAATAATTTCAATCGAGGGAACAAGATTTCCCTCAAAGCAAATTTCCATCTGCAGGCTTACATACATTCGTGAAATTGTCTTTGAATATAGTACTATGTGATCTATTGTTAAATAGACTCTCATAAAAGTTCTTTCCTGGGGCCAAGTGGAGGTGTGCTTATACCCCAACAGGCAATTAAATATTTTATGTACCTGTGTCTTTTATTTGCTCATCAAAAGGTCATTATTGGGTCATATTTCCTGGTCTCCTGACCCACGTTTACTGCTGAGGCCTATCAACTTCAATGACCCTGTGAGGTCTGATATATGGCAAGGAGTCCATTTTGTTTGTCGGTCAGCATTATTCACTTTAATCAGGTTTTGACCAGAATGGCCGGAGATGTATGGCGTGTGGGCTTGCTTAAACAGACTGCTGGCTGAATGAGATCACTTTATCGACAGGCCTGTAAGTCACATTTTATTCACATTTTAGTACATGCAAGGGAAAACCTTTGAGGGAAGTTTGCCTGTAGATTAATCTGTGGCTAATGTACCAGAACTCTAAGTATAGGCTACATGTCTATGCTAACAATTAGTTAAACATATACCTATATATATACTGCAAATATAGGTGTATAATGTATATGAAATGAATGGGGCTACACACACACCTGGAAACACCATGCATCGCCACAGTCTCTGATCTACCAATCAACTTAACACATTACTTGGGAAGAATGGAAACCATTGTCTTGCTTTAGTCTGACGGTCGGCCACTAAAGTTCTCATCTTTGTGCACAAAAAAAAAAAAAAGTACCTAGCGGAGGAGTGGTGGGAAAACTTTTCTCCATCCTAAAGCCTACCTCACTGAAGGTCCAGAATTTTCTCATTCGGAGTCGACAGCTTGCTGTGGTGAGCGGAGTAACATCACTCAGGAACAGCTCAGGCGGTGGCTCCCCTCTCTTTCTCTATTCCCCTCTGCCTCTGCAAAAATGCACAGCCTTGCTTCCCATCATGGGGAATTGGCCAGCCTGCCCAGCAGTGTGCTTCCCTGCCCACAACAACAGAAGGCTGGCAGGCTTAGTGCTCCGTGTAGACAGCTAGCATGGGTCCACCACACGCAGCTCTTTGCTGTGAGGCTGACGTTTTGTGCTGCAAACCTGCGATTGCAAGGCCCCGGTTTTACTGCCATGAGGCAATGATCGGTAACAAACGAGCATCTTTTGTGTGCTCGAGCACGTTACCCTCTTCAGCGCAAAATTGTCTATCTTCTGCACAAGCAATAGGCGCACAATGTTTACAAAGGGAGAAAAAAAAAAGGCTGATGTGAAGCCATGCAAACTCATGCAGGGTTCAATGGTACATTAACAAGATGAGCAGAGAGTTGGTTTGGCGGCACCAAGAGTCTTTAGACTTTTCCCAGTAACCCTGGTGACATTTCCTAACACATGACAATGGCCCTGTCCTCAGACACCCAGGAGCTAATTACCAGTTGACTAAGAGGGATTATATTACATGGAGCAGCCATTGTTTATGTGACCTCCCAATGATTGGCTAATCTCTTTAATTGAGTAGCGGTAAGCACTGAATGTTCTCATATTGTGCCAATGTCAATTTGCTCCTGTTTACCCTCCCGCACAGTATGCCGCCTTATTTGCCTGGCGAGCTCCTTACAGGGGAGAGCGCTCAAGGGCTCTCACTAGATTCCAGAGTGTCTTCATAATCTATTCATCTCAAAGCAAATCGACATCGCTCGCCCATCTTATTCACACCAGCGCCCCATCCCAGGTCAGCTCTCGCCACGCCTCACTCATCATTCATTTATTCCGACACAAAAAAGAGGAGCAAAAACAATACATGTAATATTAAAAGTTCTTGCGGTTCACAATGGTCCTTGTCGGCACCGAGCAACGCGGAATCACGGCGTACATTATACTGAATATTCATCCTGTAATGGTATTTCTGCATTCTACAGCGTTGTGATGGATTTCCCTGTCTATGCCCACCTTGAAAACCCTGTTTCATACATATTTAATGGGGTCCTCTAAACAATTTTTACATTTTGTCATCTTCAATGATGCATGCCATCAAACACAGGGGAAACCGGTTTCACCCCCAATTCGCAGGGATTCTGAGTGTCCCGTCGTTGGCTTTATGATCAAATCTTTGAACCCTCGCTCAATTGGAGGGAGGGGGGTATGCAGTTGGCTTTAATGGATTTGTAATAACATGTTCACGTGATGTATTAGTCAAAAAGACACATGAAGTTGGAGGAGGTTGCTGCTATCTATCAAAAAGATGCCTACGTAGATGTGTCGGGACAAAGTGGGGAACATTAATCACAGACTCCCTGAGGCTACAGCTGTGCATGCAGAGGCAAGGGTCTCTCATCCTTTGGAGCTTTTAAAACAAAATCAATGTAGCTCACTATGAGCACACGGATTCTTCGAAAATAAATAGGTACACGGAGCCAAATAAATGTGATGGAGTGTGTTCCTGTGCGCATTGGTCTGTGAGTGGGCCTGCGTCTATGAGTGCTGCATTGTACTGTGCTATGTTGCGATCTCTCTCTCTCTCTTTCTCTCTCTCTCTCTCTCTCTCTCTGTGTGTGTGTGTGTGTGTGTGGTCAAAGATATGTGATAAGCTTAAGTGCATCCCAACATTGGGTATTGTCCCATGGTCCAAATTAACCTAGGTGATATCCTAAGAGTGGCCTGTGACAGCTCCTCTTCGAGCCAGCGACAGAGACACCGTGACCCCTGCTGGGAGGGAAACCATGCGGAAAAATATGGAAATTGCCACTTAGGACACACCGTCAGCCCATGTCAACAGAACTATTGAATTGTTTTTTTGCTTTCTCTCTCTCTCTCTCTCTCTTGCTCTCTCTCTCTCTCTCTCTCTCTCTCTCTCTCTTTCTCTCTCTCTCTCTCTCTCTCTCTCTCTCTCTCTCTCTCTCTCTCTCTCTCTCTCTCTCTCGCTCGCTCACTCACTCACTCACTCACTCACTCACTCACTCACTCTCCCTTTCCCTGCCTCGCCCCTTCTATATCGTGCATATGACATCATATCATTTTGTTTTATTTTCAGTCATGAAATAATGAGTGATGATGTGTTTCCACCAATTTCCTAGCTTCGGGCGAGATTAAAAGAAGTCGTTTAGGAAATAATTTTGTGAATGAAATAGTTTCGCAACTTTCCGGGGTCGCCATGTCCATGTGCAGAAGAAACGTTAAAGAAACAATTAGGGCTGGAACACAGGCCGCAGATAATGTTCCATAGTTGCGGTATCTCTTAGTTTCCCTTTCCATCAGTAGCCACAGGCTTTCGAAAGATTTAATGAAGACATTACTTAATTAATTAGGATAAGGGGATAAAGTGTTTTAAAAAGAGTTTAAGGGGAGTTGAGCGTCTCACGTTTTGTACTTGAAATTAATTATGAGTTTAACTAGCTCGAACAGGGCCTGCATGCTAAGGACAGACAAAAGCCTGGCTTACTTGAAAACGTGCCCTAGAAAGTTGTTACCATCCATAAATAGGGGCTTCATTAAACTCCCAGTTGATGAAGGAATTAAACTGTTTGAATTTAATTAAAATGGTGGCTAGTAGTTCCCTTTTTTTCCCTATAGGAAGAAATGTGTTAAAAATCTATTCCATGGTATAGATGCATGCATGATTTCATTTTTGACCAGCCAGATAAAGAAAACAAGCATTTTGGAATTGAAAACTGAAAAAAGAATTGATAAAGAACTGATCACAGCCAACATCTTGATTCGCATTGTACATTATATAACTAATTATGTGATCTGACATACATTATGAACTTGTATTGTATTTAGCAAAGCACTAGAACTCCCTCAACTCAATCAGTCAATAAGATACTAAATAACACTGAATGTTACTAATTAACTCAAAGAGCGACACTCTTTCTCCTTTTTGAAAGTTGTTTAATTTGACCAAAGAACTTTCCCTCCTATTACAAACCATTCAGTAGAAAAGGATTCAATCTCTCTCTCTCTCTCTCACTCTGTCTTTCAGTTTATTTCTTCTCTCCCACTCTCTCTCTTGCTCATTATTATTACAGAACACAGAAAGCACGTGTCATGTAGATACAGGGATGAGCCTAATGAGTTTCTGAGACATGGTAATTGAGAAGGGCAGATATTACAGTCAAGGCAGCTTTTTGTTTATTCTCCTTTAACTAAAAGCTGAATATCTCACCTTCCAGGAGCTTACAATGGCTGTCATCGTCGAGTAAAACAGTGGTATCTCAACCAGTAGTGCCAGAGCTTTTCATTGAAGGATTGCGAAATGCTCTATATACGTGGTTCTCTGATAAAAGAGGACCATATTTTTACATGATTAACTGTTATATTCTATTATTATAATTATGTGTAATTGCCTTGTAATCATCCCTGTGATCTGGGTTTCCATGTGAATGAAGAGTTGACAGCTGGCGCTGGTTAATCCCGTTGTCTTGATAATGCTTGAAAATCATGGACAGGGGCAGGATGCAGAGGATGAACCTTGCACGTGTTGTATGCGGCCCTATAATCAAACCCAAATCCCATTAAGAGAGTCCTATCTTCAGCAGAACGTCCGCCTCATTAGTGGAGCTAGAGACCCCTCTGGTTTCCCTTACAAGCCTCTTCTCAAAAGCACGCTCCCACCTAATTCATTTAGCCCGTGCTTCCCATGTACACCAACAGTATAATTGCGGTGGTAATGAACGGGTGACGAGAAGAAAAAAAACACCGCAAAATGGGATGTGAATTACATTAGCAACCCAGCAATGCTCGCCGCTCCTCAGGCCCCTCCTCACCATGCACACACACACACACACACACACACACACACACAAAGAGAAACAGATCTATGAACACAAAAAACATCTCCACCAGCACCCCCCAAAGACCTTCTTACCTAGGGCCGCTATGGGCCAGTGCTGTGACAGGATGCGGCCGGCACAGGCAAAGACAGCAGGGGGTCCACAGGGATTTATTTGCCCTTTGTGGCCCGTTAATATGCACTGCTGCAGCTGAAGGTCACACAGCTAACATCACATGGCATAAATAAGCCCATTACATGTTCAACAACAGAAAGAGAATATGGCGGGGAGCTTGTTTTTTCCTTCATTTTATTTTATTTATTTATTTTAAGCAATTACCCACGATATTTCAAAGTTGAAATAACGTGACTCCTTTTTCAGGGAGATGGTTTAGAAGTTGATATCAGTGCCAAAACGTCAGCAGTTCTGATCAGAAGAAAACACGTCTGAAATGAATAAACAGGAGGGAGTGTGAAGGAATGGATAAACATTTCTATGACTGGGAGTAAATACATTTCAAAGGGAAAGGGGAATCACACACGCCGCATAGAAATAAGAGCTGAGAGAAGCAAGGATCATTGCTTGGTATGCTATCCCGGTTATTTAAGACGCGGGGATTTTGAACTACATTAAAATAGGGAGTTTGGAAAGACGGCTGACAAGAGTCAAGAGGTATCGAGAAGAGAATCTCCCAGAATGCTAAAAAACAATGGGATATTCAAGACACAGATCACATGCCTCTCAACCTACTTTTTGCCACTTTATAAGTTTAGGAGCTGCGGTTGACTCTCAAATGAGATTTCTATGTTGCCAGCTAATCCAGAGAGGTTTGCCTGAGTGCTAACCCCGTAAGTGTGGATACATTATGCTAAAACTCTCATCCTCTTTGCTTTACCTGTTACACACCTTTGTTCACTTAAACCAATTATTGCTACGCATTTTTGCATGTAATGCAGCAACGACCTCAACTTCATTTGGTAGCGCAAGGGCCTTCGTGGTTTTCTCAGAAGAGGACATAAGGAAAGGGATTAAATTGCATTAGCCGTGTAATTCTTTCCCGTGCAATAGATCATGACATGAAATTACTGTCTCGGGCTGGGTGCCGTAATGTATTAGCAGATCATGCTGCACTGAACATGCCTGTGTTATCGATACGATCCCCCTTCCTTAGGGGTTCCTCTTTTTTACAACGCGGACGCAAAGAAAAAGCATCAACGCGTGCACAGTCGGACGGAGGAAACGTGCGACTTAAGCGTGTACGGTGGGAGCCATTTACAGCGTGCCTGAGTTCAAAGGTTTCCTTCTGCAGGGATGCCATGCAGTGAGACCCGTGTCGGGCCATGATGAATGGCTTTTTGGTTGTCCTGGTCGGGAGCAGCACTGGGCCAGTGCATTTGCAGAACATGATTGGAGACCATCTATCCCAAATGCTTTTTGTTTGTGTAATGTGTTGAGGGACTCGGTGCTAAGCATCTGGCAAATGCTCCGGATGCTAGATCAGATCAGTCGACCTTATCAAAAGAGCAGACTGCGCCACAATTAGACCAAACAAGGAGATGACACATTGCTAACGGGAGAGGGGGGGGGGGGGCGACGGCGACGACGACGACGACTGTCAGTGGCCTGTCTCGGGGTAGGTGGGGAAAGAGGGGCGCCGTGGAGACAGGGGGCAGCACATTAGTCAGCCATCACTCAAGTGACAAACACAATTAGAATCACACTGGGAAATTTGGTTTGGGTTTGCAATTACATATGCTTGGGTAGGCGCTATTAGTCAGGTTTGGTGTTGCGTCTGCATGCAGAATCGTCTGGAGAGACCTCTAACGCAATTCCCATAATTAGACAAAGGTGTCAATAAAAAATGGCTGCCGCAAATCCCCCTGCAGCGGAAGGGTCGGGCAATGTTTGCTACAATGTAGGCAACCCAAGCTTTTTTCACCGAGACATTTTGTTTGTTTTCTTGTTCAAATGACAGCCGCTCTAATTGTTTCAATAGATTCACAACAAATTAATATGCATACCTGCGTCCACAAAATCATTTTCTCAAAGGGGCTCACCTTCTTTCTCTTTTTGCATCTCTCTCTCTCTCTCTCTCTCTCTCTCTCTCTCTCTCTCTCTCTCTCTCTCTCTCTCTCTCTCTCTCTCTCTCTCTCTCTCTCTCTCTCTCTGAAGGGAGTTCAGGTTGTGGTGTAGTCTCGTCGAGGGAATCAGTCTGCGTGTGTTGATGGATGTCGATTTCAACGTAAAATTGAATGAAATTGTTAGCGTGCTCAAACACGAGACACAAATAGTTTGTCTTCTAGGTAGATGAAGTTCAAGATGAGGTAGGGGGCCGTACTTAAACAACAGGAATCCATTCTAACTAGACGGGCCATTAGAACTAACTGCTCCTCTTAGCTTGCAACTTGACTAAATGGTGTCTGATTTACCATATCCCCATAGACAGTAAGTGCTTCTTAGGCCAAGTCCATTCCAGTTGTTTGCCTTAAAAGTGGCGGAGACAACTCCAGCGTGGAAGTTTATTAGCCCTGCTTAATTACATTTATTTATTGATCATCCCCTGTAATGCAAGTGCAGCGTGGTCTTTTACTGTTGACCAGTTCTGGGGCTAGAAACGTAACCATTGGATGTGGGAAGAAATAAAGTCCAACAGGAAGAGGCATCTTTCAGGTCCGTGGCTAGTGTTTAGCCACATCCATCTTTAATGATGTGTATCACAGAGCACCAGCCATAGCTCCAGGCGGAGCTCCACCATTGATCTCCCCCAATTAGTCATCCAAATGCACACGTGTGCACATGATGTTTGAGCACACCAGCTCGGCGGTCCCTGGTGGTGATCTTTGACTTTGTGCTGCCTACCCAATGCAAAATCACAGATTCCCGCGCTGAACCGCATAGTGAAAGCAAAGCAGAAATGCTCACTTGCATGCATGCGATGTTGCGAATGCTTTCGAAACAAAGCAGGTGAATGTCCGCGCATCCCTAATTCAAATTACTTCACAGTGCATTCAACTAGTTAAAACATTTGATTTAAAACCCACACAAAACAAACACACACACACACACACACACACACACACACACACACACACACACACACACAACTCAATCCCAAACAGTGACACATGATCTGCAATAGGCCGGACCAAAATCACTCGTTCCGTTTGTAAACAATAAAGAATTGTGCAGATATAAAAGAAAAATGGCTTTAATCTGAGCTGGGGGACCTGTGTTGGACAGCAGTATTAATATGTAATATTGCGGGATTACGGCATCTGCAGGCAGCTTAGTTTGTTTGCCCAGAATAGTGCGATCATCCCTGACAAGCAGGTGTGTCTGCCAGTCTCCAGTTTACTGAGGCATTTAACAAGATCCTTACCTTGGAGCCAAATACAGAGCATCCGGCAGGGTGGAGAGCGCTGCCGACTACAGCAGATAATACTGCCGCACTGGAATCACTGATGCGGCAAGACGTAAACAGATGCAGGTCTCCCAGGTTAGTGTCATCGAAGGGCCCAACTGGCATGGAATATACTCAGAGGCTCCCCAGCTAGTAAGACGCGTCCCAATGGCTAGGGGTTCCTGTGGACTCTCTGTGGTGTGAGTGCTTTCCAAACGGCTAATTGTCTATCGGGGTGGGATGGGGATTCCTGAGTGTGGCTCATGGTCACCGCGTGGGAATACACAATGGCTCTCTCAGCTGCACAAACACGGTGGAGAGCGGCGAGCCGAGAGGAGCCCGACCACCCTGGAAAACAAAGGAGCCAGCAGACAGACACGGGCTTAGCGTTAGCGCTCCCTGATGGACGCCGCGTGAGAGAAAAAGGCTGCATTCTAACCGAAACCGAGTGTCTCTTGTTTCGCCTCTGTTGTCATTCCCCCTCAATGGAACAAGTGTTTCTAAGTGTATTTTTTAACATTTTTAAAAACACACATTTTGTCTGAGTGCAACTACAAGAAGACAGAACCACGACGCGTCATGCAGAACCTCCATTGCCGTCCACTTCAGCTCTATGTATTGTTGACAGGTGCTGGCTCTTCGGGGAAAGGAAAGGGCACCAGTGCTCGCCGTACAAGAAGCATCGGCAATTAAAAAGCGAGTCTAAACTCTAAGACACGCTAACAGCCATGTCTTTGACACCATCAGAGGGGGGCGGCAGCCCAGAGGTGTGCCTGTCAGAACTCCGTCGGCCCCTTCCGGGAACACGGCCATTCATCTTCCCATAGTCAATAGCTGGCAGCTCCCGCCCCGCCATTGATTATGATTCGGGGAGGGAGACGGGGAGAGGCGCCAGACGGAGCTTTTGTTCCGACTACCGGAGAAATCTCTCACCACAATTAAAGTCTCAATACATCAGTGGGACTTAAGCTTATGGTCAAGCCCAGCCCTTATCTCCCCACTCAAAGCGAGTGGAGACAGAGCCGATCTCAAAAATGCATAGGGATGAGTGCATGGTGCCAAGTGTGATTAACCGGTTGGTGCCTCGCTTGTTGACTCTCCGTTTACTCCCCCTTTCCTCCACCCTCTATCGTGTGCTCGCGCTCCCTCCCAGTCATAATCCTTATTCAGCCTGTGTACACAGAGGATCTTGGTCCACACATGCCCAGTTCTTATAGAATTATTTACATTTCGCCGTGCGATTCTTGGGGAGGAATCCGCGGCCTCCCGATGAAGCAGCGTTCCATCTGACGAAGTGGAGCCTCCCAGTGTGGGCTAAAGGTCGGAGGTCAAAGACAGCTCCAATGAAAATGTCACAGTGAGCTTGAGCCAAAGTGTCATTGCCCATCTGATTTGGTTGTGGGTTCCTAGCAGGCGGGCGGCGTTAGTCAAAGTGAAGGTTTGATGACATGAGCTATGACTAGACCTGCCAATGACTCACCCAGCTATCCACACCAAGATTTGTTTCTAAACAGTCAGAGCGAGAGAGTCAGAGTTGATGCACACAACAACCAGCACCCTTCTTGGTGATGTGACTGTGGATAAAAAAACGATTACTTATATGGAAATCTAATTACAAGCATATGGATTATTTAAATCCAGTAACAGTTGCATGCAAAACATAGATATGAATACTGCAGAAACAGCAATGGAAAGAATGGAAGATACAGTATGAGAACATTATGAACTGTGTATGAATGTAGCATAAACCGAGTGAAGACTTTGTAATTCACTGTGTATTATGGAACCCAATGAAGAGTAGAATTCAGAAGAAATCCTTTCTTTTCTTCTCCCAGGCAAAACCAAGAGTCCCTCTGTCACACAGAGCTGGGCTGCCCTCTAGCACGTCTGAGAGGTACTGGAGCCCGTGCGGCTGGTAATGAGCTCACGCAGCCTTTGATAATGGCTGCTTTGCGTGCGTTGGCCATGTACCACAACGTGCACACACACACACACACACATACAAACACACACACACAAACACACCTAATGCTGGGCGTGAAAAGTGGGGCAGGCGGTCCCGCGGCCTGCATGGTAGGGCTTCAACCACCAACCGAAGGCATTACCGCAGCCACAGGCCTGAAAAGTGCTGGAGGGGAAGCCAGGGAACGCACAAATGGGAATTGATCTTTCCAATCAACATGATGAATGAGGGATGCCAAGCTTTCGCTCGGCAATGCCAGGTCCTCACTCTGCAATATTGTTTCTCTCATTGTGTTGCAGGAGAGGATCAGGGGCAGCCAATCAATATGCCCGTGGCACTGACGGAAGGCTGCAATGTCATTACACAGGTCAGGACACTTACCGTTTCGGAGAGTTTGCGGAAAATGGAGCTCCAATCTCTCGTTGACTGTGCCGCAAAACTTGGATGGATGACATCTGCGTGGTTCAACTTAGGACAAAGGCATGCGATGGCGTGATCTGCGTCTCAAAACATATTTGTTTTCGTTACTTGATTATGGATAGTAGAGCATCAGACATACCCACAGGGATATGTATATGTGTAGACAGTATTGTAGACTTCTGAAAGAAAGGGTTCCATTTCTGTTGGGATGAATATTTCGATAAGTCGCATATGCCTTGAGTCTCACATGCATTGAGTTACACAGGTCATAGGTTAAGAGAGAATAACAGGAATCGTGGACATATAGGGAGTTGTTGACCACCTAGGAGAAGTGATATGAACCATAGGTGCAAGATGACTCGTTATTCTCTGAGTATACAATGGGAAGGGGACACAGAACTCAACTCTTTTTTTTGCTTTGTGTCCCTGTGTTCAGACTACTCTGTGTATGAACTGCTATGCGCTGGGATCAACCCCAATGAACCTGTTAGGTAATAAATAAATCTATTCCTAATAAAT
The DNA here is from genome assembly GCA_017639675.1 of Aplochiton taeniatus. Lineage (NCBI taxonomy): Eukaryota > Metazoa > Chordata > Actinopteri > Galaxiiformes > Galaxiidae > Aplochiton > Aplochiton taeniatus. The sequence continues at coordinate 6,808,955 of CM030181.1, read as the reverse complement.
CTGTATTAACCTTACTTGAGGCTCATCATCATCATTTATCAATTGCAACTCCTCTCGGCATAGAGTTTCACCTATATCAATTTCATTCCATGAATTGGGGCACATTTTGAAGAGGCACAGATTATTATACAATGCATGTGTGTTATGTAATGTAATGTATGCAAGAGCACAGTGACCCGCCGATATGTTTCCTATTACCTACACACACCTCTTGCAGAGCAGTAAAAACATCTGTCAGGAAATGTTCGCTTGTTTCCTCTCATAATGTGTACAGTAGCTAGGAAGGTCACTGTAATTTCTATTAAGAACTCCTTTTCCCAGAATTAGCCATTATGCCTAATTGAATTCGCATTATTACTGCCAATCTGTTTTTACACTTCCCTTCAAAAGCAAAGTCAACCGGCTGCAAGGTTACCTCGACAGCCATTTCTGGTTTTGCGGCTGTTGTCTAATGCACCGTACTTCCCCCGCCTCTGCAGACCAAAAGGCAGCCAGTGACACACCCCAGATGGCAACACCTGCAGTCTCTCCCTCAGAATTTCACACCGTAAATGATCCCAATATTGGGGGCTTGTCGTAAAAACAGCTTGGACAACTGGTGGATTATAAAGCTTAGTCAGGGCTACTAACGTAATAGAAACAGGCCCTGTTCTCATCCGCACTCTGTCTCAGTAAGCACAGGATGTCGCGTTGCCTGTTCAACCTAATATTGACAAATGCTACGGTTCTCCAGGCGCAAGTTGTTTATCTTCCTCGTCTTCCTCCCCGCGGTATTTAGGAATGTAATCACACCGCACACAACTGTCGAGAAAATGGCTAATATGCTATCAAATCTCCCATAACTTAAAACGCAAGGCGCTCCTTGTCTGAACCTTACCAGTCAATTGATTTGCCCAGTCCAACAGGGTGAATGCAATTGAAGAGCGCGTCCTTTCCCCCTGTCAGATGTCACGTCAACAGAGTGTTTTTTCCTCACACAATTTGTCACTCTTCTCTCAGGAGGGCATGTCACGGCAAATGATCCTTTTGGCGGAGATCAATTCTGCCTATACTGACACCATCAAGAGGACAATTAACTCAGGTGCCAGTCCAGAGAGGAAACAGGACAAGGAGGCTAATTCTGTTGATACTAGTCTTTTTTGTGTGTTTGTGTGTGTATGTGTGTGTGTGTGTGTGTTGTTTTTCCAGCCGATGTCACCCTGCAAACAATAACCATTTGCACCATCATCAGCCTGACAGATTGTCACTGGTGTTAAGGTTGGTTTTCAAGTGGACACTACCATACCCAGCCCTGGCTCACCTGTTTCAAAAAAAAAATAGATACAAATAGTAATTATACTTGGCGGGTTAAAGGCCTAATTCTGAATGCATAAGTAATAATAAATTATGTAGATGCTGGACCGCTTTGAAATAACCTCCATAAAATCCCATGAAGGTTGAGTTTTAGTATCTAATAAAGGTTGGCGTTGCTAGCGGTGAGGTGCCTGTTTCACTGCAGGTTGTTTAGATGCTTCCTGGTTTGTCAATTATTGGCGATATTAGCTACAATCCCGTATTACATAAGAAATTCACAACGTAAAATTGACTTTACACATTGTTAATTTTCAAAATGCACAGGACATGGTGTTATTATATCCATTATGCCTTATTTCAAGTCGAGCACTCTAAAAAAAATATATATATATATATTTAGAAAGGATTTGGGTCGGGACCAGGTAGGTCGTTGAAGTGCACTCCTTCCGTCACGGATGTTTGGCTAAATTGAGCCCACCACACCTCCGGAGCATTCACTCACTCTTAGGCAGAGTTTCATGATTCATCTGTTAACAAACCCGCTCTGAAGGACCTCGATGTTTGCCTTCTATTCTTCCACGGAATTCTCACAGTTGCGTTCTTAATCAAACAGGGCTCTGAGGTGGCATCTTATCTTCCTTTCGTCGTCTCCTAATCATCTTATTCTCTCCGCTCGGTTCTGATCCCCCCCCCCCCCCTTTCCATCGACACGTGCCTGTTGAGCAGCCTTGGAAGGAAGAACAATGGATGGAGTGTGTGGAAGGAGAGCAAGCGGCGGAGAGAGAGAGAAGTGGGGGGTGGTTTTGAACGACTTCATTCAACCCATCTATGCCGAAGAAAAGCTAACTTGGCAATGGAGAAAAAAAGTTGTGAGAGAGACAGAGAGAGAATGAGAGAGAGAGAGAGAGAGAGAGAGAGAGAGAGAGAGAGAGAGAGAGAGAATCGTCTTATCAGTGCGATAGCAGACAAATAAAGAGAGACTGTCAAGAGATTATTGCATTAGTATTCAAGCCATGGCTGGTGGCTGTGGCTCGTCCCATTATAACAGGGGACACACAAGTGGAGACTGAGAGGGAGAGAGAGAGAGCACGAGGCACAAAAAAAAGAGTCTGAAAGTCAGGGAAAAGGAGACAGAAGCAGGCCGCGATGGAAAAAACAACAAGAGTTGCGAGACGAAGAGAATAAATGTAAATGTACACTTCTAATCTGTATGTGTGTTGGTTTGGATTAGCCTGTGTGCCTTAGGAGCCACTGCCAAGCACCTCCTCTCAAACAACAGTGCTGCGAATCCTCTTTCTGCAGTGGTAGGCACTGCGGAGGTGGTCTGTGTGACTGGGCATGCCTGTCAGACAAAGAAAGAAGTAGGCTCCACAGATGCAGAGTGATTGCTTACACGCACAACAAACAATAATCACAAAGACTACTCTGATGAGTGTGATCTAGAAAGAGAGTGAAAAGGAAAGAGGGAAGGGGCCAGGCTTCTTTCTTCTTCTCTTTTTTTTTGTTGCAGCACAAAGCGAAAAGACAATTGAGTCCGAGTCGTGACGACACTTTCCGTTGGCTTCGGGAAGGTAAGAAGGGAGGGGATTGGGAGGGAGAGATTGCAGGTGGTGGAGCAGGGTGCCGCTCGCCGTGCTAATGCGCAGCCCGGCGCTCTCCAACCTGCGTGAGACAGCAGGGACCCGTCTCCCCCACGCTCTGACAGGGGCCGTCTGTGAACCTGGCCGCCGTTCGCCGTAAAAATAGAGGAAAAAAAAACTCCACCTGCTGCCTGCTGCCTGCTGCCCCCCCCCCCGCCACCCCCGCCAACCACCACCACCACTTCAACACGCGCCGCAACACCAGCAAAAGGTATTACCCCATTCACGGGAGAGTTATTGATTACCGGCTCAGCAATGGGACAGTGGAACATGCCTATTGAATATGGATGGGAACACGCCGGCGTGTGCGTTCGCTTGGCCACGCTCCTCGTTGCTGATGAGCAAACTGACAAATAAGCGCGAGGGGCCTTTGATTAATGAAGGCGCGGGAGAGAGGGAAAACACAGACGGTTGAGCCTGAACGGTATGGGGGGCTGCCAAACCAAACTGGAGATGAGAAATGTGCGTGGCTTATCACTTTCCTTTGTTGGATAGGGACTTTTGCTCCGCTCACCGCCGTAATTGACTTTCATGGCGAGAGCGGGTTTTGTAATTAATGCGGGTTTTGTCGCTCGTCTGTGTTCCTGAACCCTGACGAGAGCGGTCGATAGCCCGTGGCCCCCCCTGGGTGAGGCTCTCTCTCTACGCCGCACCCCCCGGTCTGGGCACCTGACTCAGAGGAGAACTGGTCACAAAAGAACTCTCCCTCTCTCTGGCTCAAACCCTCGGGGTTTTCAACACTACAACATCTATAACCAAAATGACATGAACCAGCCCCAGAGGCAGACTATCCCTAGCATGTTTTTACCCCCTAGCATGTATTTACCGAGCACCTTGTCATTGTCACAAAATGAAACGGCATCGACCTTTCTCCCATCTCCATGGAAGCAAACAACTTGCGGCGGGATGAAGCTTGCAAGCTTGCTCGACAACCGCCGCTAGGAGAAGTGCGTGTCTGAATGTTAACACAAACACAAAACACAAACCGTCGACATGGGAGACTTGCCCTGGTGAGAGAATTTGTTTTCAGCCTCACTCCTCATCTTTGTCGGGCTGTGCAGTGTCGATTCACTGCTACATCCCCCGCCCCCCCTGCACAAAGCGCAGGGATCTCATTCGCCCTACGTGGACTCAGATCAATCCAACCTGTGGCGGGGGCCTCCTCCCGTATGCCTGCAGCCGGCAAATGTGGCGGCAGCTTATTCGATTTTTTTTTTACGTCTTCGTCGGACAAGTGTCGGTCTTTCGATCACTCCCCCTTAAGGTCAGGTCCCTGAGCAGCTCCCACAACAAGGACGTGGCGCCACCACATTGCCGGCCTGAACAAATGGAGGTCCAGGGAGAAATATAGAGAGAGAAAGAAAGAGAGGGAGGGAGAGCGGGGAAGAAAGAGAGAGAGAGAGAGAGAGAGAGAGAGAGAGAGAGAGAGAGTAACGACAGACACTAGCCAAAGCAGAGTTCCCTTTGTTTTCAATCCAAGGGAAAGATGGCGGCTACACACTGTTAATATTCTCCGTCATAATAGGCCCAGATACTTATCGTTTATCCTCTTCCTTTTCGGGATCACCCATTCTGTTGGCCACAGGCGTTTGTCTGCCCTGATGGAATATCAATCAGACTGGCTCTCCTGTCTTCAAGAGCAAGCAGCGCAAAACTTAATAACAGCCTCATGTGATAAGACAAACAGGGAACAGGCTGCCTCTTGCACTTCCCTCTCCTCTCTCCCTCTGTGCTCCCAAACATGAAATGACACACCCAAGTACACAGGGATGACACAAATAAGTCGGCCGAGATGGGGTGTGTGTTGGGGGGCGGGGGGTGGGCTGTCGCCTCCTGTTAGGCACAACTGGAATGGCGCTGGGTTACGTTGTGTCAGCATTCCTAGATAACGCTCTCTCTCTCTCTCACACACGCACACGCACACGCACACGCACACACACACACACACACAACTGCCTGGTGGGCCCATGGAGACAGAGGAGTGGGATGAGGTCGCTGCAGAGGCCATTACCCCATGAGAGAGAGAGAGAGAGAGGGGGGGGGCTCTCATAATTCTGGTGAGACAAAGCGTGGGGGACGCTTACGGACAGGGACTGGAGAAGCCGTATGAAATTCGACAGCGGCCTCCTTCACGGCAGTCGTGTTTCAGTAAGCTTCTGACACGTTTCTTTGATGTACTTCCCTGGTTGGGGAAGGACTTCACATTAATCAGGGGCGACAAGCAGCGAGACATGCCCGTTGACTGCGGCATGTGTCAAAACACAGAGCCTGCCTACAAGCAGCTACAAGCGGTTCGGGACGCAGGCCTCCATCTGCAGCCCAGTGAAGTGCGTCCAATACTCCCTCCAAAGTCAATCCACAAATAAAGTCCAGAGCCACAGTTTTTTTTTTTCATTTTCTCTTTCAGGGTATACCAGAGAGAGACAACACGATTTTTAGCAACGGTTTAGTGCAATGTGTCTGTTGTGAGGCTTACCCTCCCCATCAGAGCGTGCCCTGCAGCCCCGATAAACACAGTGCTTAAACTCCGGCTCCAAGGACCAGATACCCAGCCAACCAAGAGACAGAAACAGGGCATCGGCTATTATATCCACACACAGCACTTCTCAGACTCTCCCGGTCATCTCTGGCTCCCAAAACGACTGGCTCAGAGCAGAAGGAGTGCAGTGGCAGAGGTCAAAACCCCGAAAACCAAAGAGGTCCTTCGTAGCAACTGGTTGTCAAAAGATGAATAAATGAAAAGATGTTATTTTTTATTTTATTTTTGTTAACAGGCGATGTGTTCCTGGCACTAAAAGAGCAATGCAGACCAGAGAGTAGAGGGTGCTGGAGGTTACTGTACGTCGTAGACAGCAAAAACAAGCCCAAGTCTCGGATTGGCAGAGGCATGTGCGTGTGAGTGTTTATGTGTGCTGGACCATTTATGGCAGTCACCATGGAACAGATTTGTATCAAACAATATTCGAAACACATTCATTGTTTGCCTACACTGTCTTGTGTGCAGGTTTTTAATGTAATGTCTGGTGCTTTCCAATTGGTTCCCCCGTGCCAGCGACCGCGCGACACAATATGAGATACTTCCATTTTAGACACTGCACCTTCCATTTGTTCCACTGTGACACTGTAGCTGGGTCTGAGTGTGAATAATTCATGTTCAACTCAATAAGGTGGAGCAGCACAAAGACCAACGTGTTCACTGGCGCCCCCTCACCCACGGCGCCGTCACGTCCAACGTATTTGCTCCCAGTGTAATCTGTCAAACTCTGGCAACACCAAATAAAGACACAGAATGAAGAATGAAGACACTGGAGTGGGGGAAGAGAAAGACAAAGTACACAGAGACACACACACACACCCACACACACACACACACACACACACACACACAACCTGTAAGACAGATGCTCCACTTCCACGATCAGTCACAAAGTGACTGTATTCAAAGACATTTTTTGTTTCTGAAAGAATTCTGCCGTGGGTGGCTTAGCTGTTTGTCTCAGATGCGACAGTGTTTTGTATGATAACCAGCTCCTGCTCCCTCAGCTCCCCCTCTTTGGTCTCATCGCGTAGCATCGCCTCACCCTCCCTTGCCTCCACTCAATCAGCGACAGCCCCTGTCAGTCCAGAATGTGGCAGAGCCACATGACAGCCATTACATGGCTTGAAAGCCTGTCGTCACTCCAGTAGGAACACAACTCAAGTTTCTTGATCTTTTATTATCTTATTTTTTTTTTTTTACTTTTTTTATTTTTGTCTTTGTCATTTCGTAGCCCTTACTTAAGGAGAGACGGTGAGAGATGGAGATGGAGGAAGGGAGGGGAGTAAGTAGGACACCATGCTCCCATCCACATCCTCCATAGCTGGCACTATCTGGTGACAGTCACCCTATGCTGGGAATAAACCTGCCTTTGCTTTTTTTGACAGGGCCACCGCGGGGGGACCGAACCGACCTGAGTGAAGTTCTAGCTCACAAGGCGACTGCTGCGGAACTATTTGACTCTACCCCAAAGTCAAACTCGGAGTGAGATCGTTACAAGAGGTTGTTTATTGGAGGAGCGATGTACCAAACTATGTACTAAATATTATGTTCTGTGATAGACATCTCATTGATAAGCACACGCCATATAATATTGAACTTCCTCAACAATCGTCCAGTTGTACATTTAATTATCATTTAATACACAAACGAAAGAAATATGTGTCAAAAGTCTTGAACATTTTCAACATCAAAAAATGAAAAAATGACTAGTTCAGAACCTCAGACAAAGGAGCGAAATGTAACAAAATTGGACACAGCAATTTAAGTGTCCATAACAGGAAGTAAGCAGGGGGAAAATAGTATGAGTAGACTTTGGGAGGGTGGAAAAGAGATAAATTACGGGCCTGGCTAAGGAGATTTCAAAGGTCTGGCAGAAACAGATGAAATGTGAAACAAGCAGCTAATGAACTCCTAAACAGCCGATGCTGAGTGGAGAGGGGAGGCAGGAGGGGATGAGAGGACCGGCAAACGGGGGGCGAGAGAGAGGAGAGGAGAGGAGAGGAGAGGAGAGGAGAGAGGAGAGCAGAGGAGAGGAGGACGAGATGATTGGAGTCTCGGCGCTCCTAAACTGTCAGATCAAACCGCCTCTTTGGGCATCAAAGGCACCTGCAGCAGTAGTGTCTACCGTGATAAAGATGCTGCTCGCCCCGCTTTACCCTCCATTTTTAATTACAAATATTTATAAGCAGCTTAGCCGCATGGACAGGGGCTTTTTTACAGGGGAAGGGTGTGGGGGTGTTGGGAGGTGGTGTGTCTACAAGGCTGTTGAAAATGATAAGATTATTTACCGGTTTTGTTATTTTATTCATTTATTTCATTTTAATTATTCATACCCCCCGCACATTCACTCACCCCACTTTCTCCCTCTAAAAACATTTTAATGAGGAAATAGATAAATATATAAATAAGTCTATGGGATAAACAGTCTTCTGTGAAAAGCTAGAGGGTAAACTTCCCTCTCCCTGGAAATTAAAATCTTGTCCTGTGGGTCTGAGGAGAGAAAGTTTTGCATATCGCTTCATTATGGATCTTAACCCCCTCATTGGCATCCTCCCTATCAATGGCCATCTACCTTTTTCCCTTTTTCCTCCAACTCTTCGCACTTTGCATAAGGTAATGAAATGGCACAGCCTTGGTTGGGTTCTGATAACAATTCTGTTCACCCCTGAATAACTTTACTGTATCAATCTCACCGAAGAATCAGAACCTAAAACAAAGCAGACACACACACGAATACACACTAATACAAACATCTCCACACACACGCACACACGCACGCACACACACGCACACGCACACGCACACTCAAACTCACACAAACAGCTCATCTCTATTCAACCTCTACAAAAAAATTGCTTGGATAATGTTAAGTCACCTTGTACAAAACAAGAGAGGGAGGGGATGGGCTAGAGAGAGTGTGTTTGTGTGTGTGTGAGAGAGAGAGAGAGAGAGAGAGAGCGAGAGAGAGAGAGAGAGAGCGAGAGAGAGAGAGAGAGGGAGAGAGAGAGAGAGAGAGAGAGAGAGGGGGGGGGGGGGAGCAATTGTGATGAGAAATTAAGGGACAGCCAAGGTGTTTCCAGTAAACAAAGGGACATTATCATCCTGCAAATGGAGTTGAGGGGGGGGGGGGGGTTGGGGGGGGGTGAGGTGCCTCAATACTGTGCCCAACTGCCACTCCTTCTTCAGCACACTAGTAGGAGGTGCACCCGTTCACTGGGAAATGTTTCTGTTCCAATGGTAATTATGAGGCGTTAAGAAAGCCAACGCGTTCCCCATCGACCCCTCGGCTGCCTCGTTTCTCCTAGGACGTTGAACGGAGCGGCCGCCACGCTACGCGGTTCGCCACCAGATGTTTGCGTTGGTGTGATGCACATGTCAGGAACCATTACCAGGGAGGTGACTCAATACTTCCTGGGACAGGGGACGGGAGAGGAACACGGGTAAAGTAACCGGGCACGTCCGTCCGGGGGTTACACGTTTCGTCTCCCTCTTCCCAGAATGCCCTGCGTGGAGAGGGGCACTGAGGTTCGTTTGTTTTTTTTTTTTAAACGGGAGGTGGACGGTAATCACATTTGGTCTCATTAGCCGCTCCCCCTTGACTCGGCGGGGCCATCAAGTTAATGTATGTGGCCCTTCCTGTTTAGACGAAAATGGATTTGTGCTACATTAGCTGATGAGACAGGTAAATCACATTATGCCCTGCAATGTGATCTTAATGTCAGTCATTCCGGGATGGATCGGCCTGTGGACAGCCTGAGACCACTTGTCAGCCCGTGTGTGTCCATTTGCCACTGCATCATTCCCCATGACGGGGCAGCTGCTACAGCCGAGGCAGGAAGGGGAAAGTTTCCATAAACAGACACTCACTCCGAACGGATGTTTCATTAGAACGTCACTGTTTTCCATTGAAGGTTCCTTCCCTGTCCACGTGCTGGATTCCTCAAAACAAGTTGCAAGTGTAATATACACAGAGAGATTCTACGAGAGATGAAAATTATCAGCGGCGAAAGGAGACAGGGATTTTCAAGTTACGTGTGTACACAAGGGGAGAGACTTTCTTCCCAGCAGAAATGAACAAGAAAGTAATAATAATATGTTATCAATTTCTGAGGCCGAAGAACCCCAAGGGAGTCCGTTGTGTTATTTTGCGAAAGGATTATCCACTGCTTAGTCTAGTGAGGGGTTTTCTTGGTTGTGAATCACTGTGTGTGTGTGTGTGTGTGTTTTTACTACGTACTGTAGGCATTGTGTGTCAAAGTTTTTTTTTTTATTGTTATTCAAATAATAGGCAAATCACATATTTGATCTTGTCAAGTATTCCAACTATTGCTGTACCATAACTAAAGAAAATCTAGCTATGATACAGTGGGGGATTCAGAGCGAAGGAGAGTGTTTGTCTCACTCAGAACGGCATGTGCTGTGTTTGTCCTGTATGACTCAGTCCGCAGACACGCGGTCTCCATATTGTACCTTTCTATTTTGGATGACCCACATAGTGAGCTATTTAAAGCCTGAAAGTTGGGAGGGTGGTGTGTATACAAATCTCTCCAACCAACGCAGCAGCTCCATCACAGTCACTGGACTGGGGTTGCCTGTGCACCTGACACGAGCCCAACATTTTGACACGGTGATTTCAAAATTGTTGTGCGAAGGATACACTTTGGCGAGTGCACGCGCAAACTGTACAATGGTACATCATTCTCGGGGACTGTCAAAGACGTGAGAACCTCAACACCTACACGTGTCAATAGACCCCTCTACAGTGACAACAGACGACCTGAATAATTCAGACTTGTAAGCTGTTCCTCGCCCACAGGCTATACGCCCTTTGTGAGCCATACTTGAAATTGTTGTGACATATCAAATCATTCGGTGACAGCCCCTGACGAGAAAATGCATGTTCGCTGGTTTATATTGAGCGGAAAATAACACTGGGGCATTTCATTGTCTTGGTAACGAGAGCAAGTCACCCGGGCAACAAGATCAGTAGGTGTGGGGCGGGGGGGCATTGATTGATAAGTATAAACACACACACAAACACACACACACACACACACACACACACACACACACACACGCCCACATGCACACACACTCACACACACAGTGTGATTACCAGAGCGGGTGATGACTCCTCACACAGTAATTGCCTTACCATGGATAATCATCCAGCACTGCTCTGTTCCAGACAACCCTAGTCGGGTATTAAAAGATGCCTGGGCACAACCACGCTCTGTGGAATGAATCCATGTGACTTCATCATTAAAAGACATAAAGGGTCAGATTTGACAAAGAGCCATAATAGAATTATTCTGAATACAGAAAATAGTCGGCACACTGAACCATGGTTACAATTCTGCATGTCAACGTGACAATATGGCAGCTTGGACACAGCAAATAAAAGAATGTCGACATGAGGCTCATGGCTCACAAAAAAAACTGCTTAGATAGGGATAGCTGTGTATTGAATCAAAAAATCTGTCAAATCTAGATAGAACACATCTTAAAACGAAATCTTGAATTCAATTGAGAAGCTGTTGGAGGGCATGTCCACTTAAACAGCTGTTTTGTTTGGTTCTTTGCTGCCATGGAAGTTGCTAGGGAACCTGTGAGTGTCTACATAGCAGGGCGGGGATAGGGAGGGGGGCTCTAAAAAGGGTCTCAATTCAGTCTAGATGTCTCTGCAGTGCAGTGGCATCGCTGGTCCTACTCTGGCTTCTCAACAGCGGGAGTACCCCCTTGTTTCAAACCCATCTCACTGCTTTATCTCCTCAAAACCAATGTCGTTTTTCAGTGATTAGCTTGTTTCTTTGCTCCTAAAGTACTCACTGCCACACCACTTTTCTATCGACTCCCCTGGACCAACGTTTAGGCCCCATCGTTTGTCTTGGTCTTTTTCTATTCATTCACCAAATCTACAACTTTCGAGCTATCCTGGCAGCCAGTTTTCCATGTGATGTTGCTGACATTTGTGTCTCTACCGGCTACTGGAAATACCCTTTACAGCCTCACAGCACGGCTGTCCTTGGTGGGAAAGGAGAATCTTCTTTGGGAGACCAAACTGGTTGAATTCTGGTGGTGGGATTACTTTGTGCTGTAGGTGTAGCACACCTCACACCTATTCGTTGCGTGAGATAGATAGTGTCTCAGTCTCAAAGCGACAACGGCCATTACATGTGACAAGAATCGAAACTGAGCCGGTCAGTTGGAAAAATAGCAAGATCACCGAGATTGTTTTGGTTTGAAAATGAATTGTGTCACTGTAAACAAACTGCCTGGTATGATTGAGAGGTTTGCACAACTTTGCCACCTCAGAGCGTTGTTGCTTTTTTTTGGCTTTAAAACATAATGCACCCCTTACACCTATTAAACTGTTCGAAAATGTATTTAACTGTTGATTTTGTTTTTACTCAGCCCTTTACTCTCTCTTTCACTTTCTTTGTAGCTTTCTGTAGCTGTACATCTTTTTGGATGTCACTAGCTGCAGATCATCTTTCTTTTCATAGACAGATTGCGTCAAGGCATCTTGAAATCCCTCCCACTCCTTACTTGCCTTCCATGGTTCCCCAGTTAGGAGGAAGAAGCTACAGACGTGTGGATGTGCTCAAACTGCCGATTCTCTTTGGGGGCAAAGTGAACTGACATTGCCTTAGCTCGCTGCTGGAGCTTGCTATCAGTCCTCCAAGGTAAACACGGACTGCCTCAAGCCCAAGTCAGCTTATACGCCATGGATCTTAGCCCAAGTCAGCCTATGCGCCATGGATCTTAGCCCAAGTCAGCCTATACGGAGTGCATATTATCACAAGTCATCCCAGATGCCATGTAAATGATTCACATAAACCCTGTCTACTTTCCATGCGATGCAGCAACCTCTTACCCACGGGAAACCATACCTAGTTTTCTGGAGAAGCAGAAAAGTTAAAACAAACTTCACAGAGGCTTGGCAATGCCAACTGCTTATTGTCATGATTATGTAAATCCGTTAGCATTGAAAATGTGGGCTGTTTGGGTTTTTAAACTCCATAGCCAGTCCCCAATTTCATCATTAAACAAATAATATTTGTCTTCTCAACACAAAAACAAAATCCAAAAGAGGGTGCCATTAAACAAACACAATCTGTAATTTTAGTACCAAGTGAATGCATGCTGAAAGCAGTGTGATAAAATAATAAAATCCGTATAGCAATATCTCCCAGCTATGACAGCCACGCAACTAAAAGGCATGATTCATCATTTTGGGGCTCGTACTATATTACTCTTTACTAGCTCGCTGGGGAGACTTTGTCTTTCCAGTATAATTAGCATCAAGGCTCACTCCGTCTAGAAGCCAGCCAGCAAGGGCACTCAGGGATGGTTGAGTCAATATGTCTTCCCTGCACTTTTAATACAGAAGTGCAGACTGACTTTCAAGTCATTTCAACAGGACCTGATTCCCAGCTTCCCATTTTGCCTTCTAACACAACAGCCTCTCATGGAGGCAACTGACGCAAGCAGCTGCTCTAAGTTACCTTCAACAGACTTTCAAGGACTCCGGAAACTTTTTCTTTAAAAATCCAGAACGACTTAACCCATTTTCATAGTAGGCTCATTATTTAAAGCCACGCTATTCTTTATTGCAAAGGGGGAACAGTTGCTGGTTAGGTGGAAATGAGTCCATTTTCCTTGGTGTTGATGAAGCCTGCCAATTAACAAGGATACAAATAAAACGTCCCTTTCACTCACTTTCCCAATCCTTGTGATACAGGTTTCTGCCTAGTAATGTATGGCAAGCAATGAAAAATGATCGGTACGCAGGTCAAAGCATCACAACATTTGCAAACTGTGCACTTCAGCATCAGAACAGTCAGTGCAACAAAGAGATCCCACCGGGGGTGGGGGGGGCCTATCCCGCAGCTTTTGAATGTCAAGATCGTCGCCGGGCGACCTCACCCGGGTTCCGCAGCCCTGGTTACATGTGTGGCGGTGTACATGTCTGCCCTCCACCAGGCGCTCCCCCCGCTCCTAACACTATGTGGGTCGACGAGCGCGATACGATGCCAGCGCAATCCCATTTCCCTCGCGCTGTTTTTATCTCACCCTCCTCCCTGCCATTGTAATGTATGCCTGGAAATATTAATGAAAACAAATGGCACAAAAGCAACCACTTTGCCGCAGAGACCGGGGGCCGAAGGGAGGGGGTGGAGGAGGAGAGGGGGTGATGGCGCGAAGGCAGTGCAACCGGAGCATCTCTTCCTGTTGCTGTGAAGGTTACGGAACAGCAAGATGAAAGGAGTGTCAGTCAGCACCCTTAAGTGGCTGGCAGTGAGTGCATCCCCTCCTCCCAGGAAAATCAGAGAGCGACGCATGGGGGAGATAGGTAGGGGAGGGAGGGGGGGGGGGTAGGTAGGGGTAGGAAGAGGGTGTGGCGGGGAGAGTGAAAGAGTGGGAACAATGGAGTGAAAAGTAGAGAGATATCGGGAGAGTTTGGCGAGACGTTTAGAAGAAGAGGACAGTGTGATGATGGGTGAGAAAGCAAGTGATGGATGAGACAGAGAGAGGGGGGGGGGGGGGGCTGAGAGAAACGGAGACCGGGAGGGGGGGGGGGGGAAGAGAGAGCAATTGTGCTGCTCCTGACACTTCCACACAAAACACCTTGGCAAGCTGTCAATCAGACGGGCTCGCTTGATTGATTTTCTCCACTTTTCAATCAGCCCTTCACTTCGCTTCCTTCTCCTCGGCAGGAACGTGCCCTGGTGCCAACATTCCCCCTGTCCACCTCCTCCATACCAACTCCTCCTGGACTTTGCGCCACTGACACAAAACACCGCACAGCCAACTTTCCAGGTTAGAAATTAAATTCCAGAGTGCGTCTACCTAATAAAAGGTATTAATTACATTTTATATCACGCCCGTAATTATAAATTCAAAGGTTAATTAGCAAACAATCACACTGGCTCAAGCAGCGTTATGGTATATCCGCATGTGAGATGTCCCCTGTTAAAACTGATGTGAGGAGTAAATGCATGCAGTTTGTTTGACGCGTTATACAAAGTGCCATCAGACATGTTCGTTAACACAACACTGTCTGTAGTAAGCTTCTATGAGCAACACACAGCCTGGGCGTAAATAAAGCGGGCGCATAGAACCGTGTGCATCGCAACCTTTTCATTGCCATCTAAAAGGTTAACAAGCATCCAGTAAAACACACCCTCTCATTTAGATCGAACAGGGGGAACCATATGGGTAATTTTAGCTCTACAGGGCGAGCCACCGTTGTTTTCCAGCGCACCGAGACGCACCCAATCGCTGACGCACAACCGCTGTCACCCCAGGCCTCAATCAAAGACTTCAACAACTCCGATGATGCATATCTTGACTCAGAGGTAATATTTGCGTAAATGTTGCCAGAAATAGGTGTTTTTGTGTTTAGAGATCCGGCTAATCCCTCGAGGAAAAACCCAGGGACTGGGGGCGGGTGTTACAGTTTTCTCTGCAACGGTGGGCATTGACTTCCGTACTAATCCCCCCGCGAACCAACGTGGTGCTGAGTCAGACTCGGAGGCATGTTCCTGCGGTAAGATGCAGAGCGGGGGGGGCTCCGAGACAGCGGGCCTATTGATTATCATGCGGATGGATGAATAGATTCGCTTACGCTTTTTTTCTCCTCAATTTACGCGGTGTCCAGGGAGGCCACTTACAATCAAAAAGCCACCAATTGTTTCAGGGTTTTTTTGTGTTTATCGAGGAAAGGTTGGCCACGCGGGAACAGGGTTTACTCTAGTCAGAGAGACAGATGGTGGAGGTATGAGGGAAAATATGTGAGGGGAATTCATCGGTTCTAAAAAAAAAATTAAATTAAAAAAAGGTTGTATTAAAGCCATTATGCAAAACCGTGAAGCCGGGGAAAATATAAAGTTATTATTGATTGCACATTATGACCAATTTTTATCAAAGCAGTAGGCGAGTTCATAATCCCCAGCTTCACACATATCTTCAGCGATGTCATTTATCCATCATTCAGCGTGTGTCGCGGCAGTTTCTCCAAGTGTCAATCAATCCTCCCTCTCGTCCTCCCTCCTTCCCTGCCTCACCTTCCACACCCCCCACACAGACAGACAGCTGGGGGGAAATCAATTATCAGCTGGCACTTCCTCCCCCAGCCTCACTTTTACCATACTTGACCTGGTTGGGTTTGAGCATTTATCATAAATATAAAATGCATGCTATAGATTACATTCCAGATTACAACACCGCCGTCTTCTTTTACTGTTGTGTGGAGTAGGTAGATGTAATCAGGCTCCTGCTGCACAGGGGGCTGCATTCAGTTTGGGGGTGGGGTTGGGGGGGTGAGGTAGCAACAGGGAAATGAAAAAGCTGTCTCATTTCCGGGGCTGCTACAGCAACGATGAGGCTTCAATGCACAAAATGTTCCTGTGGCGATACATATCGCTCAGCCCTCCGACTCCGCTAACCGTAAAGTGAACACAAAATGACTTCTTTTTTTTTTTCTCCTTTTCGATGTTGGCCACCATGGTGGTTCGGAGAGGAAGAGAGAACTGGGGAGGCGGGGGGTGTTATGGATGCCGCTGTTCACTCCCAAATTTCCTTTTGTCCTCAGCAGACTCCTGACCCCTGGGCCCGGGGGTCACCGGGGTCACACAGATCCCCACCGCTGGTCACCGCTAATTGGTTCGGACTGCTACAGAAAAAAACTAAACATTTCATTCTACACACAGTCCACAGTAGTAGAGCACCAGCGGGCTTTACAAATACTCCAACTTAATTAAAAACAAGCTGAATTTTTGACCTCTGCTAGACACCATACATTCCGCCATACTGCATTATTGGCTGTGTCTCTCCAGGGCTTCCCAGAGAGGTGAGCGATGAGGGCCCCTCAGGTTGCCTTGCCACGCTTAAAAGATCCCCCCTTCGCTCAATTCTCCTGGGATGGAAACGAGTGTTGATTGCCTGGAGCCCGAAAGGGCCCTCTGTATTGCGAGTGGAGCGATTAGGTCTGACAAGTCAGCCCCCATGTGAGGGAAACACATTACAAACATACAGCACTGTCGCAGCCGCCTGTCTCTCAGCCTACGCTTAGAGAATCCATGCCACGGCTAATGGTGCCGAGCGGTTTCCAACAGGAAAGTATGGAATTTCAGGGAAGGCTTGACTTTCATTTAAGCGGAGGTCAGGAAGGGGCAGTACAATGCATGTACGAACAATAGCAGACAGGGTATCATTAGTTATTCATTTTGGAATCAGATTGAAATGGAAATGGGGATGGGGGGGGGAGTCACTGAAGTCTTTACAGTGGGAAACAGAAAATGTCACTTATGGTGAAACTATTGTGGCACAGCACACCGGGGGCCGTGGATGTGACACTAAAGGGCAAAGGGAGAGAAACCTGTCATATTGACTTCATCAGCCTAATGACTGTTGTCAAGGCACATCAGTGACCTTTTGCTCTTTCTAATCAGAGGATTCACGTGATTCCCTGGGAGTGGCAATCATTACACTGCCATGGTTATCACGGATGTCATTAAGGAGCGGCCAAGAAAATCAAAAAGTCCATATTGCGTATGATTTCCCAGTGCGCGGATAACATGCTGGAATAGTAAAGGGGAGGGGGGATACTTGACCAAATCCGTAAATTGCTCGAAATACAGTAGATTTAAATTTGTTTAGATTTCCTATTTCCAAAGATCCTTCATATGTGCCCATGGATACGTGGTTGATTAACCCGTGCCTTGCAATCTAGCGGCCATCGAGTTTCCCTCCAACCATGGTCATGTCCAGATTCGGGAGGGGAAATGGAACTAAGGAGCACAGCCAAATTGGGAGTTTTCCTTGGCATCGCTGGAGCCCACAGCAGCTGTCTGTTTGTCCCACTAAGACGAAGTGATCCGTCACAAAATCCAGTCTCATCTAGAGAAGGGTCTGTCCGAGGCCCAAAGCAAGTCCTGAGAGCTGGTGCCATCCTGGGCTTTGGCAAGGCGACTCTCTGCCAGGAAGAGACGGACTCTAACTCATGTCAATATTGCTCCAGAGATTGAGTCTTCTTCTCTAGCTCTGGCCTACCTCTTTCGTGGACTTTCGTTATGCCCCGTGCTCCCACCCTCCCTTCCTCCCTCCTTCCCTCTCATCTCCTACTCGTCTCCCCTGGTGATACAATGCTTTATTATCATGTGTTTTTATCACCGTATCATTTCACACCTCGGTAAATCAGCGGTGACTTGGCTGTGGCCACGGCGATATAAATACCTGAGGCGAGTGTGAGGCAGCGGTAAGGATATCAAATAAGCAAGATGCTGTTCCCTGGTCTTCATGGAGAGCCTAAATGCTCATCAGTCCATCTATCTAAAAGTCCACTGAATATGACCTCACCAAGGCAATGAGGTCAGTTTACTGTATGTAGGCTGACAGTTGCAAGCTGGGAGTCCCACCAGCTGCTCCCCACGCACGTTTAAATCAACCATTGCTTTTGAAGCTTAGGTATTTGTGTTTGTGTTCCAAGTCCCTCTTTCACCTCATATAGGACAATTTCCTATAATGACTGGAATAGAACAGTTCAAGCTGTATACCTACCGTCCTCAAAGTTTAGTTTTCTGAGACCAATTATGTACTTCTATTTTTTTGATACAATAGTTAAAGTTTATGCCCAACACTAGGTCAAAAAGATTTTGTAGAACCGTTATAGGAATACTGTAGAACATTTCCTTAGCAATGGCTATTTTATAGATGCGTTTAAAATACCTGCACTTTTTGTCCTTGTGGACATTCATACTAGACTGAAGATATTCATGCTAAAACTTCTGCTCTGCTGCATAGAAATTGCCGCCAGCTCTCATTGTGTGTGTGTGCGCGCGTGTGTGTGTATGTCCAGTCCAGTGCGGCAGATAGTCGGGGTCTGTCACCACACCCCCCCACTAGTTGAGCCTCTGAGGTACCACAGACAATGCAACAGTGACACCCACAGGAGACACACTCCCTCCCTCTCCGCTCTCTCCCCGGTTCCCCCGATGGAAACAAACTCCCCAAACACAAACTGATTATACTCTGGGAGCGGGCAGTTCATAGAGAAACATTAGGCAAGGGCACAATAATAAAATATTAACAGTCCCTCATTTCTTTATCCTGGCCTAAAATGGGCCAGTAGAAAACTTCCTCAGCAAGCGCTATACAAATAACATGAATATGCAAAGAACCGTGTCTGGATACTCTACAGTGCAGTACAGTGTTACCCTTCATACCAAGCAGCCCAGCCTTTCATCTGGCGCAAGCTTCCAAGGATCCAGCTTGGAAAGGCTCCTCCCCGGGGATGCTCTTGTGATCTCTGTCCTCTTTTCAGATATCCTCTCGCACGCTATCTTGAGAGTCATTATAATGAGTTCATTCATGTCAATAAGAAAAGACTTTGCCTTAGATCAGTTTAGAGGCTAAGACATTGGTTTGACCGTGGCGTACTTCTCACTAAAGGGCGCCCAGGACGTTTTTTAAAAGCACGGCCTACCTCATAGGATTATAATGTAGAGCAGACGCCGACAGTGCCCCCCCCAAAAAAACGTCAAGTGTGAACACGGCCTAAAGCTGTAAACAAAGGTAGCGCAAGTCGAATCGGTCAACTCCGCTCAGTTCAGTTGTAATACATTCCTCAAGTTGACATTAGGACACTAGCTGAACTGATTATTGGTGACTACCAACTTAATACACATGTTCAGCAGAAGCCTGGACTTAAAACTTCTCGGATGGCTTTTTTGCATTCTTTGTGTGACTTTGGACAATAATAAAATAGAAAAGTACTTGCTACCAGCTAACAAAGTAGACAGTAAATCACTAACCCAGTTAAGTGAGGATCTGCAAGTGTTCTCGTTCTTTCTCTACAGTCGTCAGGTTACCTGGGGAATACCGTTGGTGCCCCACTAAACACCCACCTGCGTGAGGCAGCCAGGGGTGCCCCCCCTCTATCGCCTACCACATCTCTCCTCTGGTGAGGCAGCTCCAACTGAAGGGCTGTGGTCTGCTCTGCCACAGGCTCCAGGTGGGGTGGGGGGGTCCAGAAAAGAGGAGGGGAAGGGAGGAGAGAAAGGCAGCCAGCTTCACCTGCAGATCCTGCCCTGATAAAATACTCAGTAACAGGACACACACACAAGCACACACACACAAGGAAACATGCAATTTCAAATCAGGTCAATCAGAGCCTCTGTCTCAAAGAAGCGCAATTAAGATGAACTATTATTTATTTGTTCGTTTTTTTTTTGGAATACATTAACATTCAAAAACAACACCAAACTAAATGTTTTGTGCTTCACATGAACAAATAATGCACTCCTACAGATCCCATAGACAACGGCTCTAATTTATTTAGAATGTGAGTATGCACCGAGCGCTGAAACATAAAACAGGCAGTACAAGCACAACAGCTGCATGGGTCATGGAACAATATTTAACTGGAGTAAGCTTTTCCGCAGTGTCTTCAAAAGTTTATAACACATGAGGCTGAAAAGGTCTTGTCCTTTTTGGTCCTGTTCCAAGCCTGCCACCTAGCTATTAAATTGGAGCAGACAGGGAGAGGCATGAAATATGCATTGCCTCAGATCGGAGAAGGCACATGCGCACACATTCTACTTAATGTTTTAAAGTAAACCAGCAGTCATATTGTAGAATGCATTCTAATATTCTGAACTCTCGAAAACCTTTCACACACAAACCTACTTTCTTCTATTGAAAACACATAGTCTCTCTTTCACTCCCGCCAATACACCCTGTGGAGAACAAGCAGGCTCGAAGATTGAATTACTCCTTGCAACATTGAGCAAAGAACTTTCACACTTGTTGCACAGAGTGAGGGGCAAATTATTTCCGGTGTACAAGGCACACTTGAAAATCTGTCCAAATCACAAAGGAACTTCTAACACAACCACAAAGAAATAAGGTTAGAGGAAAATATTTGCCCTGTCTCCATGCACATTCCGTGTTTCTCCTAAAAAAGACTTCCACAACCGTTTGTCCCAGTGAAAAGGCACAGTGAGACACAGACTGTAGCGACATGAATTTAATTACAATCGAGGCTGGTGTTCACCCAGTGGGGTACAAGCATCCAGACACACACTCAGACACGCACCGCCACGCCACATGCATTCCAGCAGTGTTTGCGGCTCTGTGAAGCCCGCCGTGCCAAATCCCCCCCCCCACCCTCCCACCCCCGCCCTGTTTTGTGTGCGCGCTGCCCTGTGTGACCAGACTCCCACCGCCGGCGCCCCACGGAAACACTGTGATTAGCCAGTGCCACCCTGGGAGAGGGGGCCGCAAACATCCATCACCCAGCCTCCGCCACGGTGCCCTAGCCGCCACCTTCCCACCACTCAGCCTTCCGCCTCACGGAGGGCACCGCACAATAGCGCCGAAGAAGAAACGGCGGCGGCAACACCTGCTGCCAGATACGGGGGGGGGGGGGGGGGGGGGGGGCAGAAAAGCACCGTTTGCCACTTTGAAACATAGACATGTCATATTATATTGCCACCGTTTGGTGGGGAGCAAATGTGGCTGTCAATTTCCAAGTGCTCCTTTAATCGTCCACTTTGGCCGGAGAGGAGTTGGTGTCCCCGCCGTCCCTGCACTCCGGGCGTTTTCACGGGCTGTCGGGGCTTCTCCGAGGCAAGGGCCGGAACGTGTGAGACAGCACGACGCGGTCATAGTCAAAGTTCTGGTCCAGACTAAAAGGTGTGACCTCCTCACTTTCGCTCTGGAGAGAAAGGGAGAGGGACAGAGGAGAAGCTTGCGAGTCTCAACAAAATCTCGAAGACGTGAAAACGTCCGCTGACACGTTAAGGGGGGAGCGGAAGGGTTTCAAAGTTACTTTGAAACGCCGCGCAGAGATTGGATTACGTTCTTTGGAGCACTTTTGAGTCTGGGTGGAAATCGCGGCCGCTGTGGTTGGGTCAGGTCTTACCATGTCCTGCGGTGAGGCCTGGGGTGAGGCCTGGGGCCCCCGCGTGTCCTGGCCCCTGGCTGTGGAGCTCATTTCCAGTCTGGTCCGACGGCAGAAGGAGGGCAGGTAGGCCGGCGCCTCTTCCTCCACCTCTCCGGGTAGGATGTCCACAGCACCTTAAGAGTCAGCGACAGATTTCACTCGAAGGGCCCACACAGAAGGGAAACGTCTCCTCTCCTCTATTTCCCACCCTTTCTTTAGAATGTGTCAGCTGAGGAGAAATTTCAAATTTGATATTGCTACCCCCTACCTCCCCACCTCCACCACCACCACCACCGCCGCTGCCAAAGCACCTTCCGGGTAAACGATAATACAGATATCCCAAAGAATAGAGGACGCCTAATTGGATTCAGACACACTGGGAGATTTTGGAATGAGAGAGCCATAAAAGTTATTTGGCGCAGCTATGCCTATCTTTACAAGTGATGCTCCCCTGGCTGATTGTGATTTGTTCAGACAGTCTCTCTCGCCTGCAGAGCCAGCCGGTTGTATTCCCAAAGATTAGAGTAAGTACAGCATTGCGCGCAAATGATTATCTCACCGCCTTTGTTTTGCGTGATCATCAAGCGCAATTCAGGAGTGTGACAATCAAATTAGGGAAAATGAGAACTGACTCGTTCAATTAAAATCAGGCTGCAGTAGATCTGAAAGGGAAGCTTGTCACCCTAATTGAATTGTATCACTAGGAAATCATGCATAGAAACGATCATTTTACAAATAATGGTTTTACCTCATCTAATTTGCAGCCTTTAGGGACGCCGCAAGGTGTAACCTTGGGAACTTTGTGGAATAGAAATGACGGCACTCGCTGCAATACAGAAGGCAACTTTCGGCGGGGTCGAATTGGATTCTCGGCCACACCCCACATCCGGAACAAAAAACAGCACCCGTTCAAAATGAAAGAAAATATGGGATTCAGTGCATCATCTGAAGCGAGAGAGATTTCCATCACAATGCCTTATGAGTCTTGCACGGTGCCACTACTCTCGCTGGCAACCAGCACGGCATACAGATAGCAGCAGCCCGAACGGGCCGAGGAGCAGAGCCCGGACAATGGGGGAGGACGGGCGGCCGCTCGGGTGAGAGGCGTGTGAAAGGCGTCACGGCTCACGGATGACGTGTAATCTGTATTTAAAAAAGCCTTAGCCGCCGGTAATCACCTTTCTGCCACCGAGCTAATAGAATCCAAAGTCAGATAACAAGAGACGGAAAGGTGCGGGTAGGGGTAAAGGGCCGTCAAAATAGCACGCACCTCCCCCCCGACGAAAAAAAAGCGTCCTGATAACAGGGACCTGACAAAGCCCTCAGGGCGTTGCCTGAAAGGACGCCCCCCAGACAACTGTCAAGGAGAGGATACGGTTGCGCATCTCCTCGCACTCATGAAAGGGAATTTAAATCAATTTGAAAGAGCGCAGACGACCATTAAATATTGACACCCTCCTCCCCCTTACTGCTAAACCTCCCGACACCTTGGTTTGGCAGCATGCGAGGCCGTGTTGATCGTAATTAAACAGCTAATTAGTCTCAGTGTGAAAGTCAGACTGTAGCCGGGGAGGACAAACGGGGCGGCCGGGTGTAGACCGACTGAACAAAATCGCGGGAGGCAAAGCTTTCAAAAGGGAACAAATGATCAACCCATCCCCCACACTACTACGGAGTGATATCAAACCTAGAAGTTTGGGAGAGAAGACAGGCTGTACTCGGTGGAGTTCGGGACTTGGGTCCTCTAGTGTGGGCCGCACACTTTGTTTTATGTGGAAAAACTCCCTTAAACTGTTTAATAAAAGCACCCTAGAGCTTCAGGCTCAATCAGATGCCAAATGCTGAGCCGGCCATTGATCCCGCATTAAAAAAAAAAGAGGCAATTACAGCGTGCTCAGTGTCAGTGTGGCAGGAGCTCCAAATCCGGCTCCCTTCGCTGGGGTTTTTTACGCTCACCACAGCACATCCATAATTACACATGCTAATCAAGGTGGGAGTTCACCGACAGCCCTTGGACTACATCAGCATCTTTGAATGGCAGCAGGGAGACAACAGCCCATCATTTTTACTCCTGTTGACGCAGCCTTCACTGATGTCCCCCAAGATAGGCAGCTATCATCCAACTAAAAGTCGTTACCAACGCAGGTGCATTGGCCTACAGCGTATGAGCGCAAGCCAGCATTACCGGCATATTCTGAAAAAGGACGGCTGGCTTTAACGCAAACGCACGCATGCACGCACACACGCACGCACGCGCACGCACACATGCACTTACACGGCTGCTTAACATCACGGTTAGTAAGGCCTTTGAAACCCTTCCTGGAAATGCTTTGTCGAGATGACACAGTGCATGACAAGACAGAAGAGAGCTGTTGCCCTTACCGCTAATAGCGGGCCAGCCAAAGCAATTTGCATCTACTGAAAATGGATAATAAATGATAATGCAGAAGCAGCCTTCCTAAGGGAAGGACTTCTCTAATCAAACAAATAATATGCACATTATATTATAATGTTAAATGCTATTAAATGTAAGGTGAACTTTTGAAATGTTTTGATTGGGCTTACTGTGGATGTTCACATCTTGGATTAAGAAATACTGAAGTTTCCCTGAGTTTTCAACTCTTTGTGAAAAAAGAACTCAGCTATTTACTGTCAAAGAAGCTTCGATTAAAGGAACCATTCTCCGTGAAATAGCATTGTAGTCTTCCCAAACCCTTATATCAATACTGCATGGCAAAATTCTACGCCTTTAATTTTGCCATAATCACAGGAGATTAGTATAAATTGATATTAATGATGATCCATGCACACAATTAGACCACCTTATTTTCAGATAACAAGAATGCCATAGTAGGGCTCCGGCGTAAAACACCCTCCATAGCACGTGGCTTTGAATTCTGAGGGGGTGGGAGGACAGTTGAGCAGTGCAGCAGAGCATGGCAAAGGAGGCTGCACTACCTGGGGAGTCAGGGGGACATTCCTCTTCCTCCTGGCTCAGATTCCCCACAGCCCAAAAATTGTTCACCTTGACAAAGAGATAAAAGTTGGGCTCATTTAAGTTGTGTTCAATTATCTCATAGCTCAATTTAGAGGACTTTTGATAACCAGCGTTATTATTCATATTCTCGCTAACATCTCGGTCATCATCTTCCAAGTTTATCAAATTCTGTATTGCAACACAACACAAAAACATCTAGACCAAAGATTCAAATTCAACTAAGACTAAGAAGTACATTTCTTCAAAAAAATTGAACAATGTTATGATGTCCTTCAATCAACAACATTGATAAAACTACAAGGAAATAATGGCATGATATGACATATTATACATATATAGCCTTGAAACATAACAAGTGTATGCGTACAAGTGTGTGTGTGTGCGCGCATATTAAATGCTGTTTGTGGTTTGTGATGGAACAGCACTGCCTCTGTACCTTCAATATGGCGCCTGGTGGTATGTCTCCATTTCCAAAAGTACCGGCAGCAGCGCCATCCCCCAGCATTACCTGCGCACACAAAAGAAAAGGGCCAGTCAGGCTAAGATAACCCGCACACCACTGCAAGGTATTAATACCGCTTACTGCACTCAAGCAGAAAGACTTATGACTCATACCCTTACGCATAGTAGAAGGTTAGAAAATGCACTCGTGTCATGAACGAGTAACGCCCATTGACTTAGCTGCTACATGGGCGGCCCAACGTGTCTTGGACAGAGTCGAGCAGCTTTCTGACTCGATGCAGAGTGGTTTGTGTGGTAAAGGAATCTTGTGCTCACTCAACTGCCTGTTAATCTCCGAAATAATCAAGGGGTGATTAATTGGAAAGCAAATATGGGATCCTATCCGAGACCATCAGTTTCACTGGGCAGTTCGCTGATGTATTGTATTGATCACGACAGAGAGCCCTCTAATCAAAATCATGGTAAAATCAATAGCTGGCATTGCCTGAGGCCCCAAGCATAGTTCATGCTTCAACGTACACATCTGAAGTAAACCTTCCCCTCGACTGGAAAAATCCCCTCATTTGCTCCAAGAAAATGGTAAAACGCTGAGATGGGAAGGGGGAGGGGGCCTGAACTAGGGGGGCAGACAGAGAGAGAAGAGATGGGTTGATACAATCAGAAAGATCACGGGGGTTAATAAACTGGAGCTCTCGGTTGGATTGCGGCCTGAAGTGGAGGTCCCCCCCCCCCCCTGAGCCCCAACTAGTCAGGCCTGCAGGGGAGAGGCGTGGACGCCTGCGTGAGTGACTCACCTCTTCCTGATCAGCAGGCAGTGTGCTGCCTCTCGGACCCCCTTCACCCTCCCCTCCTCCGGCCCCTCTCCTCCGTCTACATTCCCCTGGTCTCTCCGTTTGGCCTGGGAGAGAGTCGAGTCCCGAGGCTGCGTTTCCCAGCCCCCCGCTCCCTGTAAGCAGGAGCAGAGAAAGGGCCGTCTGTTGATGGGCTTGCTTGTTTTCAAGGACCTCGCTGGCGCCGCACACCGTCCGTTCGGCAGGCTCCGTTCGCCGCCTGCCTGCAGCCTTGACGGGAACTGACCTGTCAGGTGGCTGAAGGAGGCCAGGAACTGCGGGTAGGACTGCTCTGAGGAGGAGCAGCAACGCTCCAGGGCCCCCACCACCATCTGGTCGCGAGCCGCCGCGTCGGAGCCGCTCTCCACGCTCGGCATCCCGCCACACACCTGGCAGGCAAACTATGGGCTCCACTCACCTAGGGGAGGGGGGGGGGGGGGGCGGGGGGGGGCCGACGACCGAAGAATAGAGAGAAGAAAGGGAAAAGATTGTGTCAAGACAGGGAAAACGGAGGTGCGAACAGTAAAGGTATTAGAAGGGACGGGGAGATACGACAGATTGGTAACAGAGGAGCAGCAGAACGAGGAGCGGACAGAGTGGGAGCCCAGCGAGTGGGGGAAGATTAAGCCTTAAAAGACTGATTAAATACGAAAGCTGAGCTGCGGCATTCCCGGTCACTTGTCACAAGATGATAAGCGCAGTGCTGTCGCCATATTAGCCCGGATGAGGGGGAATTATCCCGCTGGTGCGCCGCTCGCTTCCAATCACCACAAGGGGAGCGATTACGGCGGGCATTAAAGAGTGATGAACGCCGCTGTGGCGCGATCATCGGAACATCACAACTGTCACTGCGTCATCCGTCAAACCCCGTCCTGCAGGGCAGGACTGGTCAGGTAGTGAAACATTACGGGGGACAGAAACAGGTGCTACCGTGGATTCTAATTACTCCGCACCATCAATTATGTACACAGCTCTGCATTGCCTGGGGTCCACAGCGCGCTGCTGCGCCTCCCACCCACACTTAGTGCAGTCCCAGCTGCAGTTTCATAGCAAGGCATTACCTTCCACTGTGCATTGTAATGGCGCCTTTGGGACACCAAGCAGGTCTGCTCTGACTTGTTGTTTGGTGCGGGTTACAATAAACTGAAAGTCTATTTAGATGTTATATTCATCACTTGATTGAAACACATCTCCACCTTTTACTCTGCTGTGAGGGACTGATGTATTATATCCACCCTGCTGGTGGGGATAGGTTTTGCTCTCCCCCCACCAGTACTCCAAACCCTCTGCCTTGACACAGGTGCTGTTTTTGTTCAATCAAACTGTAACGTACTTTCAGGCTCTCTCGGTTGCTGCCTTTGTTTTGCACCAATGTTAGTTTTCTTGCAGGCACTCGAAATCACAAAAACATTATGCTAATGAGTGCCACACTGACACCTGTTTTTAGCAAGGTTTTATCAGTGTGTGTGTGTGTGTGTGTGTGTGTGTGTGTGTGTGTGTGTGTGTGTGTGTGTGTGTGTGTTCTCTCTACAATGCATAGGCTGATGAACTGACTAATGGAAGCTAACTCACATAAAAGGAGGACTATCAAATCTCAGATTCTTAGATCTTAGTCTGTGTAACAGTATGAATCTCCCACTGATTGTTCTAGCCAACAAGAAAGACAGAATTGGATGTTGTGTGGTTGGCCCAATGAACGGCCTTAAGGAATGAATGAGCATCCTGAAGTAGGCCTATGTGTGATCACTCAGCAAAGTCCTAATATAATCACTTTGAGTAATTCTAATAGCATGGAAAAGATTTATATAAAAAAAAAAGTTAAGTTATTTCAACCCAATAACAGGCATGTATATGTCTGCGATTTACTCTTGACTAACACGTTCTAGATTAGAATTCTATGCTACTGGCCTAATGTTAACTGCTACACCAATTTTAAGACAGGACAGTGTGTCTAAGTTATTATTACACATCTTTGAAACTATAATATGAGTTCAGCGTGATTACTATTAAATCAAACGGTGGGACACTGATGCGCACACCTGTCAGTGAACAACGGTCACAGGAACCTCAAGATCTTTTTCGGAGTCAATGAAGCCTCACACACTGTCATCCATCCATTGCCTATGCAAGTTGAACTAACGTTAGAGAGAACATATCTTTAGACAGGATTTAAACAAACAGAACCATAGCTGTGTCTAACTTGAGTTCGCTCCTTATCTCCGTTAACTCATATAACTTACAACTGAGGTTAAAAAAGGTAAGCAATTGTATTCTAAGAATATTTGCTTATAAGTGAATAATGTATACAGTATATAATGTTTTCACAAGGCACCAGTCTTTCTATTTCATGAGTTTTCCTATTTAGAGTGGAATTTGACAGTTTGTAGAGGAATGAGGCAGCTAATACCATGCATAAATGTATGTGTCTGTGGGTGTGTCAGAAAGCTTCAAATTCTAGATCTAACGTTAGATGTTGGCTCAACTAACTTTAGCCTTCGGTACAACGTTGATTAGCCAGTAGCGTAAACAACTGTAACAAATGCTACCGAAAGTCTTCAACATATTACTAAGCAAACGTTTGCTAGATATAAAACGTTCGTAATCTAATAAGAAGATCGTGTTGGGTTTGTTTGTCGATTAACGTTAACGATTAACGTTGTGTTATTATCACCTAACGTTAACGGTATTTCCTATCGAAGCTCTGGCATATAAGGTCGGACTTGATGTTCGATATTTCTTCTCTATTTATTAACATTAAGCCACTTCTATCTGGCTGACGAGCTCACCATCGAACTATAGAAAACTAATAGCTAACGTAACGATATAACGACTTTAACGCGCAACACAACACATTGCAGCTAAGGTTAGCTAGCTAGGTTAAGCAGTTTGGCTAAATTGTAACGATAAGTCTAAAAAGTTAACGTATCAGTTGCTGGCTAAGCAGCTATGACTACCTAAATTATAAAGTATCACATTGTTGAGCAAACTCACAGAACAATAATCATTACATTTAAAGTGATCTAGCGTTACCTAACTTCGGTAACGTCCATACATGTCCTCGAATCCTAGCAACAACTTTGAGCAATGGCTACTGGGAAATGAGGCGTTATTATGATCAACCACCTGCAAAATGTTTGCTAAAAAACTACATTTCGACATCAGTAAAAAATAAAAAAGTGTCCAAACAGTTGTTAATGGTGCCTGAATGATGCTGTTCGACCGTTATAACTAAAAGTTTTGGTTGGATTTACCCTTTAGTGCGAATAACTCAATTCATATAGACAGCAATGGTTAAATGTTTACTGGGTCACTCTAACTGTTAGTCTAACAGCAACACTTGTATTTGTTTCGGTCTCCATACACACAGTTTAGGAAGTAGGTTACATGTCAACATGCTTGTACACAATCTCCTTCAAAACAAGCAGCAGCTGACTGACACAATTCTGTTATTGTTTGTTTTTTTCTTCACGCAGACACCTGCAGGAGCATGTCTCTGCAACCACTGACTCCAGTCAACTGTGCAGGGCTCCTGCAGCCTGGGTGCTCCCTGCTGCAGCTGGATGGAGAACCTCTGCTGTTTGGTCAAAAAGGCTGGCCCAAACGTTCCTGTCCTACTGGGGTCTTTGGGATCCGCCTGAAGCAGGGAGAGCTCAAGCTGCGGGCCATTTCCTTCTCCGCTGACTCCTGTTATCTGCCTCCGCTCCGTTGTCCCGCTGTGACCCATCTTGACCCCCACGATGGCTACCCCGAGGCCTACCTCATCCATGGAGGTCGCACCCCCAACAATGAGATCTCCTCCAGCCTCTACCGTCTGACCATGGACAGCCGCGGCTGCAACCGCAAACTGACCCTGTGCTGCCAGGAGAAAGAGCTGGTCGGGGAGCTGCCAGGGTCCCGTTATGGCCACAGCATCAGTATGGTGTACAGCCGGGGCAAGAAGGCCTGTGTGCTCTTCGGTGGCAGGTCCTACAAACCAGCAGGCGAGCGGACCACAGAGAACTGGAACAGTGTGGTAGACTGCCCTCCCCAGGTGTTTCTCATTGACCTGGACTTTGGCTGTTCCTCCGCCCACACCTTACCTGAGTTCGGCGACGGTCAGTCTTTCCACCTTGCCCTGGCCAGAGAAGACTGCGTATACTTCCTGGGGGGTCACTCCCTTTCCTCTGACTTCCGCCCCCCTCGGCTCCTCCGCCTGCGGGTCGAGCTGCTCCAGGGAAGCCCCAAGCTCTCCTGCGAGGCCCTGGACACAGGTATGCCCATCACCAGTGCTATTGTCATCCGCACAGGCCCTTCCCACGAATACATCATCTTGGGCGGGTATCAGTCCGAGACTCAGAAGAGAATGGAGTGCAGCACGGTGGTCTTAGATGACAAAGGGATTCACGTTGAGCCAAGAGAGCCTCCGCCGTGGAATGTGGACATAAGCCAGAGTCGCACCTGGTTTGGCGGCAGCCTAGGCGAACGGATGGCCCTCATTGGCGTTCCCTCCGAGGGAAGGCCGGCCCTACCGGAGTCCCATTCCTTCTACCAGGTGTGCTTCCAGAAGGAAGGGGAGGAGGAGGCCAAGGATGGGACCCAGGCTTGCAGCCAGGAGTCCACGGACTACGAGGACTCCGCCCCGCTGGAGGACTCGGAGGAGCTGTACTTTGGCCGGGAGCCTCACGAGCTGGAGGACAGCAGCGACCTGGAGGGGGACACGTACAACGAGGAGGACGAGGAGGACGAGTCTCAGACGGGCTACTGGGTCAGATGCTGCCTGGGCTGCCAGGTTGACCCCAACACCTGGGAGCCCTACTACTCCACCGAGCTCCTCCGGCCTGCGATGATCTACTGCTCCCGGGGGGAGGAGGGCCACTGGGTCCATGCCCAGTGCATGGAGCTCTCCGAGAGCCTCTTGGTCAAGCTGTCTCAGGGAAACAGCAAGTACTTCTGCCAGGACCACGGGGGCCTTCCTCGGCAGGAGATGACGCCGCCACGCCAGGCGCTGTGCCTGAAACGCAGCCCCATGAAGATGGAGCACAGGAAGACTCCGCCCACGCTGAAGATGACCCCAGCTAAGAAAAGCTTCTTTAGGAGGCTGTTTGAATGATGCTGTGTTTCCAAAATGTGTTTGTTTACATTTTGAATCCTGAAGTAAAAGGTCAAACCCGTGTAAACAAAGTAGACTCATCTTTTTGTACGTTGCAAGACAAATCAAGTCATGTTTTTGTGGAGATCATTTTATATGCATTTTACATATATTTTGAATTACCATTAGAAGATGTCCTCTGTTATTGTCAAGTTTATCAATAAAGATGGATATCAAGCGCTTATATTTATTTTTATTTACCTACCTAATGTGTTTTCACACGACCAGTTCTCCAGGATGAATGTAATAATTAAGACAGTAAGTTATGTAATTGGTCAAGTTTTTATTGAGGTAAAAAAACAATGTTTAAAAGCAAGAAAACGTTTTTGAATGCAGTCAGATATGCCTAAGATATGATAATACTCACGCAAGACTCTATAGTGTGTAAGTAGACATTAAGAGTTTTTACTTCTTTACATTTTGTACTGATAAAAAATACCAGATAAACTACCGTGAGGAGCATTCTGAATCCCTGTCCGATTTTGAGCATAATAGAATGAAGACCGTACATTTGGCACAATGAACAAGATAGATTTAGGAAATCATCCATCACCCTTTATTTTGGCAATTCAATTTTTCATGGCAACAAATGAGACACTGGTATGTACTGTAAAACATTGTTTTATTGTGTGACTGTGACAATTGTCAACTTAGCTAAACATATTTTATGGAAATTGTGTGATTCAAAGTACGTGGGTACAATAAAACAAAAACATTATCAAATAATGAAATAAAAATGCTTGTCACAACTCAAAAAGTTGACAGTGGAAGGAGGCAACAAAATCAATCAATCAAACAAATAAACTCTGAAATTAATTCAGTTTGCATAGAGCCTCATTCTCTCATCCATCATCTTCTTCTGAGAAATGACTGTGCAAAACCACAGCACAGCAATATAGCAAGACCATAGAGAGCTGGTAATGAAAAATCCCAACATTACAGCCTGCAGGCAAGTCCATGAGGTATTAGGCCTGCCTTTGTAATGGAGCACGCTGTGTTTTAATGCTATCACAAAAAAGACGTAACAGTATTTATTTTATGAAAAGAGGTAGAATAGTTTTATTTCTCCTTAAACTGTGCAAAAACTAAAACAGGTAAGATTGTTTAAGATTGTAAGCCATTTGCCCGCTAGGGACCCTGCTTTGAGTCACTAAAGTCATCTCTTTCAGAGGACACTCACAAAACAAAGACAATTTGGGGTCTTGTGATTCTATTTTGTACCAGTGATAAATTA
This sequence comes from Aplochiton taeniatus, assembly GCA_017639675.1. NCBI lineage: Eukaryota > Metazoa > Chordata > Actinopteri > Galaxiiformes > Galaxiidae > Aplochiton > Aplochiton taeniatus. The sequence continues at coordinate 6,776,882 of CM030181.1, read as the reverse complement.
ATACAGTGATCATAAATATGGGCTCTTTTAACCAAATTTGCCTTCCCTGACTAACAGTGCTTTCCTCTGCCTCCATAAATAACCCCTCTAGATAAATGTATGGGTGTGTCATAACCCTGCAATACAATAAACTGCCCCATATTTCAAAGGGTCCTACAAATAAAATACAACCTTTTCTCTCTCTTAAAGAAGGGTGGAGGATGGACTATGTTCTGCAACTCGGCCAAATTTTTGCACTTAATTAATTCATTTTAAGAATACAAGGAACAGCAAAAATAGTGCAATAAGGCCATTTTGTTTGACAACTTTTCCAACAGACAATTAAATTAAATAGGTTAATTGTTATAGAAAGCATTCTAAAAAACGGATTTTGAAGTAAGTGTGGAGGAAAGTGTCGAGTTCTTAAATGAAACGACCAAATGCAATAACACTGTGTGCTGTACGAAAGTCACAATGTAGGCAATCTATTATTACTTTCTCAAAACATTCATGAAAGAGAAACTTTTTTTTTTGCCATAGCACGTGACAGGCAACATTTTGAGGCCATCAATATTGTTGGATTCTTAAAAATCTGGCACATCGAGAGAAATGTCAACCTCATCCCCCTGGGTCTCCACCGGGTCGATGGTGGCCTGCAAAGCCTTGGCCGAGTTCTTGTGGGCCTCCATGAACTTCTGTAGGTATTTTGAGGTGTAAAGCCAATGATGTTTTAGCACATCCTCCAGCTCAAAGGCTTTGGATTGGCGGGCGTTCATCTTACGGAACCGCCTGAACAGCTTGTTACCCGACTCATTGCCCTCGCTGGCCCACGCTCCAATGGACCCGTCCCTCTCTATGATCTCGGGCACGTGGGCCAGTGTCTTGTGGAGGTAGTTGGTGATCTTACCGTCGTACCTGTACTTGAAGGTGGTGGAGAGGAGCTCGGCGAAGCGCTGGGAGTTGAAGCTGTAGCGGCACAGCTGGTCGGGGCACTCCTTGGCCGGGCAGGAGGCGCGCCACACTGGCTTCATCTGGATGTAGAGGCCCATCAGCTCACTGAGGGCCCGTCGCCTCTCCTCGGAGGGCACCAGCTCGCACACCACCTCCACTGCCTCCTGGGTCATCAGGCGCCGGGCGTAGTTCCCGTTCATGCGCATGACTGGCTTCAGCTTCAGCTTCTTCCGGAGCTGTTTGTCCAGGGCCGCCCGCCAGCCGCGCCTCTCCTGCCGACTCGGGTTGGCCTTCTGGAACACCTCCCCGATCTCGTCCTGGAAGATCTTGTAGAACTCGGTGGCGTTGCCAATGTCGCAGTGCAGCGCGTCGAGGGTGGGCTGGGTCTCCATGAAGGGCTTGGCGGAGACCCCCTTCACCCGGTCCCGCAGCTCCTCGGCCGACTCGGAGAACGGGTTGGTCCGCCACACCTCGTAGCGCTCCAGGTTCTCGTCGTGGCTGCGGGTGATGGAGTGGAGCACCATGTTGGACGAGGCCTCGGCCCGCGTGGAGTCGCACAGGGTGCAGACGTAGGTGGAGCCCGAGGCCTCCAGGCCCTCCAGCTCGCGCACCATCTTCTCGTCGTAACCGGTGCCCCGGAAGTGAAAGCGGAAGGAGCGCTGGAGGCCCCCCAGCGTCAGGAGGAGCCGGCTCTGCTTCATGGCGTCCCGCTCGCCCACCACCGGCCCCAGGATGGCGGTGAGCGTCTCGTGGTCCGACTCGTCCACGAACATCAGACTCAGGGGCCTGCAGGAGAGCTCCGAGTTGGGCTTGGCCTCCCGGAACACCGTCACGGCCTCGCCCCGCCCCTCGGCCCGGACGGAGACGGACATGACGGTGAAGGAGAAGCGCACGGCTTTCTCGGGGATGGCCGGCCCGCCGCCGTGCTTCTCGCTCACGTCCCCCATGCCGTCGCACGACTCCTTGACCATGACGCTGAAGCCCGCGGCGCTGTCCTCCAGGCCGCGCTCCCTCAGGCCCTCCAGGATGTCCTCCTCCAGGTCCATCAGGGCGGAGGCCAGCGCCACGTCGTAGCGGAACCGGCGGGTGATGGTGTTTGCCGGGGTGTCGTCCACGGAGGCCGCCCAGCCAGAGAGGCCGTCGATGATGCCCACCTGGCAGTGCTGGGACACGTTCTTCAGGGCCGGCTGCCACTCGAAGGTGTGGTAGCCGGGGAGGAGCGTCTTTTCAGTGCTGCGGAGGGTGTGCAGCGGCTGGAAGATCTGCCGGCCGCTGGTGGCTTTGACGGTGCGGTACATCTTGTGGTACTGGCTGCAGCTCAGGAAGGTGTTGACCCGTATGGCCAGACACACAGCAGGATGTAGGCCAAAGCCTCTGCCTGCAGGGAGAGGACAACATGAAAACCACCATTCAGGCAAAGATAAGAGACACTGTGTCGTCTGCTTATGTGCAACAGGGCATATGGGTGTGTGTGTGTGTGTGTGTGTGTGTGTGTGTGTGTGTGTGTGTGTGTGTGTGTGTGTGTGTGTGTGTGTGTGTGTGTTAGCTTGCACATGCTGTTTAGTCAATCAAAGAAGTGAGAGAGAGAGAGAGAGAGAGAGAGAGAGAGAGAGAAAGCTATTGAGAGACATTATCAACTATGCTTCTGAGACAGGTATCAGCATCCAATGTCCACAGGCCCATTTCAATGCTTTGATGATAATTGCAGTTTGCAATGTACCCTAATTGATGCCCTACATTTGCCATCATAATGAGTGGAAGAAGAGGACAGGGGGTGAATCGGTGAAGCTGGCAATAGTAACGTATTGGCTGGCGATGAAAACAAAGACCAGCTGGCCCTCTATTCCCCAGAGAGAGGGGTGGGCTGTCGGTACAATTTGCAGATACAAGGGCTGCTGATGTTGTTTTGATCCTAGCAGGCCCTTGACGCGAGCTGTTGAACATTAAAGACAGTAGGAATGAGAGACAGACAGACAGACTGACTGACATTAAATGTCAGTGTGTGTGTGTGTGTGTGTGTGTGTGTGTGTGTGTGTGTGTGTGTGTGTGTGTGTGTGTGAGAGAGAGAGAGAGAGAGAGAGAGAGAGAGAGAGAGAGAGAGAGAGAGAGAGAGAGAAAGAGTGTGTGAGAGAGAGAGAACGTTAGGGAGAGAGAGAGAGAGAGAGAGAGACAGAGAGATAGAAGTAAACAAGATATTAAGAGACAAAGGGGGGATGATTTCTCCATACAACTCAAACCTAAATTCTAAAATGGTTTTCAACACTGTAAGTGGGATCTTCACCAGTTTTTCCTTTATTTTCTACATAAATACCAAGAACGAAACAAAAACAGCATGATTTAATTCCATTTAAAATGTTGCCCCACTGAGTCTGTAAACATGTATTTTTTTTTTAAATGCAAAGAATGAGCTGTAAATAAATCTGTTTTGCAATAAATAAGTAATATCCCGTATGCAGTGATGTTCTGAATGTGTCTAGTCTCTTACCCTGCATCATGGCCTCCAGCTCGTCGGCCTGTCGATGCTCGCTGCCTGCCCGCAGCGCCAGCAGGAAGAGGGTCAGACAGACTGACTTGACGTCCCCTCCCTCCTCCTTCTCGGCAAACACCTTCACCTGGCTCTTAAGCTCCCTCAGGCGGTGCTTCTGGGCGCGCCGGGTCAGCGACAGCAGATGCTGACGTGGCCGCCCTCCTTTGTTGACCGGCAGGTAGTTGTCGAAGCTCTTCAGCGGCGACCTGCCGTCGCCCTCTTCTTCCTCCAGATGGTGCGCCAGACAGTGGCTCCGGACGGAGTCCAGCCTCAGCCGCTCCCCGCAGCCCTCTCTGGGGCAGAGCAGAGGCAGAGAGTGCAGGGCTCCCAGGAAGGCCTTGGCGGGGGCGGTCAGGTCGGCGGGGCCGCAGGGAACGGTGCAGGCCGGGCAGTGGGGTCCCAGGGCGCGGATGTATTTGACGATGCAGCCGCGGCAAAAGAGGTGGCGGCAGGGGGACTGGACCGGGTCGGAGAGCAGGTGGTCACACACCTGGCAGGTGACGGAGCAGAGGAAATCTACTGGGAGGTCCTCCAGGAGCAGCCTGGCACCGACGTGGTCCGTCTCGCAGTACGTGATGGTCCTCACCCACAGGGCTCTCTGGGCGCCGGGCGTCACCGACCAGACCGCAGGACCTTGGCGGGGGCCCCCCGTGGACTTCTTCCCACCGGCCCCTGGGGCATGACGAGGGTCCCTCTTGGCCCTTTTGACCAGACGGAGGGCTCCGCAGCGGGGCTTTCTTCCCTTTCTCCCTCTCCGCTGGAAGGAGGGCTTCTTCCGGGGAGAGCAGAGGGGGCAGGCGGAGGAGTGGGGGCTCCACTCGGGCACTCTGGTCCTGGAGAAGCTGCAGAAGCCGCCCCCTCGCACGGCCGCCATCCAGCAGCGGTGGCAGAAGGACGGAGGGTGCACGCTCTCCATGTCCCCCGTCACGTCCACCTTGAAGACCTTGAGGATGACTTCGGGCCAGCTGGTGGCCTTGCAGCCCATCCGGCGCAGGGTGATCCGGCTGGACTCGTCCAGAGCCCCCTGGACCTCGTGCTCCGGGCCTTTGAGCTTCCTCAGGGTCGAGCCACAGAGTCGGCACAGGGCTCTGCACACAGACAGGAAAAGCAGGCTCAAACACCTCGGTCAGATGATCACACTTTTTTCTTTTTTTTTACAAACTCTTTGTCTATTTTCTTTTTCAGGGAATGTGTTGCAGAAAGGAAACGTTCGTGTCCGTTTGCTCACCTGAGGTGGTTCATGTGGGTGTCAATCTCCTGTAGTTTTTGATCCACTCTATAGCCTGGACCCTCCACATTCTCCTTGCTCTTTCCCCCCAGGCAAAGCTTCATCAAACTGCCTGGAGGACCCACAACATCGGCCAGCATCTCGTCTGGGGCAGGAAGAGGCAGGCCCCCGAGCAGGGGTCCGGTCCCAGGCTGCCTCTCGCTGGGTAGAGGGGCCCACTCCATGGACTTGACCCTGAACAGCTTGAACTTCCAGTCAGAGAACTTGGAGTGGGGGTGGTGAAGCTCAGGTGGCATGGAACTTCTGGGGGAATCTGTCTCCTCGCTCCGGCCCCACATGCTGTCAGCAAGGCCTTGGACCCTGGAGAGGAGAGGAGAGGAGAGGAGAGGAGAGGAGAGGAGAGGAGAGGAGAGGAGAGGAGAGGAGAGGAGAGGAGAGGAGAGGAGAGGAGAGGAGAGGAGAGGAGAGGAGAGGAGACATTAATAGAGAAAACAAATTTGGGTCAAGAAATCTCCTACTGCTCCCAGTGGGTTTTCCCTGAACAGAGCCTTACTTTACCAATGAAGGATTCACACAGTGTTAATTGAGTTAGACCCAGAATGCTGTTCTATCAAATAAGTGGCATTCTGTAAAGTGCATGAGACAATCATTCAGGATCAATACAAGAGTGAGAAACTAAAACTAGATTCCTCCTGTCTCCAATTGCTTCGCTCTGAAAGCCGTTGTGTCTTTTTTCTTCTTTTCAAAGCCAGTTTGCTAAAAAGCCACTCTTATCGCTGCAAGGCTGTCAATCACCCGAATTAGTCATTTTCTTGGCTGGATCGTGAACAGGAGCCCCATGAGGCTCAGACTGGCACTTACAACAGAAGAACAAATGGAAAATTGTCGACTGGTCTTATAACACATAACTGTCTGAACGGCAAGACAGAAAAAAAATACCTTCAGTATAAAAACGGGCGCATAAGGTGATCGAATTTTTTTGTACATATTGTTCAATTTAGTTTTCAGTTCATACGTTTTTTTTTACAAAGTACGCTTGTTCTGGTAAGCATAGAGTACTTCCTTTGTGATCCTTATGACAGCAGTATCAAAGCAGTGTCAAATAACCCGACCTTAAACTTGAACTGAAATCAATCACTGAACAAAAGATCCCATAAATCCTTCGCATCTCCCGCTGACCTACCATTGCACACCCACGGTGCCCGCCCAGCAGCCATCCTCCTGTCGCCATGATATCTATATTCTTCACCACATACTCTCTCCCTGGTCCGACTCTGGCAGACTCCCTCATTCGCCTGTTCTCAGTGTGCTCACACACTCAACTCTCCTCAGAGTCAAACAGCTGAGCCTGTGTGTGTGTGTGTGAGTGTGTGTGTGTGTGTGTGTGTGTGTGTGTATGAGAGAGAGTGTGTGTCAGCTGGGCCCCTCTACCTTGTTTTTGAGTCTCAGCTGGCGTCAAGTCCTCTGGGGCTCCTCTCCGCATGGGAGCACAGGGGCAGCCTTGGAGCCAGGGCCAGCAAACTGTGTCTGTCTGTCTCTGTGTCTATTTTCCCCTTCTCAGTCTCTGAGTTCCTCTGCTTGCTGCGACTCTTCCACTAAGGAGTTTTGCTCCATAGTATGGATCGCTCCTCTCGATCCTGTTATTTATACTCTGGTTAAGGGATCCCAACCGACAACCACCGCCACCTGGGACAGTCAGCTGATCAGAAAAAAACAAGAGGTTAACGCAAACGCACACACACACACACACACACACACACACACACACACACACACACACACACACACACACAATCCTGTGGTACCACATCACAACATTTCAGCAGTCTTGGGCTGGAGGCCCCCCAGTTTCACCTCTGCCTTCTCGTTCTCAGCCTCCAGCTGCCAGGTCACCTCAGCCAGGTGCTCCAACCGTGAGAGGGGCACTGTGAGAAACCCAGAAGGTTACTGGTGCAGGCAGAGCCATTGTGGACCGAACAGTGGAGCCGGCATGCGTTGTCGAGACACACAGGGATTCTGTAAAGTTAAGACGGAAGAATTGGGATTTAGTGTGAAGTGGCACGCTAGTCCAGTTTAATTGTTCCGGTACACTGCACTGCAGGTCACTGGTGTACAGATTTGATCTTCAATTACGCTCTGTGGTGTTTTTGCTCTCGGGGCCAATCAGGCCTTTGCTTTCATTCATGCCTCCGACTCCTGTCTCCCTCTCTCTACACAAGGAGAAAGGCCTCTAATTAGAGTGCCGCCTTTGATGTCCTTTCTCGGCGGATCGACAGCATATTTGCCTAAAATCACTCTTGTTTGAAATTATCCAGAGGATTAGTCGGGTCTCGTCACCACAGGAGCTCCCTGCCGCTGTGCTGGAGCTGCCTGCCAAGTCATTAGGCACACAGTCAGCGGCCGCGGAGAAACCCTTTGGTCTCTCCCACTCACGTCTGTACGACGGGAGAGGAGGGGGGATGAAGGCCGGCGGCTGCTGGTTAGTACATTATGGCAGAGGGTGACCATTAATAGAACTATCATTGGAACGCAAAAATCAACAGAAACTGCCGTTGTATCAGCAGATATCTTTTTCACTTCCACAATTGAATAGCCAACTTCAAAGGTGTTGGAGGGTAGATACGGGGGCCATTCTTCATCAATTCGGATTCCTGCGATCCGAACCTTGGCAGGAAACAACGGGGGGGAACATGTATGAACGCACGCACATGGTGGATGGCTGTGAGATGTTCCTAACCTGTTCCAAACCTGTTTTCCGAATGTACAGCCACGATTGAGGAAGCCACATGCTTTCAAGAAGAGTGACACATGTAACGCCATGGAAAGCAAGCAGGCCGACGTGAAGACAGAAAGACTGGCAAACAGACAGGCAGACAGACAGACAGGCAGGCAGGCAGGCAGGCAGGCAGGCAGGCAGGCAGGCAGGCAGGCAGGCAGGCAGGCAGGCAGGCAGGCAGGCAGGCAGGCAGGCAGGCAGGCAGGCAGGCAGGCAGGCAGGCAGACAGGGAACAGAGCTGCAGATGTCTTATCTAACAAACAGGCAGTGAACCCCACGAGACCCTCATGTCTGCTGCGTCTGCTAATTGACTTGTTATTGATCAAGCAAACGACGGTTTGATTTATGGGAAAGGGGCCCGGTAGAGACAGCCACCTGGCGTGGAGCAGAGGGTTATGGATGTGTGGAAGAGGACTGGGGAGGAGGAGCCGCGGTCTCGGAACATACCACAGGGAGGGTGCACAATCAACACCATCGCTGGCAAGGCGAAGATGTGGGGTGACCCTGAATGTGTGTGTGTTGTGTGTGTGCGTGCTTGCGTGCGTGCGTGCATGTATGGCTGTGTGTGTGTGTGTGTGTGGTGTGCGCGTGTGTGGGGCGTGCGCGTGTATGAGACAGACAGAGACAGCACTAGTGATCTGGTAAGGGAGTTGCTTGGGATAACAGGCTTAGCTCGGAGTGGAGAACACAAAGAGGCTCTGCAGACTGATTGCAGGGGGTAACAAGGAAAAAGGGCCGAAGTTCAACCTCAGACACTGTCACAGCAGAGCTACTTAAGCCCCGGTGGGCCAATGAGACCCAGTGAGAGTCTAAAGTATCCGGGTAGATTATGGGTATAAAGCCAATAGCACAGGCATGGAACAATAGATCCATTCGGCGGAAGCTTTCGTGTGTGCTGTGTGGAGAGCAAAAATGTCATCATCATCTGCATTTGAATAGACCTAAATTAAATGTAGCAAAAGATTGGAAGCGTCCCTTCCTATTAATTTTTTTTGCATGTCGAGACGTAAATACTTTGTCATTATTCACACATTTTCAAATCTGCTGCATAACTTGAGTGAATCTTGGGCAGGTTTAAGTTCAGCTCCAATCACGTCATTCTGGGACCCGCGTCACCTCACGCTGTCTGTCACCTCACCTATCCCTCATCCTGAGAGATGATTCGCTAAATTAATACCCGAGGAGGCGGACCCTGACGCCCAGGCATTCGTCAACGCTACCTGCCAGAGAGAGGGAGAGAGAGAGAAAACACACCCCTTTTCCCCACAGCTCACACTGCCCTCATCCATCACTCGCTCTCCCTCGCTCTCCCTTCTCCAACCCTCACCTCGGGTTTTCCTAATAATCATTAATGGGATTATCCCGAATAAGTGGGATTTGTCACTCGCCCCGCCTGCCTCCCTCTCTCCCGCGGCTCGGAGCCCTTATCATCACACTGTGACGGCGGGGGGACAGCTCAGGTGACGGATGCTGTCTGGAGGCCTCGCCCGCCCGGGCCTTGTTGCGTGACCCCGTTTGACTCGCCGGGGCGCTCACTGTCAGCCAATAGTCTGACGGATAGAGCTTTAACACAGCACTGGAGCTAAGAGGGCCGCTCTTCTCTGACTTAACGACCCGTCCCCGTCCCGTCCCGTCCCCCCCCGTCCCCCCCCCCCGTCCCCGCTTGTTGCTGTGGCGACGCAGTGCCTCCGATGACCAGTCGCTCCGCAAAGTGATTCCCACTTGAGACTGCTGTCGAGGGAGCCTCTCCGCGGAACTGAAGGTACTTCAGCTTTGGACGCCATCCATCCCGTCTGGTGCTGGAGAGTCCGAGGAACCCCACAGCGTCTGAGCTAGAGCTGCCAACAGCGTCCCCTAGAAAACTTCCATTACACCAAAACCCACCCAATAGAGAGAGTGGCTCCATAAAAGTCTGACCATGAAGACAGAAACTCAGGAACAATACAGGGACGATCCTTTAAGCTGTGCGAAGAGCCATTTCCTATAGGACTACCCACCCACACAAGAAGGACCTCCTTAAAGGGCCTGATCACACAGAGATTGTTCCTCCGTCCGACCCAACTGGAAGTCAGGCCTGGGTAAGCAAGGCGGCAGCCAAAGCCCTCCAGATGGACCGGATGCACCGCCTCTCTGTCAACCTAATGAAATCAACGCTTAAGCCTTCTTCGCGGAGCAACGGTGCAGGGTGGGGAATAGGGCCTGGCGTCTTTAATCAAGACAGTGAGGCTCTTTAATTCTGTCTTAATTAAACGTAGATTTTCCTGTGTGAAGAGCGGGCCCGCCGCGTTGCCGCTGGGGAGCCGCCAGCCACCTAAACATTCGCTGGCGGCTTTGTTTTGTGTTTAGTCGTGCATTAGCGCTTTCCGGTGGACTGATGCTGGTCTACCCAGACAGCGTGCGTCAACTGCGAGATCCAGTCTCTCACAGGCAACTTCTCTCCTCACCCCAAACACACTTGCACGCGTTAAATGCCACATCAAACGAGGTGTCTGGGTAAAAGCATGTCACCCACTCATTATCTACATTTCTGAACCAACACAATTAGAACTAATAGCTAATTTTTTACCAGACCTCAGACCACTAACGGTTCCATCTTGTCAATCCTCCCCCAAACCTATCCATTCTTTTTTTTCCATCGACGCAACCGTGAGCAGATTGCAGGTCACCAAAGGAAGGTGTCGGGAGAGCGGGCGCCGGCTTCTGTGTGTCAGGGAGCGTGAAAAGAGCAAAGCTGTTGTCTGTCACCTCTAACCCCCGATTGTCTCCAGTCCCGACTCCCAGCCAAAGCCAAACGGCTCTGCTCCCACACATGGATCCGTTTATTATTTTCCTGTCCTTTAACTAAAAAGTCCATTATGGGAAATGCCAGGACGGCTGTGCCCTTTTCAGTAGCGCCGGTGTCATAGCTCAGACGCGGGGACAATGGCGCTCTGACACGCACTGATTTAGGACTGATTTAGAGTGACTTATCTTTATACAAAATCGAGGCATAATTATGAATGGTGGCGGGGGCGAGATTGGGAGGGAGGGGTGAGTGGGCGACCTTTTGTCATGTGGAGCCCGGATGGGTTAAACAGAGAGAGAGAGAGAGAGAGAGAGAGAGAAAGAGAGAGAGAAAGAGAGAAAGAGAGGTAGAGCGAGAGAGAAATGGGTGGCAAAGCCAGGCACCTAGCTTATCAAGCGCACCATGATTCAAATGATCCAGCAGGGAGCCGCTATTTCCCCAGCCCAGCCACGCACAGCAACCTGTTGGTCAGCTTGAGTGCCGTGGGCTACAATATGAGATGTGCTGTGTACAGCAGGATATGCAGGGGGGAGGACTTGTGGACAATGCCTGTTGGAGCATTGAATTGAAATATAGTAAGAAAAAACGTACCAGTTGATGCAACTGGATAAGTCATTATCGCAATGTTGCAGAACAGGTACTACATTTAAATATAGTTGCCTTTCTAAGGGTTTATATATATATATATATATATATATATATATATATATATATATATGTGTGTGTGTGTGTGTGTGTGTGTGTGTGTGTGTGTGTGTATATAAACCTATATATACTGTACGTGCATATACACCCTCAGAAAGGCAACTGACAAACAAATGTGGCCAGCACGAAGGGAGAGAGTAGCTCACACTGAATACATAAAGATCATAAACACATGATAAATGAATATCTGCCTTGGGGAGTGGGTCGATCCAGAGGTATTGATACGGTCTTCTTGCTGGGTATTCCTGTATGACAAGTATGAATGTTTTTGCATAAGTAAATAGAATTCTTAACTGGATAGGGAATAGGTGGAAAATAGAAGCTAAGGGAATTCAGAGATTATAATGATTAGACCAATTTTCTCTTTCTGTTCCTGCTCTCGGTCGCTCGCTCTCTTTCTCCCTCGACTTCTTTCTTTTATCTACCCCGGGGAGCACATCATTCAAATGGACAAAGGTTTTCATCCTGTTGCTAAGCAAGTCCTGTGGTGTGTGTGTGTGTGTGTGTGTGTTAGCTTGCACACGCTGTTTAGTCAATCAAAGAAGTGGACTGACTGTATAGCAGACCAACCTAAATCAGCTTGACAGTGTAACAGCAAGTGTTTGTTTTGTTGTTTTGTGTGTGTTTGTGTGAGCATGCGTGTCTGTAACTGATTACTTGGCGACTAAGGCCTGCATGGAAATGTGTGTCTTTGTCAAGACTGCGGCGGGCTGCCTATCACTTAGTGTGTGGATGTGTGTGTGTGTGTGTGTGTGTGTGTGTGTGGATGTGTGTGTGTGTGTGTGTGTGTGGATGTGTGTGTGTGTGTGTGTGTGTGGATGTGTGTGTGTGTGTGTCTCTACCTCTCTCTCTTATTCACTCCCTCCTAAGCTTTCACCAACATTCTATTCTCACCTCCAGATAACATTGTGAGTGTGAAAGACTTGTCTATGCGTGAACTCAGACGTGAGTGGGGCCCAACCCATTATCACAAATAGCCTTATAAGTAACTTAATGCCCAACGTCTCCAAAGCAAAGCGCACTCTATATGCAAAGCGGAGCCGCACAGTGGAAAAAAATAAAAAGTGGCGCCAGTGATTATATTTGTAATTTAATTTCCATGGTCACCGAGATAAGGGAAGGCCTGGGCTGCGGTTGCCCAGGGAGGAATGGAGCCGAGGGACCAGAGCAGAGGCTCCATTGTCCGGACAGAGACGTCCAGAGTGTTCACTCTCAGACAAGGGCACAATCGCACAGTGGTGAACGCATCAACGGGCAGCGGAAATGGCCACAGAGAGACGGCGGTCGGAAGTGAGCAGAAGCAAACACAATACCGTGCACAGAGGGTATCTACAATGCAGAGAAAGGAAAGGGGGAAAAAAATACCCTTTGATTGATCCCCTCACATCAAATGGACCTTAAGACCTTAACCTCCCCACAAGAAAGAATTTTGTGTTGCTTGTCCCTTTGTGCTCTCTTACCTTCCCCCAACCCCCCCCCCCCCCCCCCCCCCCCCCACTCTCTCAGAACAAATGCAATCAGCCGGGTGCTTTTGGGCCGAACATCCGCCACAAAGAGCAGGGGACTCATTTCGGATTCTGGAGAAGGAGAAGTAGATGGACCCTGCAAAGAGAACGAAAAGCTGAAGGACACAGAGTGTACTCTCTTCACGTCCCCATCCACCCTTTTTTTCTCCCCCTCCTTTATTTCCGACTGTAGGACCAAAGACATCAAGTCCCCTGACATGCCAATTTACAAAGAGTGACCGTTGGAATAGAATTGAGGAAACAGGCCTGCACCACTCAGCCTCTCATCCAAACTGTGACATAGATAGAAAGAGAGGGCGAGAGACAGAAGAAAGATGGCTGCTTTATTTAGATAGGTCTCTGACGCAAAGAAAAGTACAGTACAGCACAGTACGGCCCAGCACAGCATACAGCATATAGTATATAGCATATAGCAGAGTACAGCACAGCACAGCACAGCACACCATACAGCACAGCATACAGCACAGACCAGCACAGCATAGTATATAGCACACCACAGCACAGCATCCAGCACAGACCAGCACAGCACAGCATACAGCACAGACCAGCCCAGCACAGTATACATCACAGCACAGCACACCATACAGCACAGACCAGCACAGCACAGCACAGCACAGCACAGAATACAGCACAGCACAGCAGCGCAGCACAGCACACCATAGAGCACAGCACAGTATACAGCACAGCACAGCATACAGCATATAGCACAGCACAGTATACAACACAGCATACAGCATATAGCACAGTACACCACAGCACAGCACAGACCAGCACAGTATACAGCACAGCACATCACAGCATAGCACAGTATACAGCACAGCATAGACCAGCACAGTATACAACACAACACAGCACAGTATACAGCACAGCACAGACCAGCACAGCGCAGCACAGTATACAACACAACACAGCACACTATACAGCACAGCACAGCACAGTATACAGCACAGCACATCACAGCATAGCACAGTATACAGCACAGCACAGACCAGCACAGCGCAGCACAGTATACAACACAGCACAGTATACAGCACAGCACAGTATACAGCACAGCACAGTATACAACACAGCACAGCACAGCACAATATACAGCACAATATACAGCACAGTATACAGCACAGCACAGCACAGCACAGTATGCAACACAGCACAGCACAGCACAGTATACAGCACAGTATGCAACACAGCACAGCACAGCACAGTATACAGCACAGTATACAACACAGCACAGCACAGCACAATATACAGCACAGTATACAACACAGCACAGCACAGCACAATATACAGCACCGTATACAGCACAGCACAGCACAGCACAGCACCAACGCTGACTTTAGGGACTTTCCTATGGCAGACTTTCAAAAGTAAAGTTGAAGGAAGTCCAAGTCCTCTCCCCCGTTGGTTCTCCGTCCTTAGCCCCCGTCTCTCATCCACCTCTGTTTCTCCCCTGCTGTCGCATCTTCCTGCCTTTCCCCCGAGCAACACTTCTCTGAACTCAACAGCACTGTCATAGAAGTTACACGTATTCCGACTGAATTACATAAACCATGAAGAAATAAAACTGCAAAGAGCATGGAGATATCACTTTATTGAATAATTCATCACACTCCCCAATTGAGCTATATAGCACTTGACCTATTAATTGGATCATGGCATTCTGCCTTTAAGAATATTGAATAGAACATAGTCAAGATCAGTATTTAAACTATAAGTTAAACAGTTAAACACTATTTAAAGTGCTATTAACAACTTAAATATATATATACACATATATACATATTATACTCTATAAATAGTTTTGTGGTATAAATATGTCATTTTGTGTCTATACACACATACACACGTATGCTACACCCTCTTCTTAGTCACACACTCACACACTCCCTCTTTTATTTGATAACTTCTAATCAAAGGATAGCTCTCATTTCATACACACCAACCTGTCCCCCCACCGAAGGAACACTAGCACCACCAAAAGGCGAAGCGAGGACCTGACACAGGGCCGCAGTGTCTCGCTCGCCCCCTCTCTCTCCCTCTCGCTCTGCCCTCGCCCCCGCGTCTCCTCCTCAGCACAGACCTACAGCTCTGAAAATCAGATTAAGGATGCCTTCGCCCTCGCAGCCGGCGTCTTCCTTTATTTATCTCAATAAACACGCACTCCATTCAGGGAAAGGCGCGGCGGCGGCGGCGGCGGCGTTGCGTAATTAGCAGGACATGGCTCTAATTGGTCTCTAATTGATATGAACAGCAGCAGCCCTGCCCACGCCGTGTTCTACATGCCCAGGCAGGGCCCAGAGGCATCCATCGGGCAGCCCTGTTGCCGTCCCTCTCTCTGTCTCTGTCTCTGAGTGACGTCTCGGCGGCGAAGCCGGCCGGCCGTCTGTCCGTCCGTCCGTCCGTCCGTCCGTCCGTCTGTCCGTCCGTCCGTCTGTCTGTCTCCGTCCGTCTAGGCCTTCCCTGCCCGACCTGTCTGGCTGTCTCTGTCTCTGTCTCTGTCTGCAGATCAAGCTTTTACGTCTCCGGGTCTTTCTGGGTGCCTCGTCGTCTTCTTTTTGCCTGTCTTTCACAGCAGAGGGTAGACAAGCTCCCCCTCCCCCCCCCACCCCACCCCCCCCACCCCCCCACCCTCCCCCAAAAGAGGCGGGCAACAGAGGGATGGATGGCAGGGACTTCTGACCCAGGTCAGGTAGATCCAAACAGCATGGGTTGGGGCGGCACAGGGTGAAGGGCGACACAGGGTGAAAGGAGATAAGACTACAGAACGGTTGCCTGTCCCCTCCAAACGTTCCCAACGGACGTCTGAAGAGGTGTCCGTTGAAGAGAGGGAAATGCTTCCCGCAAGGCAGTGTTGCGGAACACCCTCACGGCTGACGTAACGATCTTTATTCACGACACTACAACAAAGAGTATTTGGGTGTATTTAAAGCAGGGTTGAGGAGCGAGGTGGAGCATTTTAAAGCAGCTCCACTCATAGATCTCGCACGGAAGCAAAGATGACCTTCAAGGACACTCTACCCATTTAAACCATCATTAAAGCACACACACCCAATGGTAAATTGCCAAAGAGACAAAAATCCTCCGTGGATTTAATAACAAACCCATTACAAGTAGCCAATAGGGCGGAACCTCATTGTAATTAGAGCAACACCTGATTAACGCTCAATTAACAGAGCCAGAGCGAGTTAATTCTCCACCACTTTGGCAGGACGGGAATGTCAACACATGCACATTCCCACTCCTCCCAATCCTCTGGGGGCAAAATAGTGGGTGGGGGGGGGGGGGGGAATAAGGACTTTGGATGGAGGGGCAATGTATTGGCTTGGCAGGGTTTGGTTGCGAGCTCTGCAGAGAAGCCGTCGGAGGCAGCTGGCAGACGCTTCGTCACGGCTGGCATTCGTCTGCTGCTCCAGTGCGTTTACAGCTCCTCGTGGGGACATGGGAGGGAGGCAAACAAGGATTTGAGTCTCATATCCAGAGGCTAAACACAGCCGTTACAGCCATTACAGTCTGTTGACCCAGTCTAAGCTTGGCCTACGCTGCAAAGAACTGTCCAGATCGCCAAGTCCAAAGCCCAGGGCCGCATGCTGCAAGAGGACACGTCTGGAGGTTGAACTGGATACTACAATCAACATGATTTTCATCTTTAGCTTTTTATTGCAAAGTATGGATGTTGCAAAACAAACAAGAAGGCTTGTTCCTTCAGCATCATAAAAACAATGTTGTGTATTCTGCAATTCTTTTTAGCTAGGTGTTAGATGTCACAAGCTTGATCTGAGGTGTAGTTTTAAATTCACATTTTAGAAAAGAGTATTTTAGATGTGTGAACACAGTACTGAAAACAAAACAAATAAACCATTATGTTATACAATGACAAAAATAATACCTACAAAGCAATATGGTAATGATCAAATATATTACATCTAGTATTCTAAACTGGCTCCATTGTATGAAACATCAACTCTATTTGCTTATGTAATGGGAAACCGGCAATAGCTCAATTTCAACACTAGAGGGCGCAATGGTGACAAACAACATTTAGTTGACCAATACAAGCCTTCCAATGACCGTTTCTCAATGCTTTACTATGATCTACAGAGAGAAACTGAATTTGATCACGTGATCTGGCTGGTCCAACCAGGCTAACCAAACACGGCACACGGTCTCAATGTCTGACAGTAAAAGAGACGCTCTTCAGACAACTGTTCAAACAAGGCTGGAGTTGGCGACTCCATATTCCTTTCTAGTGTAGTCTGGTCATATTCATTCAGGTAAATAAACAATAGTTCCTCATAACATGACATTAAAGTCCAACAATGTGAGAAACACTGTCCAGTCCTATCCGCCGTCAGGTCCGTATCAAACCCTCAATATCCCACAATCAGTTGCCACAAGATCCCCCTTCACGCTTCTCACGGTGTTGACATGATCCTCCTCAGGCCTCTCTCTTTCTCGGCCTCGTGATGACGGGCGCTTTGTGAGCGAAAAGCGTAGGTTAGGTGGGACACGCTGTACCAGGACTCCGTGGCCTTCCTCAACTCCGGCAGGATGTCGGGCACCACAAACTGCTCCACCAGGAAGACCACAGGCTGCACAATCAATAGCAAGAACCAGCCCAAGGCCCCCAGCCAATAGGAGACGCCCGGCCCGCTGGAGTCCTGGCTTATCTCGTCCCAGTGCTGATAGGTGAAGAGAGACCAACAGAGGAGGAAAAATAACCCTGGGGAACGGAGAGAGGGGAAGTGTCAGTTACGTTTGAACACTTTCACACCAGACGAGAGGTGTTCTATGCAGCTGTGGATTTCACGGCAGGAACCCTCATGCTCTCTCTGGTTCCAGTAACACAACATCCATCATGGGTTTGTATTCTCCCCCTGATGCCTTTACCAAGCATTGGTGGTTTATTTATTTACGCGGGGTTGACTGACTCAGAAAAGGGTTTCTTTTGCAGCAATGCCCTGTTTACAAGGCAGGTCATGAAAATTAAATAGATAAAACAACATGAAAAAAACAAAAAACATCTGTAATAAACAAACCATGTTTAAGTATTGTTAGCTAAGTTTAAGTCACTTTAGCTCGTGGTATCATTGGACACGCGCCAACCATCGCACAGAAAGCCGTGGTCCTCAGCAGTGTTCTGACCTGTGGTGGACGAGGTGAGCAGCAGCAGGGTGGACGGGTAGAGGGCCTGTCCCGCCATCAGCAGGGAGCGCGTGTTGGAGTAAGAACGCACCGTTTGAGACGTCCAGCAGAGGGCGAACACCAGACACAGAGCCCCCGAGCTCACGGCCATGAGAAAGGAGAGCACGCCAAACACTCGCTCAGCCTCCAGGGCTAGAGAGGCAGAAACACAAAAACACACACAGACAGTTAAGGAAAGGGGAATACATTTGATAAAACACCTACTGAGGCTGTCTTTCCCGTTGCGACAGTGTGAGTTCCTCAGTTCCTCCATTCCTCAGATTCCAGCTACTAAAGGAACGTGTGGAAACCTGTCAGTGGGCGGCTAAAGAGCAAAACAACTGAGGCAACCATGGTCTGTCATCTGTATCAACACACGTGTGCTGTGTAACTCCTCTCAGAATCATTATGGTATGGGTCAGGACTCGGGACGCACACCAAGTCAAGGAAAGCACCACAGATAGGGCGAAGTAAGAGCGCAGCTGTTCAGAGGAACTCTCTGTTGGAATGATTTATAACTGCCACAGCACGTTAAGTGAGGCCCAAGATGAATGCCTGCCTCCAGTTCAAGTCCTAGCATGTGTTCACCCCAGAAATGTTGTACGGTTCCACTGAATTTTGCCGAGGTAAAGTACAAGCCACTGATTCTCAGGAATTTCAGTGGGCATTTATGATTCCGACTATCACTGACTGAACCTGGGTATCAAATGGAATGTTCTATTTCGTGCTCACATCCAGCCACAGAAAGAATAACTTGTTTCGGGAAGCCTTGATATAGCCTGACAGTATGCTCTGACATCTCTGTCGTCAAGGCCAAAACATTGTTATCCGCATGTACAGTACATCACAGGAACACACAGGACATATCATACACTAGCTTTTAATGACATTTTGCTGATTAATAATTCCAAATATCGGCAACCGGTGTAATTGCAAGTTTGACATTGCCAGGCAGTCATTGTGCGGCTTGAGCACTCACCTTTAAAGAAGATGCCCTCTGTGCGGTCACTGAGATGGACATCGTCTGTGTCGTTCTGCTTGGTCCACAGGCCTCTGTCTCCCAGCCACTGTGGCGTCCACACAGCAAAGGAAACCCCAAGGCATCCCCCGAGCCCCACACAGGACTGAGCTAGCCTGAAGCGAGTCACTGGATCCCCCAGCTCCAGCACTTTCATCATGCCACACTGCAACGGGCCGAGAGGACAGACCAGAGGAGAGAAAGAAGCGGATGGAAGCCAGAGGACTTAGAAGATTCACCAGTAATAGTGAAATCAAAACGTTGTATACATCGAAGTCTGACACAATAACCAAGACTGATTACAATTACAAATAGGCTTAACATTTGAATGTCCACTCACCCACTGTTAAGAAGTTTCTGAACACCTCTGCTTTTGACGTAGATGACTGTGAAGTCTGTGAACTCTCTCTGTCCTGAACAGCATCCAACCTGAAACCTTAGCTAGTGAGAAACTACTGTAGAATAAGTCCAAACTGTTATATGGTGTGACTAATTCTTCTGTGAATCTCTTCAACACAGCACTACCCCCACAGGGTGCAACACGATAAATATCTCCCTCCATTGATGATGCTCCGCCTCCAAACATGATGGAAACCACCTCCGCTCCACCCCACCTCTCCGTGGTTAAGTTCCCCTAGAATGCCCCGTTACGACACACTGTAAAGGAAAATGAAAGCAGCCCATCTTCAATGAATGAACACAATGGACATAAGCCATCTTTAAACACAATGCAAATGGTTTAAAAGTATTACTCCGATGACTCGTGTTTGTTTCATCAAAAGTCGACTGGTGTGGTTTAATTAGAGAAAGCGTCAAAGGCTATACGTTGCAGTGGGTTTGTGTCTATTGTCAGAACGAAAAGCAGGGGGATGTGTGTCGAGAGTAGGAGCTACTGTATCATTCCTCATGAAAGTACAGGAAACCCCACTCTGTTTCCTCTCCACCCCCTACTTACAGAACAGGCTCCAAATTCGACCACCTTTGTGATTTCATTGTGGAAAACCCAATTCCACCCACATCAGACCAAATTGAATCTTATTCGGACTTTTGTTACAGCCTTAATATAGTACATACCTTATCCACATACCTAATGAAAGTATGACATTATGTGCATACTGCTATGTGTAAAATAGTGAGGAGGCTACTGTACAGGCAAAGGGACAACCATTTATTAAATAGATGAAGGATGGCTAAAATAAATAAACTCCCTCCTATCAAGCACAAAGACTTTGGTTATTTAGGTTTTATTGACAGATTAACAATTCTTTGACCAGCCAAAAAAATGCTAAGTTTACATCAGAACAGGATAATTAAACATTGTCTACAGGACTAACTATTGAACATAGATTAGGATAAATGAATACTAATTAAAGTAAATAAAGATAATTTTAATTAAATTATTGAAAGTGAACAAGCCGTAACATGGTAATAAGAGGAATTATAGATTATATTATAGTTAATCATGACTTTTGATTGGTAAACATTTTCACCCCCATATTTTCATCACTGACACTTGTGTCCGTTTTTCTTCATTGTCCATGAGATAGTCTGAGTCTTGAAGCAGTTGTGTCATCTCCTTCAAGGCCTTCCCAATTCTCTCCATGCCTTAAACCAAACAAAACAGAGACGGCTTAACACACGTGAAAAATAGGTCAGAATGGTCTACTATCTAACAAGCAACAGATGGTGCTGATAGTAGACATATACAGCATACTGTGTGTGTGTGTGTGTGTGTATGTGTGTGTGCGCGCGTGTGTGTGCATGTATATATATATATATATATATATATATATATATATATATATATATATATATATACATATATACATACACACATATATATATATATATATATATATATATATATATATATATATATATATATATATATATATATATATATATATATAATATATATATGTACATATATATAAATATATGGTGAAGAAATACAGATTAGAAAAACTATGTAAAAGCGAATTCTGGTTGCTCAATGGCTACTTTGTATTGAACGAAGGAATTTACATGGGCAGGTCTAACTGCAGGTGGGGCTGTTGGTCAACACGGGTGTGCACGTAGAAAATAAAAGGAGTGAGGCACATTTTTATTACATTTGTTTGACAACCAAACATAAAAAGTATGCAAGAAAGTGCGTGGACTGACCAAGTTGCAGGCGGTCCTGCTGGTCCGTGAAGACGATACGGAACCACCCAGGTGTGGAGCAGGAGAAGAACTGGCCGAAGATCAGCACCACCTTGTGTCTGAGGAAACATCTCCACAGGGACAGCTCTTCAGAGAATGATGACTCCCTTAAGTACTGTTAATGAGAAATAGCCATGTCACTCACCAACAATACCTTTGAAAGATATTATTCCCCCCCCCCCCCAAAAAGAAACAAACTAGCAGAACTTCTGTTCCATTTGAAGAATGTTCTCTTGAAAAATTATTGTGAAGTGAGGGGCCCAGGTGTTTCTTGACCTTTACCTTCCTGAAATCTGCCCAGACGTAGAGGCCAGCAGGACTGTGGAGGTAGGGGACCCCCAGGGTCTGTAGCTCTCCAGTCAGGTATCTGTGAGCAGCCTGCAGTCTGCGCCGATTCTCTGGGAGAAACTCTCCACTGATCCAGTCTAGACAAAAGACAGACGAGGCTTTAATAAGATCTTGGTTACACAGTGTGTGTGTGTGTGTACGTGAGTGTATAGTGAGTGCGTAGTGAATGTCTGTGTGAGTGTGTGTGTGCACATGTGAGTGCGTGTGTGTGTGTGTGTGTGTGTGTGTAAACCGGTACCTCGGTCGTGTAGAACTCGTGCCACCTGGTGCTGGGTGATACCAGAGACACCATGGAAAGAAGCTAGCTTGTCCAGAGCCTCCACTAGGTCTCTATTTTCTGTGTAGACAGCACTCAGGCGGAGTCCTGGCATTGCAAAGTCCTACACAGGGCCAAAAGAACATAATAGTTATGGCATAATATAAAGGTACACAACACAACTATATGCTACATACATCCAATTTACGACCAAAAGTTTCAATTGACTGTAAGTGCAATGGGAAATACACACACCTTGCTCATCCCCCATAGTACGTGCGTTCTCTGTGGATCTGGCAACCTGCAAAAAAAAAAAAAAAAAAGATTGCTGCAGGTGATGTGGGAAGAGGTATTCATGGCAACATTTTGAAGACAGGGACGTAAACACACTGTATAATTGGGGTCAGGCGTACCTGTCCAGGCTGAGAACGCTCTGGAAAGTGGCCGACTCGTCAAACACTGTCAGCATGTAGACCTCATCTACGATGACGTGAAGCTCATGTCTGAAATAAATGAGGAATAACTTTCTTTTCCACAAATTAGCATTGCTAATATTCTTTTCTATAACACAGATAATGTCAGCTGGTGTTAAAGAGCCTCTTCTAGGTTGGGCCCATCTTAAGGGACTTTCATTTATAGTTCAGGGCTACCACACACGTTTAACAACTCATACAACATCTATAGAAAGGACTCAGGGGAGGACAGACTTTCAACTCCATTAACAGAACTACTGCAGTAATCCGATACTTCATTGTTTAAGCAGGGAAAAGTCACCCGGGGGTTCGAAAATGATTACTGTTTGTTGGGCATGTTGCATTATGTGCTTAAATGTTGCTTAAATGCTTCAAATTATTGAAGGGGGTAAGGGACAAGATAAGGGAGTCCACCTTTTGGCAAACTCCAGGAAGTCCCTGATCTCCTGTGGGCTGTGGACTTCGGCCAGGGGATTGTGAGGATTCACCAGGATCAGGCCTCGGATATTCACTCCCTGAGTGCAAAACAACTCTGGTTACCAAGGCAATGTCACAACTACCCATCTCTAGCCTGAAAACGTTATATATCTACAGTACCTATATACAGTGGGGCCAAAAAGTATTTAGTCAGCCACTGATTGTGCAAGTTCTCCTACATAGAAAGATGAGAGAGGTCTGTAATTTTCATCATAGGTACACTTCAACTATGAGAGACAAAAATGAGAAAAAAAATCCAGGAAATCACATTGTAGGATTTTTTAAGAATTTATTTGTAAATGATGGTGGAAAATAAGTATTTGGTCACCCACAAACAAGCAAGATTTCTGGCTCTCACAGACCTGTAACTTCTTCTTTAAGAAGCTCTTCTGTCCTCCACTCGTTACCTGTATTAATGGAACCTGTTTGACCTCGTCATCTGTATAAAAGACACCTGTCCACAGCCTCAAACAGTCAGACTCCAAACTCAACCATGGCCAAGACCAAAGAGCTGTCGAAGGACACCAGGAAGAAAATTGTAGACCTGCACCAGGCTGGGAAGAGTGAATCTGCAATAGGCAAGCAGGTTGGTGTGAATAGATCAACTGTGGGACCAATTGTAAGAAAATGGAAGACATACAAGACCATTGATAATCTCCCTCGATCTGGGGCCCCACGCAAGATCTCATCCTGTGGGGTCAAAATGATCATGAGAACGGTGAGCAAAAATCCCAGAACTACACAGGACCTGATGAATGACCTGCAGAGAGCTGGGACCAAAGTAACAAAGGCTACCATCAGTAACACACTACGCCGAGAGGGACTCAAATCCTGCAGTGCCAGGCGTGTCCCCCTGCTTAAGCCAGTACATGTCCAGGCCCGTCTGAAGTTTGCCAGAGAGCATATGGATGATCCAGAAGAGGATTGGGAGAATATCATGTGGTCAGATGAAACCAAAATAGAACTTTTTGGTAAAAACTCAACTCGTCGTGTTTGGAGGAAGAAGAATGCTGAGTTGCATCCCAAGAACACCATACCTACTGTGAAGTATGGGGGTGGAAACATCATGCTTTGGGGCTGTTTTACTGCAAAGGGGACAGGACGACTGATCCGTGTTAAGGGAACAATGAAAGGGGCCATGTATCATGAGATTTTAAGCCAAAACCTCCTTCCATCAGTGAGAGCATTGAAGATGGAACGTGGCTGGGTCTTCCAGCATGACAATGATCCCAAACACACCGCTCGGGCAACGAAGGAGTGGCTCCGTAAAAAGCATTTCAAGGTCCTGGAGTGGCCTAGCCAGTCTCCATACCTCAACCCCATAGAAAATATGTGGAGGGACTGCTCTAGACATGACTGCTCTAGAGGAGATCTGCATGGAGGAATGGGCCAAAATACCAGCTACAGTGTGTGCAAACCTGGTGAAGACTTACAGGAAACGTTTGACCTCTGTCATTGCCAACAAAGGTTATGTTACAAAGTATTGAGTTGAACTTTTGTTATTGACCAAATACTTATTTTCCACCATCATTTACAAATAAATTCTTAAAAAATCCTACAATGTGATTTCCTGGATTTTTTTCTCATTTTTGTCTCTCATAGTTGACCTCTCTCATCTTTCTAAGTAGGAGAACTTGCACAATCAGTGGCTGACTAAATACTTTTTGGCCCCACTGTACATATGATAGATCATCTTCCTAATAATAAAGTTGCATATTAAGAGGGAATGCCTCTTGGTGTTACCTTTGTCTTTGCCTCTTGTAAAGCTTCTTCTAGATGGGCCACAGTGAGGTGAAAACACCGGCTATCCTCTCGAAAGTCCTATTAAAAAAGCAAGAAAATAATTGGCATCCCATAATGAAATCACGTGGCATTGAAGTATTTAAAACTAGAGAGGGTGCACAAACGCGATAGGTGATGTCCTGTACAGAGGATAATATCATATGATTACCTCACAGTCTAAATCCACATGGAAAAGCCTCACATCGCTATACAGGCGTAGATAGTTGGTGATCACACCGTAGAATGGGGTCGGGATCAGGAATGCATCTAGGACAAGACCATAACAACAAGCAAACAAACAAACTAAAATCAAACAGTCTCCTGAAACACTTTTCTGTCACCAATGTGAGAACATGTGGGTGTTAACGAGGACCCTTACCTTCGGGATCACACACCGCCGCCGCGATAGACGAAAACAGAGAACCACAGCCGTTCATCACCACAACCTGAACGCACGGCCACACACACAAACACAGAATGTGCACAATATTGTAAAGACTCAATAAAAAAAATCACAGGCATGTGCCATGTGTATGCATTTGAAAGGAAAAACAAGTTATGGTCAGGATCTGGCCTCCACATCGGCCACCAGAGGGCAGGAGTCCTGGTCTGGCCTTTGTTCTCAATTATCAGTGGCCTCCAGGCTTATTATTTGCACCGGTTTGCCAACTTAGTTTGTTTCCCTATTTAAAGTCCCTGCCTTTGTTTCTCATTGTCTGTCATTATTTGTTGCACGTGTGTTGCTGTGCCTTTGGAAGTAAAGTGTCCTGTCTCCAGTTGGAACAGGTTGTGCTCTCCAGCTCCCTAGCACAACCATAACAATTAAATGCAATTTTGATAATCATTAGGTAAAGTAGGCTAAAGGTGTTACACATGGACATAAATCATGATTCGAGTCGCAAGTCTCATAAATGCCCCTCTTTTATAACGCTTAATGCACCTCATAAGCCCTCAATTAAAAATGTGTAACAGATAATAGAAAAAAAATTCAAGGCCTTGTTTTGAAAGCATAATGAATGTCTAATTACATTGATCATTATTTCAGGCTAATATAATCCAGTAAGGTGTGGTAATGCCAAGCAGTACAGACACACTGGAGGAACAGCAGGTGAAGGCACAGGTTCACAAAGTTCAGGGCTTAGAACAAGAACAAGTGTATGTTTCAGACTACTCCATTTACTTTTCAGTCTGCTATTAAAGTTGTTTGAGGATACAGTATTTGCATTGGCAACCAGCTGTTCTGCTTTTCAGGAATAGCTACATGGATGTGATCGAGGACGCTGGAAATAAGTATCTCTTGTGTATGCGGTAAAGATTGTGTCTTTGTCCGTGTCAGCTGATTAGACAGGAGTCTGATTGGACAGGATAATTTGGCACAATTTTTGTAGGCAAAATTAAAGCTGGGACAAGAGTTTGCATCTCAAATAAAAGGAATAACTTAAGTAATAGATATGCCTGCACATAGATTCAAGCAAATGTTTTCAACAACAATCAAGCGTACTGAATAGAATAAACAGCAGACTGAAAGTAGAGAAGTCCACTCACATTGTCAGCTTTCAATGGGCTTGGAGCCTGGCAGTAGTGAGACAGGAAATTGGCAACCTCCTCTCTCAAACTGTATGGAAGGAACATCAGAAAGTTATTTAAAGGATGTAATTTCGAAAATTATTTTCTTTCATTACTTTTGATATTGTGAAACACTTCCTCTACAGCGTATTCTGGTTTTGCCCCAATTTCTACATGAGATATACTTAAATAATTATGCACATAAATAATTGGTACATGGCTATTTTTCTCCTTTTCCATATAACTTTTCGCAAACAAATACACATTGTAGAGGGTTTATTTGGACAGTGAATAACAGCAAGAGAGAAAAGATTTAAAAAAAAAAAACATACTGTGCATCTAAGTACAGCTGCAAATCATCACTGTGCAGATTGACAATTAAAATATTGATAGTATAGGCATGTCATCAAGTAGTCCTATAAATATGTCACAAAACAGATGATGTCTTACAAACGGTGCCCTTTCCAGTTAGGATACTTCAGCAAGGCAGGGTCAAAATGCAGCATGTCAGGTTGGATCAGCTGTGTCAGGGAAAAACAAATCAAATCATAGACAATGAGAGAGGACGTGTCATCATGAATTCATCATCAATATTATGCTATGTAGGCATACGTTGTCATCGATTATTTATATATTTATCATGAGATCATAGCCAATGCACTGGTCTTACACGTTTGTTAAGCAGGTCATAGCACAGGTTGTTCTGACTGGTGCCCATGTTGATGACACCCTGGGCGAGGGAATGATCACAAGCAAATTGTAAAGGTGAATCAGTTTCAGGTTACGTTTCAAATGGCTTGTTGACAAGTTATTTAAAAAAAGGTTAATTCATTTGAAAATCACCTGATTTGTATTACTTTCCAAAAAGTTGTGTTTTTTATCATCCGACATCTCCATAAGCTAAAATCTTACTTAAAATGATATATTCTAAAACCTGTGTTATAACAGAATTATACTTACATTAGGGTTATCTGTCTCATGGTGGCTGTTGGCATAGTATTGCTGGAATCCCTCGCTCAGGACGTTTCTACTCTGTCGAAGGCTGTTGCCACGTTTAGACAGGTAGGCACTGTGCCCGGATGTCACTGGACTCAGAGCCTCTGACATTGTCTGCATTTCAAGGTGTTCTCATTAGGAATTCGTAGGCTGCTAAGGCTACTAAGATGAAGGCACTTCAAATTCGTAGTAAGTGATTGGATCATGTCCAAATGGGCAGATATCGAAAGCAACACATATACATTACCATCTCCATCAAATAATACATATGACATGAGATCATTCTTCCTCGATTAACCTTAATTAATGAACCTAATAATGCACAAGGGCAGAAACTAAGGGACGTGCAACTACATCCTGGTCTTATTGAGTGATGGACTACCTCCTTGGCAGACCACCATATTTAAGGATCCAGGATTCCAGGTCAGATAAGCTTCTGAACAGCACCGGCCGAAGGAAGTGAACACAGTGGCTCAGAGGTTGGCACGGTTGCCTCACAGAAAAAAGGTTCTGCGTTCGAACCCCCTGTCAGTCCAGGTCCTTTTGCATGTTCTCTCCGTGTTTGAATGGGTTTCCTCCCACCATAAAAAAAAGACATTTAGGGTGAGCAAGGTACTGACATAGAACTGGAGTTAGTTCCTGGGCGCTGCGTCTGCCCACTGTCCCTAGTCCTAGGATGGGTTATATGAGGAGAACAAATTTCCCCCACAGGGATTAATAAATTATTTACTATAAATTATAGTAACTGTTCCTTTGACTCTGTATACGACAGATGTCCAACACAACACTGCCTCAAAACAAGCACAATCTAACAAGAAAACATTTGGTAAAACTTAATTTGGAGGGAATATACATTCCTAACACCTGCATATGCACTACATGACACCTGACCTCAAATTGACATCATCCTGTGTCAAGTGACATAATGGTCAGCATCAAAATGACAGGATTTGGTGACAATTGAGTGAAAGTCAAATGTCTATTAAATGTACTTATTAAGGGCAACTTTTATCTCAATTTCAAATTCAATTTGAACCCCTTTTTGAAAGCAGAAATTTCATCAGATCAGGTGAGGCAAAGGAGAAACGAATTTCAATAAGAATCGCTGAACAAGAACAAGAACATTTAATGGAGATTGAATCAAAGGTTTTGACTTAATCGCTTGCTTGTGTAACGCAAGCCTTTGTCATCTGTGTCTAATCTCAGATCCCCTCTGGTCTAATATGCGATTCTTGTGCGAGCAATCAGCATGAGTGTGTGCGGGATTTCTCATTGATAGGATTTTAGTTTAATGCATCCTTGCCTGTTAACAATGTACCACTTTCCATCGGTAGTAAATTTCACATCCTACATAAAGCCTAGAATTTTCACAAATTAGGGTCAGATGTTATTGTTTTCCATAGGCAACTATGACACTAACACTATTACAAATGTTGTATACTGGCAAACATTACATTTCTGAGAAAAAAAAGTATACTTTTTTAAACTTGTTACATTATTCATCGAAATGAAGGTAGTCACCCACCAGGATTTAGGCATGTCCCTGAGTGTATGCCCATGTGCATATGGCTGTATGGTGCTCAGCACTTTAACCTAATAGTCATTATTTATTTTATTTAAAATCTAATGAATATAACTTTCTTAAACTCTTAAAGCACAAAATGTTGACTGAATGAACATTGAATTACATTATCCGTGAAAGTATTGCATTATCAGTTATCATTATAAAAAGAAACAGCCCATCTGAAAAAGTTATACGTTCCCAATAATGTAATATTGCATTACATTATCCGTAAAAAATGTATTACAATATCAGTCAGGAAATTGTATTACATTATTGGGCAAGTTATTACATTATTGGGTTTTATTAGATTTTCAATCAAGTTAAATGTCAACTTAATTACATTTTCAGACGTTAATACATTTTCAGGAAATTATTACATTATTGGGTGCTACAGACCCTCTGAGTGAAAACATATGGCTGCAGATATAGATTAAAACAGGTTTTTGATCAATTAGCACGAGAATACATATTTGAAAATAAATCGTAAATAGCATAGCGCTTTCATATTTATGATAGGCCGAATCATTATAGGAATGGCAATTTAATTCCGGTATGAGATATACACAATACCCGTTTACAACAAGGATTTTTTTCCTAAAGTTTATGAGTAGGCAAAGTTCGCAACAACTTTTTTACCAACACATTTTTGGAGCAACCATATTAAAACATTTCCTCTGTTTCCATAATCTGGCCTGATTAAGATATCTTAATTTAAATTGCAACACGTTTAAAAATTCCATACACTAAAATATACTCTTACCTCAGTCAATATGCAGCAGAAACTAAAGACCAGGACAGTGAGTGTTGCCCACTAATATACTCTTCCGCTCTCTCTCTAGGTCTACGAACCACTTTCCACAAACAAAACCCCACCCACCAAAAATTTAATTTGTTAACAGATTCAACTACAGTGCTAAACACAACTCATATAGCTGATACAGTACATTTAAAGTAGATAAGTCAAATGTATATTTTATTTTTTAAATGTCCTGACTCCAATATTGATATAGGCACTACATACACCGCATAACTTTAAAATATAAAAACGCCCCTGCACAAAACCTACGACAAGACGTTGAATAGCTGTCATGTCGATTTACTGACTAAAAGCATGTGAAAGCTCAACAAAACTTTTTCTTCATGTTAAAAAATAAACCGTTTTATATGATATTCATGAAGCATACGGAAATGTCTAAATATATTTAATGGCTCATTTGAGTAAAGGCCCTGGGTCAAGTAACAGGTTAGCAAACACACGACACACGTCAAGAAATACTGGAACTAAAAACAGGTTTATAGGCTATCGTTAGACAGTGCTTATTGACCGTAAGTGTATAAACATGTTTAAAGTAAGGCATGTAATACAATAAGCAAAACAGGGTCATGTTAGCCTTTCCTTAATAACAGAATAATTTGCATGGCCTTGTCCAAAGAACAAACATTTGTCTTACTGTTAGATAAAAAGGCTAACGTTGAGCTTCTATACCTAATGGTTACAGGAGGACCTCCTAGCTCTTTTAAACTTTCAAAGTTAAATAACTGCAACAAGAGTATTTCAGACATAGGCCTACAGTCAGACAGACAGACAGTATGACAAAATATGTCTTATTTCGACAGTGCAGCCAGTGTAATCGATGGAAAAATGTTAGTCACAAAGAATCACGATCAACAAAATATTTCCTGCATGCAGTGATCGCTGTCCTTAAAAATAATATAGGACGGTAACCACCTGAACGGCATTTAATTACTGAAATAAAATAAAGAAATTCGGATGATGCAATAAGCAGTGTGTTTGAATTTATCAGACTGTCCAGTCCATGTAAATCCTAAGATTTATATCAAACATACGATTAATATACTTTGAAACATTGGCCATCTACACTATAGTTGGCATTTTTCTTTAGATGTCATGCTTGTAACAATTGAACTCAGTAGTCTGTAGTAGGCGGATGGCTGCAGCAAAATTTACACATTTCATTAAGACATTACAAAGAGACCCATTATGTTCATATTCATCTTTATTCTAGGACCACTAAAATAGCTTTTTATGATTCACAGTAGAAAAAAAAATTAGCAATCTAAATCCTTATTTATCTTATACTGGCCATTCATGTAGCACATCCTTTAATCCTTGTCTGAAACAAACCGTTTAAGATGCTGTCTCTTTAAGCCGCCGCCGCCGCCGCCCCCCCCCCCCCCCCCCCCCCCCCCCCCTCCCCTCCCCCTCCCCCTCCCCCTCCCCCTCCCCCTCCCCCCCCTAAAAGCGCACTTTCTGATGGTTGACTAACTTTGCAAAAGCCTGCCCAGGGCCGTGCTGTGCCTGTAGAAGATCCATATAAGGAAACCCGGGACAGACTGACGTCAGTCTGCACCCGAAATTGAAAAACGATTGAAAACCGAGCGTTTTGAGCAGTCTGAAGCCTGAGGTTATTGTTCACATGAATTACTTTTACATACGTTTACCTCGTTATTTGAAACTTTGGTCACGTTTTAAATATAAAAATCCGACATTGTAACCCTATGATTATGTCCGAAAATACAGAAAAGCGCGATTTAAGGAATTATAAGAGTGTAACCAGACAGGATATTAGTTAACTGCCACCCTTGTGGCTCCTAGTAAAGTTGCATGCCCTTTTACACAGGGCCAGGTGTGTATGGCCGCTCCAATACGCTTGGGATGCTGTATAGGGCGCCTAGTAAGAATTACGCGCATGTATAGAGCAGTTCTGTGTTTACAGTGCTAGTGGACCACAAGCCTTTTATGTACTGCATGCAGCTTTGATATCCAGTTTGATGACTCGTAAATATTCAGTGCCATAGATACTGGGTCAATGCTAACTACGGTCGTTTTTGTCTTTTAAATCACAGCAGGGAACAGACTTAACGTGAATGGCTGGCTTTGAAGACAGCAAAATGGCTTAGCCATCCCTTCGATCAGTTCTATCCGTTTAAAGAAGACATAGGGGCTCTAGGCAGCACTATTCCTGGGAGAGGTGTTTGGGTTGTGGAAGACCCAATGGATATGTCCATGAGTGCACGGAAACAGATGGTACCAGGCCTTCTAGGCATGAATGTCATTAGGGGTGTTATGAGCTATCGCTCCCTTCTGTTAGTTTCAGCCAGCCCTCTTTTCCTGTGGGGCTCGGTGACCAAGGGTGGCAGGCTGCATTTGAAGTTTGTCAGGAAGAGCAGTTTATTTTAGTCAGGGGTTTTAAGACAACCGCAGTCCCGTTTGAGGTACAAGCAGGGTCTTAAGTCCCTGCAACCGGGCTTCAGGGGTAGAGATCCCCAGGCACAGTGTTAGCGAAAGGACTAGGACGAGATGAGGGTGCCTTGCCAGCAGGACTGCATGTATCTAGCTCCCTAGCCAGCGTTAGTAATGGACCTTTAGTTGAGCCTGTGATGAATGTAGGACCCAATGTTGTGAGCTTGAAGCCACAGACTCACTTAGCTACCTTACATTCAGCCGAGGTCATGGTATGTGAGGTAGCCTCGGTAGTGTTTGAACGAGTTGGTCCTCTAAAAAGACCGGTCACACTCTTAGAGTAGCATTCCGCTATTTCGCATTGTGATATGCCCCTAGAGAGAGCACAGATACATTTTCCTGGCCTGACTGAGGAACCAGTAGGACCAGCCAGGCAGTTGCTATCAAAACATGCACGTGTTTGCAAAGTGAGACAGTGGCCTAGGTTGTATCACGTTGATCCAGAGACCAATTATTGGCGAGGGGCCAGCGACATTGACGGATACCCCTGAGTCAGTGTGAGGGAGAGGGGAGGTGAGGCAGCACATCAGGCAGGAGATGTTGAGACAGAGTGTGGCAGAGTGGCGGCTTGTGAAGGGGTGCTCTATCGAGAGCGGCAGGGATCCAAAGGAGGGAGGTTCAAAGCGGATAACACTGCCAGTATCACTGCAGGAAGACATGCTGACGCGGATGCATGGAGGGCACGGCCATCAAGGTGTAGAGAGGACCTTTGAACTGGTTCGTAGCCGGTGCTATTGGTGCAGTAATATGGAGGAGTACTACAAGTCCTGTGAACGACGCACTGAGCCCAAAGCTCCATAGTGAGGACTGCTAGAGGAAGCTTTTTGACATCCAGGCAATCCTCACAATGGACTTGACAGTCCTCAAACCCTCGTCTGATGGAAGGGAGCTGCAGGTGCCCTGTAGGTGTGAGCACCTAGTAAGAAGTTGATATTATAAATATGATATTAGTATTTTTTTTGCCTATCTTTAGTGGACATTATTAAAGGGGAGACTCTGTGAGCCAAAATTACATGCACTGTTGACGTTTAGAAGAACCGTAAGATCTGTGCTTTTATTTGTTGGTCCAAATCGGCCTCTTCATCACTGTGTTCACAAACCGGTAATTAATAAACTGTTTTGTCTACTTTTATACATCTTGAGTTCGGACCACTTGTCTTATTTAGGCCCAGACCCAGATTATTTGTTGCCATTGCTACACCAAATAATATATAATTCTAAAACAATTATTATGAAGGCATAAGACACATTAGTCCTGTTGCCTAGTTAAGTCAAGGCATGTTTGGAATGCAGGTTTAACATTGATAATAAAAAAATTAAAACACTCCATTAGAGAGCAATTAAAAAGCTAACAGTTATTTTAATTCACAAAATACTCAATTCCACATAAACAGGAGAATGCAGAGAAAAGCCATCTTTTTTTTTTTGTTGGAATCAATCAATAGTTTTACCACATTTGAAAATCTAAGAAAAGTCTAGAACGCTACCTGTGACTGGTCACAGGATTCTGTCAATAATAAGGCCTAATTAGTCAAAGTAAAAAATTCAAAGGGCAGATTTAAAACTTTGTATAGTAATACAAACGAAATATCTCATAAGCTTACAGCTCCCCAGAGAAAATGTGTTAAACATTTCGTATATGTATTTCTTTTGCTTGTTACACTTCATTTGTAACCACATCATAACTTTAGGATTTCTGCTACACATAAAAAAAAATGTATAAATGAAAGATTTAAAAAGTAACATCCTCTTTAAGTCGGCTGTTAACCAATCAAAAACAATTGAATTCCAAAAGGATTTCATATTGGGAATTGACAATAGGGAATCAGTCATTGTACGTCTAGGTTTACATAGCATCATCAATGATGGGCGATGCCTTATGTAAAATCCACTAGGACAGGTGATGTAGGTCAAGCATTTTATATATTTTTTTGCATATGGCGATGAGTTTATTTGTAATGTCAAGGCTCTGGTGCAAAACTAGTCCTGCTGCATTAAGCGGGAGCTAACAAAGTAGATAACAACTGTTCCTTAGTTTTGTTCCTTAACCACCTTTACCTCACTTCCTGGCTCTGTCCAACAGGTCTTTAAACACATCCAGCAGCTCTGGATCCTCTCCAGCAGAAAGTTCCGGAGTATTCTTTTCTAACCAATCAGAGGAGCGGATCTGCTGCCGAAGGGCACCAATCAGAGAGTCCAGGCTGTTTGTGGATTGGGCTGTTTGGCAGTCAAGCAGCTCAAAGTCATCGCTGGCCAATGGAGTGGCATCTGCGTTAGGGCTATCCTTTTCTTCGGAGGCAACAGACGACTCGCCATTGGGGAGACATGTTGAATGCACTTTGATCGCATCTCCTTTCTTTTCCGACTTTTCAGTCTCGTTTTCACCACTGCTTGCTTTGGTTGGGTCTAAATCAGGGATTACTGCTGTCCCCTCTCTCTCCATCAAGGTCTCTCTGATCCTTTTTACACCTGTAAAAAATAAAAAATAAATCAAAACATTTACCAGTCAATTCAACACACGCTCTGACACAGATGTATACATACTGCAGTAACATCATCAAGCCATGTGGTACTTCATTCTTCTTTTTTTTAAATATCTAACTTGGGGAAAGGTGAGGGAAAGTGCGTGGACTGACCAAGTTGCAGGCGGTCCTGCTGGTCCGTGAAGACGATGCGGAACCACCCAGGTGTGGAGCAGGAGAAGGCCTGGCCACAGCTCAGCACCACCTTGTGCCTGAGGAAACATCTCCACAGGGACAGCTCTTCAGAGAACGCAGGTTTTCTCAAGTACTAGAGGAAAGAGATTGACAAAGGACACACCAGCAACACTGTCAGGCACCTTCAGGCAGCGCTCATACAGTCTTCCCTGAGACCAAGACAGAGGAGACATTAGGAAATAAGAAATGATGGGTAACTTTTGTGTGGTTGAAATGGGGCCTCCATCAAAACCCTCTATTTTGAGAAACCACAGCTGTCCATAGGTAAAGGTAATTGCGTTAGCAGCAGATCGATCCATTGGATAATGTGAAAATTGAATATTTGTTTAGCATGACTTATTTGATTCACGCAGATATTGACAAGACGCTCAATTTCACTGTAAGAATGTCCCCAACCCATTTATCGAATCCATTACCTTCCTAAAATCTGCCCAGACGTAGAAGCCAGAAGGACAGTGGAGGTAGGGGACCCCCAGGGTCTGTAGCTCTCCAGTCAGGTATCTGTGAGCAGCCTGCAGTCTGCGCCGATTCTCTGGGAGAAACTCTCCACTGATCCAGTCTAGACAAAAGACAGCTGTTATAGTTAATAACTTTATACTAGAACACCATTGGGTGTGTATGTGTTTGTTTATGTGGATCTGTGTAAGGAGCAATACAGCTGCTGTTTATGAAGCCTTGGTTATTAACTACATTTTGACTGAAAGGGTTTCTTTGTGTGCGTGTGTGTGTGTGTGTGTGTACCTCTGTCCTTCAGCAGTTTTGCCACCTGGAGCTGGGTGATACCAGAGACACCGTGGAAAGAAGCTAGTTTGTCCAGAGCCTCCACTAGGTCTCTGTTCACAGTGTAGAGCACGCCAACACGTAGCCCTGCCATCGCAAAGTCCTAAACGACAGCCAATTGAGTCAACAGAGGCAATTGACAGCATAAGTGAAATGCTCATGTATTTAAAGGGTATAAATAAGGGTACTGTTTAACTACAGAAACGCACATAAGACACACACTTACCTTGCTTAGACCCCACATAATGTGTGTTCTCTGTGGATCAGGCAACCTGCAAAACCCCATCGTTGCAGGCAAGGAAGTAATTAGACCACCAACTAAAGTAAGAAAAATACAATGTGAAGGGTATATTATACTTTACCGGTCCAGACTGAGAAGGCTGTGAAAAGTGACGGATTCATCAAACACTGTCAGCATGTACACCTCATCTACGATGACATGGAGCTCATATCTTAAGCAGGGGATAAGGAGAGGAGAAAAACAAAATGATTAAAGCACAAATTATTTACCATCCTATTTGAACGACAACTTCAAAATGATGGTATTCATTTAGCTGATTACATACAGTGCCTTGCAAAAGTATTTCCCCCCCTAGGCGTTTTACCTATTTTATTCCATTACTACATGTCATTTAAATTGATGATTATTTGGATTTTATATAATGGACCCGACAAAAAAAGTCCAAATTGGTGAAGTGAAATAAAAAAAAAAAGCCTTTTTTAAAAATATAAAAAAAAAAAACTGAAAAGTAGTGTGTACATATGCATTCACCCCCTTTGCTATGAAGTCCCAACTATGACCTCAGTCACATAATTAGTTAAATGAAGTTCACCTGTGTGCAATCTAAGTGTCACATTATCTCTGTATATGCACCCTGTTCTGAAAAGCCCCGGTCTGCCACACCACTAAGTAAGAGGCACCACCAAGCAAGCAAACAAACAAACAAACAGCACCATGAAGACCAAGGAGCTCTCCAAACAAGTCAGGGACAAAGTTGTGGAGAAGTATGGATCAGGTTTGGGTTCTAAAATCTTTAAACATCCCATGGAGCACCATTAAATCCATTATTACAAAATGGAAAGACTATGCCCCCACAACAAATCTGCCAAAAGAGGGCCGTGCAAGGAGGACATTAATAAGAGCGGCAACAAAGAGGCCAAAAATAATCCTGAGGGTGTCACGCGGGTAACCGGAACAGAGCGGTAAACAAAAGGTACGGATACGCAGAAATAGGGGAACAAATACTTTACTGGAAAAATCACAACCTGACACAAACAAATGCAATAATCCAGTGACATGAAACAAGACAAGGAGACAATATATACAGAGGACCAACAGGTGCAGGCAATGACAAACAATCACCCAGGAGCCAACAATAATCATAAGGTGGATGAGTCCTGGTTGCCATCTAGTGGCGAAAGTCAGGTATGATGCCAGGCGTGACAGTACCCCCTCCCTTAGGACCGACTCCTGACGGGACCACAAGGCTTGGCAGGGAAGCGAGCGTGGAAGTCCCGGATAAGGGAGGAGTCCAGAATGTCCCTCGCAGGGACCCAGCTTCGCTCCTCCGGACCGTACCCCTCCCAATCCACAAGGAACTGGACCCCACGTCCACACCGACGAGAGTCGAGAAGACGGTGGACTGTGTAGGCCGGCAGCCCGTTGATGACCCGAGGCTCAGGAGGAGGAGGAGTGGGAGGCTGAAGGGGGCTGATGAGGACAGGCTTCAACTGGGAAATGTGGAACGTCGGGTGGACTCTCATGTTGGACGGAAGCTGGAGGCGATAGGACACCGGCGTAATCCGGCGCACGATCTTGAAGGGACCCACAAACCTCGGCGGCAATTTCCGGGACTCCACACAAAGAGGCAAGTCTTTTGCGGACAACCATACCCGCTGCCCCGATCGCAGGGACGGCCAGGGCCGACGACGACGGTTGGCCTGAAGGCGATGTCTCTCGCCCATCCTCACTAAGGTCCTCCGGGCCCTCCTCCAGGCCCCTCGACACCTGCGGACAAAGGCCTCGGCAGAAGGAACTCCCACCTTTGCCTCCTGTTCGGGGAACAAGGGCGGAGCAAAACCAAACTGACACTCAAAGGGAGACATACCAAGTGAGGAGTGGACCAGGGAGTTGTGGGCGTACTCAGCCCAGGGAAGGTGCCGACTCCAGGAGGCAGGATTGGCGGAGGCGAAGCACCGCAGGGTCGTCTCCAGGTCCTGGTTGGTCCGCTCGGTCTGGCCATTGGACTGGGGGTGGAAGCCCGAGGAGAGACTGACAGAAGCCCCCAGCAGAGAACAGAAGGCCTTCCAGAATCGGGACGTGAACTGTGGCCTACGGTCCGAGACTACATCTACAGGAAGGCCATGGACTCCGATGATGTGTTGAACCAAGGCCTCCGCCGTCTCCGGAGCTGACAGAAGCTTGGCGAATGGAATGAACCGACAACCTTTGGAGAAGCGGTCCACCACCACCAAGACCACCGTCTGTCCCCGGGACGGCGGAAGCCCGGTGACGAAGTCCAAAGAAATGTGAGACCAGGGTCTAGAGGGAATGGGAAGGGGTTGAAGAAGTCCAGCTGGTTTGGCCCGTGAGGTCTTGTGTTGGGCACAAACAGAGCAGGCAGAGACAAAGGACTTGACATCCTCGCGAATGGTAGGCCACCAGAAGCGTCGTTGCACGAACTCCAGAGTGCGCGCCACCCCTGGATGGCCCGCCAGACACGAGGCATGACCCCATAGCAAGACCCTGGCGCGTACCTATGTGGGGAAGTAGAGACGGTTAGGCGGCCCAGTACCTGGGTCTGGCTCCCCCTGGAGAGCCTGGCGCACCGCTTCTTCCACCCCCCACCGGACAGGGGCAACTATGATGGACTCGGGCAGTATAGGGTCAGGGGCTTTAGGAACAGTAGGAGGGTCGAATTGCCGAGACAGGGCATCGGCCTTAGTGTTCTTGGTCCCTGGAATGAAAGACACAGTAAAACGAAAACAGGTAAAGAATAGGGCCCACCTAGCCTGTCAAGGGTTCAGCCGCTTGGCCTCCTGGATATAGGATAAGTTCTTATGGTCCGTGAGCACTAAGAATGGCTCGGCAGACGCCTCCAACCAATGACGCCACTCCCCCAGCGCCTCCTTAACGGCCAGCAGTTCCCGGTTCCCCACGTCGTAGTTCCTCTCTGCTGGTGTGAGCCGACGGGAGAAATAGGCACAGGGATGCACCAGCTGGTCCTTCGGCAGACGCTGCGAGAGGATGGCTCCCACCCCAACCTCCGACGCATCCACCTCCACAATAAATGGAAGCCCGGGGTCAGAAAGAGCCAAAACAGGGGCGGACGTGAACCGCTCCTTCAGCCGCTGGAAGGCTGCTCGGGCCTCGGGAGAAAAGACAAATGGACCCCTCTCCCCACGAGTAAGCTCCGTGAGGGGAGCGGCCACTGAGCTGAATCCGGCAATGAACTGTCGGTAGAAATTGGCAAAACCAATAAACCTCTGGACCTCCTTCATGGAGGTGGGCTCGGGCCAGTCCTGGACAGCCTGAACCTTGTGGGAGTCCATCTCCAGGCAACCTGGCTTGATCACATACCCCAGAAAAGACAACAGAGGCGTGAAAACGACACTTCTCAGCCTTGACATACAGGTGATTTTGCAGGAGCCGGGTCAGCACCTGCCTAACGTGTCGCACATTTTCCTGGAGATCCCTGGAAAAGATCAGAATATCATCAAGATAGACAAAACTGAAAATTCCCAGGAACTCACGCAGGACATCATTTATGAGTTCCTGGAAGACCACAGGGGCATTGGTAAGCCCAAACGGCATGACCAGGTACTCGTAATGACCAGAGGGTGTGTTGAACGCCGTTTTCCACTCATCCCCCTCACGAATACGCACCAGATGGTAGGCGCTGCGGAGATCCAGCGTGGTGTAAACCGATGACTCCTGCAAACGTTCAAAAGCTGTGTTCATGAGGGGGAGAGGGTACTGGTTCTTAATCGTGATGGCGTTGAGACCCCGGTAATCAATGCAAGGGCGGAGTCCATTGCCCTTCTCCCCCCCGGCAGGAGAGGTGGAACGGCGGATGGTACCAACAGCAAGGCAATCCCGGATGTATTCCTCCATGGCCTGGTTTTCAGCCCGGTTGAGGGAGTAGAGCCTGCCGCGAGGGGGACTGGTGCCTGGAAGGAGGTCAATGGCAGTCGTAGGGACGGTGAGGAGGAAGTATCCTAGCCAGGTCTTTGCTGAAGACGGGTGCGATGTCGGCGTAGGCAGAGGGTACGAGGGAAAGGCCGATGGCTGGATCGGTGGGAAGAGAACCGGGAAGCAGTCGGGTCCGCAGGCACGTCTCTTGGCAGGATGCGCCCCAGGAGGTGATGGTGCCAGAGTGAGAGGAACAGTGGCGTGGGTAATGGTCCCTGAACCCAATGGACTGCCCTCCAGGGCGGTGATGGTGCGGGTCTCGTCCAGGGGAACAAGGGGAATGCGGAGTTTCTTAGCTGGGCCGAGTCTATAAAATTACCAGCCGCTCCGGAGTCAACCAATGCAGAGGTAGAATGGAGGTTCCCAGACCAGGACAGGACAGTAGGGAGGAAGCAGGAAGACACAGGGGCTTGGAAGGACACAAACAAACCCGTTGCTCTCCTCCCTGGGGTCAACGGGGATGAGCGTTTCCCGGGCGCTTAGGACAGAGAGAGATGAAGTGTCCCGACTCACCACAGTAGAGACATGACCGTGAGGTAATGCGTCTGGTTCTCTCCTCCAGGGTGAGCCGGGCACGACCCAACTGCATGGGCTCCGGGGTGTCTCCAGCCAGAGGAGGAAGAGGTGGTGACGAGTATACCTCCCTAGTGGTTCCCCCTCGTCTTTGCTGAATTGCGTGCCGATCACAGAGGCACTCATTCAGACAGATAGCCTGATCGACCGCCTCTTTAATGGTAGCCGGAGGTGGTTGGATGGCTAACTCACTCTGCAGATCGTCGTTAAGTCCCTCCAGGAAGGCAGGAACCAAAGCGGTTTCGGACCATCTTGCCTCTAGTGCTAGGGTGCGGAACTCCACTGCGTAGGCAGGCACTGAGC
The DNA here is from genome assembly GCA_017639675.1 of Aplochiton taeniatus. Taxonomy (NCBI): domain Eukaryota; kingdom Metazoa; phylum Chordata; class Actinopteri; order Galaxiiformes; family Galaxiidae; genus Aplochiton; species Aplochiton taeniatus. The sequence goes on along the minus strand of CM030181.1, from coordinate 6,736,715 downwards.
GCTGCCCTTGACGTATACGGAGCAGTCGCTTAGCGGCATGTCTGCCTTTAACGGGATGGTCGAACATGTGTCTCATTTCTTGAACGAAACCCAAGTAATCATAACAGAGCGGGGTCTGTTCCTCCCAAAGAGCTGAGCCCCAAGCCAGGGCGTCACCGGACAAAAGAGAAATAATAAACACTATTTTTGACTGGTCCGTAGTAAAAACAGAAGGCTGTTGAGCGAAGTGGAGAGAGCATTGGGAGAGGAATCCGCGACACTTCTCGGATGACTGTCGTACCTCTCGGGTGGGGAAAGCCAACGTCCGTAGTTCCGAGTGGGCTGAGTACTCTGATCGGGAGTCGGAGCACTGGTCGCCGCTGGTGGGATTTGTTGGCGGAGTAAAGCAGCAACCGACCGAAGTTCGCTGGCGGCTTCCTGTCATGCTCACCGAGGCGTCCTTCGTGCTGCTCCAGAACCCGTTTAACTTGAGCTGGGTCCATACTGTTATTATCGACTGGATTATTCTGTCACGCGGGTAACCGGAACAGAGCGGTAAACAAAAGGTACGGATACGCAGGAATAGGGGAACAAATACTTTACTGGGAAAATCACAACCTGACACAAACAAATGCAATAATCCAGTGACATGAAACAAGACAAGGAGACAATATATACAGAGGACCCACAGGTGCAGGCAATGACAAACAATCACCCAGGAGCCAACAATAATCATAAGGTGGATGAGTCCTGGTTGCCATCTAGTGGCGAAAGTCAGGTATGATGCCAGGCGTGACAGAGGGAGCGGGTAAACACCACAGTGGAGATTGGAGTATCTGTCCATAGGACCAGTTTAAGCTGTACAATCTACAGAGTTTGGCTTTATAGAAGAGTGACTAGAAAAAAAAGCCCATTGCTTTCTAAAAAAAAATAAATAAAAGAAAACACGTTTGAAGTTTGACAAAAGGCATGTGGGAGATTCCCCAAACATCTAGAAGAAGGTAGTCTGGTCAGATTAGACTAAAACTGAACTTTTTGGCAATCAAGGAAAACAATATGGCTGGTACAAACCGAACCCCTCATCACCCTGATAACACCATCCCCTCAGTGTAGCATGGTGGTGGCACCATGCTGTGGGGATCTTTTTTATCAGCAGGGACTGGACAACCGGTCAGAATTGAAGGAATGATCAATGATGTTAATACAGAGAAATTCTTAAAGAAAATTTGATTTAGTCTTCCAGAGATTTGAGACTGGGATGGAGGTTCACCTTCCAGCAGGACAATGATCTAAAGCAACACTTTAGTGTAAAACACACAGTGTTTTAAGGGTAAACATTTGCATGTCTTGGGATGGCCTAGTCAAAGCCTAGACCTCAATCCAATTGAGAATCTGTGTAATGACTCAAAGATTGCTGTACATCGGCTGAACCCATCCAACTTGAAGGAGCTGCAGCAATTTTGCAAAGAAGAATGGACAAAAATCCCAGTGGATAGATGTGCGCCAAGCTTATAGAGACATACCCCTGGTGACTTGAACTTGTAATTGTTGCCAAAGGTGGCTCTATTGACTTGTCTGAATTCTTGTTTGAAGATGCAAAAATATTTTTTTAGAGCGGTAGGCATGTTATGTAAATCAAATAACACTCTAAGACTCCATTTTAATTCCAGGTTGTAAGGAAACAAAATAGGAAAATGCCACGCGGGGTGAATATTTTGCAGGCACTGTATTCATTATTATTAATGCCACATAATATAATTTGTGTTATAAGTGGAAGTTTAAAGCTACTCTCCAACTATGGATATGCATACATCCTGTCAAGTAACATGTTTTTTTCACTCCCAATCTTGCATTGTATTTCTTTAATGAATATTACAATATGAAATTGATACATTAATTTAGAATTTTAAATATACTATTTCATACTAAATCGACAGCTGCGATGATAAATGATGCCCCTGACTGGTTTAACCTTGTCCGTACATTCAACAGCTCGGAACATTATCGACGTTAATTTAGATAGGTAGATTAAAAGTGAAAGAACATTGACTTTTGCAAGTTTATTCTAGTGAGTTTAGGAAGGAGCAGCCCTGTAAACTATGACGCACAAACACTAACTGGAACGTATGCTGAAAAGGTTTTAAACCTCCTGGTCCTATACATTTGTTCTTTTTTTTTTGTTTTGTTTTGTGCCTTTGACGACATAGCGTAGAGCAAGTCGAATCTTACTTTTTATATATATTTTTTCATTTTGGTCAAGTTGCAACTCATACATGATCAAAGATCACTACTCTGTCAGTAAGTATAGGGGTCAGTGTGCTGTGTCCTGGAGGATGAGGGATGTAGCTGTGGGCCGCTAGCTGAGGCAACAACAAAGCCCACCTTTTGGCAAACTCCAAAAAGTCTGTCATCTCCTGTGGGCTGTAGATGTCTGCTAGGGGATTGTGAGGATTCACCAAGATCAGGCCTCTGATAATCACCCCCTGAGTACAAAAAGAAATGTTTCCATTTAGTTCGTATTGGAACGTATGGATGTTAACCTAATAGACTAAGTAAATGTGGCTGTCATAGTACCTCTTTCTTAGCCCTTTGTAAAGCCTCTTCCAGTTTGGCCACAGTGAGGTGGAAGGGTTGGCTATCCTTGCCATTAGCCTACAGCCAAAGAATGAGCAACAGACTATCATAGGTCAGACATTTCACTTTACGGTGAGCTTAAATCTCTGTAGTCAATGGAGCTTGTGTATCTACCTCACAGTCAAGATGGATGTGAAAGAGCCTGACAGCACCATAAAGACTCAGATCCTCTGTGATTACTCCATAGAACGGGGTAGGGATAAGGATGGCATCTAGAGCCAGGAAATAATACACATAATTCAAACCTAATAACATGATTTTGGTTTCTATTTATAAAATGTGAATGTGAACGACAGCAGAGTAGGAATTGAGCTCACCTTCTGGGTCACAAATCACTGCAGTAATGGCTGCGTACAGAGAACCACAGCCGTTCATCACCACAACCTGATCACAAAAAACACAAAAAAGAATCCCTTAGAAATAACAGACATTAATAATAAAAGACATTACAAATAAGCTTCATAAAAATGCTAAATGCAGCATTGTGCTTTATGCAACGTGTATAAAGCTGACACGGTTGCATCCAACGTGTTTCGTCAGTGCTATGCACTTGAATCCTAATTTATTTTTGGGGTTCAAGTAACTGGCCTGTACCCAATGGTTTCAGGATTAAATGAGTTGAAATGCCATGTTGACATGTATTATAAGTAATGAGTGTGATCTAATGCATCAGGAGTGGCCCTACCATCCGTGAAACAAAACTATAAAATCATAAGATGCTAGAGGAGATGTCTACTCACATTGTCAGCGCCCAATGGGCTTGGAGAACAACAGTAGTGGGACAGAAAACGGGCAACCTCTTCTCTTAGACTGAGGGAAGAGGGAAACAGCCGTACGTTTATATTTTGTATCTAAGGAATGACAAATGTTTTACATTCCATTATTCATCTGCTTAAAAAAAAATGTCTGAAGTATTAGGACTTTTTCAGATTTAAAAAAAAACTTGATTATATAGTTGTTATAAAGTAGAGAAATCTTCAGCAATGTATCATACAAGCGGTGTCCTTTCCAGTCGGGATACTGTAGCAAGGCTGGCTCAACATGTAGCATGTCAGGTTGTGTCAACTTTGTTGGGATGAACAAAGAACAGATTAAACTCCAAATTGACAATGGGTTAATTCAAGAGAAAGAATATTCAACCAAACACAGATGACATGTTCGCTTTGCAATAAAAGGAGTTGCATTCAGTCAGATGTAAAATAATAAAAAACTTAGATTCATTCTAAGTTATAATTAGACAAAAAATGTGGTGAGTGTGTCTAGACGCAATATATTTCTTACTCGTTTGCGAAGCAGGTCATAACACAGTTTGTTCTCACTAGTACCCATGTTGAGGATTCCCTAGGAAAGACATTTCAAATAAACATATTCAACTTCAAATACAAGTCTTAGGTGGTGGCTTCACAGCAAAAACAACTGATATATCAGCTCTGAACTTGCAGATATGGGCAATTCACTCACATTGGGGTTGTCTTTGTCATGATACTTGTCAGCCTGGTATTGCTCGAAACCCTCCTGTAGGATACCCTGATGCTGTCGGATGCAGTTACCACGGTGAGAAAGGTACACACTTTGTCCAGGTGTCTCGGCACCCATCGAGTTTCCCAGGATGTCTCGAGGTTTAGGGTGTTTGCCGGTTCGACTGGATTCGGCTGACGTTGATTTAGGTGTTTTTTTTGTTGAGATTGCTCCATTATTTGGAGTTATTTGGACGGAAGAGGGGCCATTCGAAGCGGTCAGGTTCAGTGAAGGATCATCTTTTGAACTAGAGGTGCTAGTAGGGGTAGTTTGGGGGCTAGTCTGTCTGACAGCAGCCAGGGCCCCAGCAAACACGCTGAGCAGACGGAGCTCATGCTGGCGTTCCTGCTCTGCCCTCCTTTCCTCCTGCTGCTCCCTCCGCTCCTCTGCCTGCGCCTCCCTCTCCAGACGGGCTTCTTCAAGGGAGAGGAGGCGATCCTCTGCCGTCCGCTGCCAATTCATGAAGCTGACCAGAGCCTTGTCCAAGACCCCCCGACCTCCACAGCCACCAGCTCCACAACTTCCCGCCCCTCTGCCAGCTCGCCGGCGTTTCCTCTGCCTCGCACGGGGGCCATCCTTACTTGCCTGACCAACCGAGTCCTGCTCTGCAGGACCACCAGCCTTGGAGACACCAGTGCCTGTGGAGCCAGCCATGTTCAGGCCACTGAGACCTGGGGATATGGAGGACGGTGGTTAAGAGCAACATCAAGAGACACAGCAGATCCTTAGAAAGATACACAGACACAGTACCGACCTGTATGATTACCCACAAAGTGAACAAGTAATCCGATAGTCAAATCTTTCCGGCTACCACCATGATATACCATGCATACAATTCTTCTAAATGTAAGCCAACCAACCTGATGGGGAGATTATTGCTCTTGCTGAGCCCTCTTCTTTCCCTATCTGCACCATGGGGTCTTCTGAGTCCAATGCTGACTGTCCATCTGTGTCCTGCTCACCTCCAGAACCATAATACATCACTGGAGGTGCATCAGAGTTCAACAATCCTTCCTCTGCATCCTCACATTTAATATCTAACAAATCACCGGATCTTGGAGGATGACCAAACAGGAACCCGCCTGCAGCAGAACCGAAAGCCCCTGGCGGAATCCCATGTAGGTAAGCATCCTGACCACTGGGGCTCTGGAAAACCTGTTGAGCTATGACTGCACCACCCAGGGAGGAGTAAGTTATTGCTGGTCGATTTGCCAGGACCCGGTCCATCACATCGTAGAACTTCCATGACCTCATTTTGTGGTTATCTTTTATACGGCGATATTCCAGTTTCATCTTTTTGATCTTCTCTCTACATTGATCACCGGTGCGATATATGCCCTTATCCTGCAGGATGTTAGCGATTCTGTCAAACACGCGCTGGTTACGCAGAGAGCTTTCCAACTCAACCTGGACTGTCTCATCGGACCACAGCTGGAGCAGTTCGACTATCTCTGGGTCGGTCCAGTTGCTCCCGCGCTCATGTCTTCTACTTCTAAAGTCCATTGTGTTAGAAACGTTGCGCGCTGTCACTTTACTCAATTTGAAGTTGGCTAGTCCAAAGATCAAGTAATCTGAAGTTTAGATAAAAGTACGATTAAACCAACAAGAAGCTGCATGGCAATATTTAAACGTTATATTATCCTCTGGCAGCATTCAGACTAGGTTATATATTTCGGTTTGAATTATCCTCATGTAACGTTAGGCCAACATCATCTGTCATCTAAAAATGGAAGGCGATGAGTTACATACTTCCATTTGCTTTGTCTCCGACCTGGCTAACGTAACGTTACGTTAGGCAGGTTAGTAACCGTGAAATTGTAAGAGCGTTACTCTTATATGAGCTAACAATAACATCCATTGAGCTGAGGATGACAACTCACGTTTAACTCAGTTTGGACCGTTTCAGAATGGCACTACTAGAAACAACAATATATCCTTCCTTTGCTTCTTCGCTGGGTACACAAACATAAATGCTATAGTTTAAAATGATAAAATAAAAACGGGAGAAAATAACCTGCAAACAAATTCTACATCCGGGTTGACGGCACATGCGTGCTGTCCTTATTCCGGGATAACTTTGGTCCGTGCTAAACACAGAGCTGAAAGCGGTCTTGGTTTTACATGAACCAGGCTTGTCACGGGGTGGTCATATGAATTCGGGAGAGTGAGGGATATTGCATTATGGCACACTCTACAGTACAGAGGTAATATAACAGCATTCTGTCAATGTGTACATGCATATAGAATTAAATTCCAGTAGATGGCGTTCGTAGACAATTTAGAGAGCGCGGGTGGTGCCCTGGCAAAATGAAAAGGCGGCACATGGTTTGTAACCTAGGGCAGTCCTAGTGGACGATTCTCTGAATTGAAGCGAAGAAGGTCTTAATTCACCACCCGGACGAGACATATCGTGCGCGCCCTGTAAAGTAGCATGTTTTAGCAGTGACGTATTTCCTGAGTGTTGATTTGTGGATCATTTAGGTTTATCTACGATAGTTAGCTCGCGTGCGTGAGTTAATTTATTTAATTTAGTTTATATTTTTAATTTAACAGTAGTTTTAACATGATCATGCTGCGCAGTAGAATATACCTACCGGTATGTCCAATGAGAAAAGAGCAGCATCGTTAATATTTGTGCAATCAAAAGAGCAAGTCTCGAAGCTAACGTGAACGATACATCGTTAGCTGCAATAATCCGACATTCGGCAGACGTTTAGCGTTTGCTCACTCAGTCAGATTGCTTGTACTATCGCCACCGTCTGCAATGTGGCGTAACAGCGTAAATTGGAATAAATAATGAGGTGGGTAAACATAACGGTATGGGTCTTCAGTCTGATCCGTAAAGTTCCTAGAGTGATCCCAGCAGAAGCCAGGCTCTGCCCTGGTTGAGGTGGGGACTTCAGCTCAACCCCAGGTAGAAGACTCAAAATGAGACATGACCCGTTATGTGTAGTTTGATTCCTTGACTGCATCATTTCTTAGTGAGTTTATATGGAGTTTATTATACGGTAGGGAGGTGTTATCCCAGTGAGGTGACGCTCGAGATGGGCATTTGAAGAGTGGGAGGGAACAATGGGAGTATTTTGGAGACGTAATCTGGAGGTATCTGCGCAGGCTTGCAACACAGCTGCCTGACAGCCATATCGATAGACCACTTCCAGTTTTCCAGTTTCGAGCTTTAAAGCTGGCGAACAAGCGCCCTGAAGAGCAGAAGAAACCAACTGTGAGAAGATAGGGTTCAGTAAGAACTGAATAGACTACATGACCTCAGCCTAAAGCGCGTGTCTACCGAAGTTGATGTTTTCACCAGAGGATCATTGGTAAGAAGACGATTTTATGTCAAATATCAGAACATAATACATTGTATGTTCATAATGTTATCCTCAGGCAAATGTTTGTTTCTTCCCCACGTGCATTTACAAAACAGGGCTGGATTGTGCTTTAAAGTAACAGTAGCATTGTGGCATTGAATATATAGTATTAGTGTACTATACAGTCTTGTTTGTTTTAAGCAACATCATAGTCACACTTTTAAACTTAAGCTTTGTGTGACCTTAGCTATCCTCTACTTTATGTATTCTATTTATTTAATATCCACCTTATTTAAATTTCAGCAGCAGGGAAATAAAATGAAAATTCAGGTAAATTCAAGGTCACTAAATAAAGTAAAAACACAACCAAGTTGTTTTGGTGTAATGTCAGCTTTTCTAGTGAGTATGTCAGTATCAGTAACTGTTGTTTTTTTTTACTGAATTTAGCATTTGTTTCTACATTTTGTGAAATTCTGTTGTGGAGCTCTCCTTGTGAATTCTGAGCAAAATTGTGAATAATCAGGCATTTTTTGAGGATTTCTGTAATTATTATGATCAGTTTATTAGTTGCGAATGACCTTTCATTCAAAATGGGTTGATTTCTTCCACGCTGTGGTGTGTGAATACTGAGATTGCATAGACATTTCATGCCTCTGTTAGAGACATTTTTCTCGGAGAAATAAGCTGTTGTTAAGTACGAAATAGAGCCTAGAGCCTAGTAATTTAAAGACTCATATTCTGTTCCCTGGCCACACCCTACCCGAATGGTTCGTCAGGATTCTCGTCGGTAAGATTTTTGTAGCCAGCCGTAGCTGACTCAAGCTAAAGTGTTGTTACCCTGTCTCAGCATGCTCAGTGAATCTCCTCACATAATGAGGCTCGGAGGATGTGATCACAGGTCACTGCTGTGTGTGTGTGTGTGTGTGTGTGTGTGTGTGTGTGTGTGTGTGTGTGTGTGTGTGTGTGTGTGTGTGTGTGTGTGTGTGTGTGTGTGTGTGTGTGTGTGTGTGTGTGTGTTTGGGGGGTTGGTGGGCTGTGGAGGAGGGTTGTTTTGGTCTGTGTGTGTTTGCGTGACTGTGTATGTGTGGCACTGCTGTTACTTGACAGTAACTACTCCACCTGAGGGCCAATTTCTCTCTCAGAAATGTATGTTTTGTGTTGGGTGCTTATTCCTTTGTTTTATGTGCTTTATAGTTCAAGGCGTTCAGGGAATGGGCTGACTATTGCATTTGATGGGTGGCAGGGTGTTTACCCAGCCTGACTTAAAGCTAGAATTTCAGCTTTTCCCGACTTGGTCATTATCAGGAGAAATGGCCTATCCATCCTCATCACCTCATAATGGATAGTGTTATTCCAGCATTAATTTGTCAGGTTTCTCCAGCCCTGTATCACTTAACAAGATCTACTTTGTGTAGCAATCAATCTTTGGCTGGCCCGCCTATAGCACATCCAGAGCCTGGAGTATCATTTGCAGCTGCTTCGACAGAATTTCCCGGCAGTGCAGGGTCTACAGCCCAGACCGCTTCATGATGATATTAAAATAGTAATGGACGCACGCTGTGAGGCTGCCTGCTCACTGGTGCTGGAGGCTATTGTCCCTCCACTTATCAATGAACTAGGAAGAGGGGGACCGTCACATGAGCATTCAATAGGAAGGACGGGATGTAGCACCTGTGATGGCTGACAAGAGGATTGTGGTCTGTGTGGGTGTGTGGGTGGGTGTGTGGGTGGGTGTGTGGGTGGGTGGGTGGGTGGGTGTCTTTGAGTGGAACCATGTTGGATTTAGCGACACTGGGTTGCTCAAGCCAGTACAGTCCTGTATCACCATGGTGAGCATTTAACCATGGTCCCCTTTGTCTCCTTGCACATTTGTTGGATGTTTTTTGAATGACAGCTCTAATGCAAAAGCAAAATACAGCTTTTTTTGTTAGAAGCGCAAGGAGAGTTTTGTTTTTTTTAGGGAGGGGGGGGCAAAAATCTATTTTGTGGCAGCCTCATCACCTGGAGGTGTTGAACCGCGAAAATCGCTTCTGTCGTTTAGTTTGAAAAAGCGAGTGGAGAAAACAGAGATAATCAGCCGCCACCGTGTAATTTCAGTACACCTCAGGTCACTGACCCACTCTACGAGTTCTTTTCACTTTTTCTTCTCATTTCAGTGCAGTAATGAGCTCCCGGATGTCCCCCTTATTCCATTTAGGCTGAAGTTTGAGGTTCGGAGCAAAAGCTCCGCGTTATGATTGTGGGAGGCTGAAAACCGCGCAGACTTTGATCTATATTGTGGCGAGTTTGCAGCCGTTTTCTTCCTTGCCTAGGCTTCATTCTCTGTGTTTTCTGAACGGGCTGTTCTCTGATTTGGAGAGAGAGGGAGAGAGAGAGAGAGAGAGAGAGAGGAGAGAGGAGAGAGGAGGAGAGAGAGAGAGAGAGAGAAGAGAGAGAAGAGAGAGAGAGAGAAGAGAGAAGAGAGAAGAGAGAAGAGAGAAGAGAGAAGAGAGAGAGAGAGAGAGAGAGAGAGAGAGAGAGAGAGAGAGAGAGAGAGAGAGAGAGAGAGAGAGAGAGAGAGAGAGAGAGAGAGAGAGAGAGAGAGGAGAGAGAGAGACACACACACACAAAATCTGCCCCCCTACTCCTTAATGCATGGACTCCCAACCATGTTTCTTATAAGCTCAGGAAGGCAGCTCGCCAGGGAAAGTGACAGCCCCTGGGTTGACGTGGCATTTTCCTCTCACACTCGTAGAGGTGTGATGAACCACAGATGCTCGGCCTCTTTGGAAACCAAATAACCCAGGCCTGGTGCCTGCAGCCATCCTGCCAATTAAGGGCTGCAGCTGAAAGCATTCTTCCAGTCCTTGAATTAGAGTTATGTTTCTCTGACAGAACCCATATTTAATGATTACCTAGAGGCACAAGCACCAAGAAATCAATAATACTGTTCCCTTAAAATTCCAGAATATGTCAAATTGCCGTCAGCACCCAGACAGCACGGATGCATCATAAGGTAGTTATGTGTCTCTCCCTTTGTGCCTCGGAGGGGAACGTGGCTGTATTTTTTTAAATGGTCCATCAAATTGCTTTTCACCTGGACCGTCTCATGGAGGACACCTCTCTCTCTCTCTCTCTCTCTCTCTCTCGGTCTCTCTCTCTCTCTCTCCCTCTCTCTCTCTCCACTTCGCCTCGCCCCAAAATAACCATCGCCGGAATTGACATTTGCTGTCTTCCGTTCCTGAACCTCACACAATGCCTATGTCACAGCACTTATGTCGAGTAGCGACTGGCGTCATCTCTCTTTTTAGGAGCATTGACCAATTTTGGATAGCTCAACGTTAGTCATTTTACTTGTGAGTAGACATAGCCCTTTTCATTGTTTTCAATGAAGTTCAAGTCTTAAGTTTTCGCCCACTGTTTTTTAACACAGCCAATGAATGGAAAGCAGTTTGACTTGTGCTGTCCATCTTGGCTGTATACTAACGCCAGACTGTAGAAAAGAAAAGATGAGCTAGATGTGAGCATGGGACTTGTGCTGTCCTGCTCGACAGATTTCTGTCGTGTCGCCATCCTCCCACCAGCCTGTTTGCCATCTATAATTCCTCATGTGAGAGTAAGACTATAAATGGTATTCCTACATGTCTAGCCTTTTGCATTTTCATCATGTTTGAAGATGCTTTTGTTTTTTCGTTTTTTTTCTAATAAAATGCAGCAGCTGTGCCTATTTGAATAAACTCGGGTGACAGCATTTGCTCCCGTCAAACTCTGTGTAGAACCGGAGCCAGTTGTTGCTTGCCGCGTCTGTGGGTATGCAATTTTTTTTCTCTGGCCGTGGTTCACGGTTGCCCTCCAAATATCCCCCCCCCCTCGTGCTGGAGTGACCGTCTGCCGGGGGGGGGGGGGGGGGGGGGGGGGGCGAGCCGAGATCTTCAGTGGACGTCCCTAACTCTGCCTTCCTCTCTAGGTCACCGTTCTACTCTGCTGCTGGGAGGTGGAGCAGCTGTGCCGTGGCTGGCGGGCGCTGACAGACCAACGGGAGTGCGCCGCGTAACCTCGCTCACCTTTTCATGGATGCCAGGCTGGCCCTTCTGCAGCTGTGGACGCTCTCTGTCCTCCTGACGACGGCCGCCTGGAAACGGACCGACGCTGGGGACGTCTACACCAACACCTGGGCCGTCCACATCCGGGGGGGGCCCGAGGAGGCCGACCGCATCGCCAGGAAACACGGCTTTGTCAACCACGGCAATGTAAATACCGTGTGTGTGTGTGTGTGTGTGTGTGTGTGTGTGTGTGTGTGTGTGTGTGTGTGTGTGTGTGTGTGTGTGTGTGTGTGTGTGTGTGTGCGCACGCGTGCGTCTGTGCGCGCGCGTTTGTGCCGCGTCTGAGGGCTCGCGCGTGTGCGTGTGCGTGTTTCAGAGGAGAATGATTACTGGGATGTAATTGCCCGACGAGCGTCGGTCCCGAGTGCAGGACATGACTCTACCAGGCCATCCTGATCGCTGGCGTCTGAGATGTGGACCCTTCAGTGGGCTGAAGGGTTTCACTCCCACCTACTAACAAGAAACCGCCGATCCAAAATCCAAAGTATAATTTTACCCTCTATCAATGTATCCAGTGTAATCGAAGTATTAATTAAGCTAGTATGTTGTTGCTTCTAGGTTTGTAAATTATGTATTTACAGACAAAAGCAGCACCAGCAGCCACAGCATCATCAGAAGAGGGTTGCTCTTGCAGGGTTAGAAATAGAGATCGTTTCCACCAACATAATAACTTCCATTTCCTTTTTATATTGCTTGGGGATCTCTTTAGGAACTCGCAGGACCCCGCTTGAGACCCAGCACCTCTGGGTCTGGCTGATAAGAGTCTCTGTGCGGTTATATTTAATAGAAGGAGCTTATTGTTGTCCTGGTGATAATGGGATATTTATGGGATGTCACAGTTAATACATCATAGTCCTTCGTATTGTACCCTAAATATTTATCTGGTGGCACACACATCTAATTAGAGAACACTGGCACAAGGATAGCGTATCGGCCTAAACATTAGAAGCAGAGGCAATAAATAAACGAATAGTTTGGTCTACTGATTTTGAAACCACCAGCCAAGGTGCACGTATGGTGACTTGTCTTGAAATCAGCATGCTACTCTCTGCTTGAACGACTTGCATTAGGGAAAGAGCGATTTTACTGCCATCTACTAACGTCTTGCGTTATTGAGGCAGATAGCTTGTATCTTGAGTAAGCCACTGACTGGTCTCCCTACCCCATGGCTGGTGACAAGAAAGAATCTGTTTGTTGATGTATTCGTCTGTATGTTCTGAATATCAACACGATGAAGTAAATCCGTTGATTATTTGAACGTTTCAACGACTGGCGTAGTGCCCGTTTCTCGTCCTAACGTCAACCCTTCCAGTTTTAACTAGCAGTGAAAGTCAGTGGACTAGACAGGCAATATGTCTTCTAGCTTGGCTTCCTTGCAGTGGAGTTTGCACACCGCAGGAGACTTCCCTCCATTTGCATGTGTTTGCGTGGAGGGAGCGGCGCGGCACACACACCAGTGAACACCCCACTGGATTTCCTAGGAAATAAGTCTCTCTCTCTCTCTCTCTCTCTCTCTCTCTCTCTCTCTCTCTCTCTCTCCCCGCCCTTCCCACTCCAAAAATAGGCTTTTCAAGGAACACGTTTAGACAATTAATTCCAGCTCAGTTCCTTTCTTTATTTTGGTAACGACACAATGTGCCTTTGTCGTTCCCAGCTGAGAGGTCAGGTGTTGTTTTCCTTGTGCGTCATCGGGCAGCTCACCCTAACAGCTGTCATGCCACAATAATAGATGTATTTGTTCTATTTTCCTCACTAATGGATTATATTGCCCACCACATCGTGGCCAATTTGACTGCCTTAATAGGTTTAATTTCTGTTCTGGTTGAAAGTTCACGGATATTGATCCGTTTATTTTTTCAATAATTAATTGAAAGTTGTTTGTGCTGCATAGAGAGAGAGAGAGAGTGAGAGAGAGAGAGAGCCCTCCCTCTATGTCTAATAGACGGACAGAGCCTTTTATGGTTAATTGGCCCCTTCAACTTCCCGAAGCCCCGTCAGTTTTTGCCACACTGAGTTAGCGTAAATAAATTGTTCAGGATGCTGCTCAGAGTCTATGTTGTGCCCATGTTTAATAGGCAATGGGGGGCAGGCACACATATTTACACTTGACACAAACACGCACGGGCAACACACCTTTAATTGTGTGTACATACCGCTTTGGTAAGGGCCCGGCTTACACATTCATTTTTTATATATTTTCTATACTCCGTATTCCCTGTCATTCCCGTAATTCCTCCTTTGCTCTTTCGTGCACAAACACAAACTGAAAGGTCTTTACCCCGGACTGTTTGAATACCTGGCCCTGTCTCTCCAGTCCCCGCGCAAACACCGCCTCAGTCCTGTCTGCTCGGCAGATCGATTGATGGGGGAACACACACACACGCAGGCCCTTCTCACCCGTTCATTTCTCATTTTACTTGAGCAGCCATCCCGAATGCCCCGAAGACGCCTGTCAGTCCGGCGCCCCTCCCTCCCCCCGCGATAAACGTTCGATGCCTGACGGCAGTCAATCAACGCGTGTGGAAACCGCTCGAGCCTCTTCTTCGGTGGTGGCAGGCGTCGGCCGCTCTTGGTGCGCGTGCGCAAACAAGGCTCCCCCGCGCGGGCACATCCGTCACGCTGTCTGGTGTTCCTGGGTGAAGCCCTCAGATAAAGGAGCCACGACGGGCTAAGGAAGATGGACGCGTCGCTAGCGGGGCCGGGATGGCAAACTGCAGATCATCAACACCGATGAGAGACGTCGCAGACGCGGGACGAGGGTGGATCCCGGAAAGAGGCGCGTAACTGCAAAAGAAGAAGAAGAAGAAGAAGAAGAGGAGAAATGAGGGTAGGCTGGCAGCCAACCGGCTGGAGAAAGGAGTGGGCGAAAGTGGCAGGGCCAGACCAGTGGGCGACGGAAAGGAGTCCGGCTACAGACAGCCGGCCAGTGAGGACCGGCTGAGACAGAGGAGGGATCGCTAAATGTATTAAAAAGTCCAGAATGAGATTAGGTAGGCGTTCAGCCACAGAAAAGGCGTTGTTTAGCACTACTGTAATGAAGCATATGTCTGCCCTTTTGACTTTATGTAGGTGTGCGAAAGGCTTGCCAATAGAGTCGATTATGCACTGGCTGCGTGCAGCCATTTTTTTGTGCGTTGGTTGAGGCCAGTACTGTGCGGCCATGCTATGTGAGGGGGAGAGGCAGGTTAGTCAAGGCTGTGGTGCCTGGGGGTGCCTGGTCGAGTGGGGGGCTCTGAGTCACCCTTCCTTTCTCCTTGCCGGCCATCCTCCAGCCCAGGGACTCTTCGAGAGAAGCGCGAAGGCCGCTGTTTAATCAGGAAGTAATGCGATTGTTATCACTAATCTGATTACGGCATCATCATGTAATCATCACATCATCACGGGGCTAAGGGCCTTACCGTCTTTGTCCTTTGCCTTTGTGTGGTTCTCTGAAAGGCGGAGGGGGTAAGTTGTGATATAACTATCCGAACCTTACTTTGCCGTGGGGGGGGCGTATGTTTGGATCCCCCACTGTGTAGGAGATCCAGGTTGGCAGGAGAGTTCTTGAACTTCCTGGTGATCCCTGTTGTGACAGTGGGTTGTTCTGTTTGAGTTGGCCTACTGACTCACCGTCCTGCTCACCGACAGGAGCGAAGCATCTTGCTCGCGCGCGCGCGCGCGCTCACACACACACACACACACACACACACACACACACACACACACACACACACACACACACACACACACACACAGTGTGGGGGTCCAAAATCCTACGCACACAACCATCACGTAATTCTTGCGTGTACTGTGTATTTGTTCTGCCCACACATTGTTCTTCTCACACACACACACACACACACACACACACACACACCCACACTCCTCTCCGAAAGAGGGGTGAGTGTAATGTAATGGGCCGTAATGACAGTGGCCATCACTCAGCTAAGCAGGTGAGGCTGTTTTTAAAATGCGATGGCTCATCTCTCGTATGCACCCAGTCCCAACGGGGCACGGAGACACTTTAAAACTTCTCACACCCTCAAACACTTCAACGCATAAACCCACACATTGCCATTCCGCTGAATCTACAAGAGTGTGCAGAGCCTCTAGCAGATGCAATTTCTGCTGTCTCTCTCTATCCCCACCGGATTTTAAAATGAGAATAAGGAGCGCTTCTCCCAACAAAAGCAATGAAGTTTTGCCAGTGGCGTAAGGAGAGTTTGTGGGAGTAATGTTTGATAAGGGTTCCATGAGACGTCGCAGGCCCTTTGTGAAGAATCTTCTATGGCTTAATCAGACACGGTCTTATTAGCCTCCGCCTTTTTAAATGATTTCTCCTGGTATCAGATTGTCGCGTTTTTCTCTTCGTTTTGATTTCAGTCTGTCATTTCTGTCGCTCCCTTCTTAAGCCTCTCACTCTCAGCAGTGCGTTTGCGCGTGCGTGCGTGCGTGCGTGCGTGCGTGTGTGCGTGCGTGCGTGAGCGAGCGGGCGGGCGCTTTGGTCTTGCGTAGGCTATTTATCAGGGTTTGGTGTGGCCGCCTCCTGCCATGCTCACAGTCGTACACTAAAGCCCACGCGCTTAGCTGCCTCCTGGCACGCCACCACACTTAGCCTCCTTGGCGATGGGTTGCCATGGAGAAAATTGCCAGCGCTTTATTTCCAGCCGCTGAAACGCAACGTGGAGGGGGGGTAGGGTTTCTGCTCACATTAAAAACCAGCCTGCCTATGCCTTTGTGGTGAAAACAATGGGTCCGGGGTCTCGGTTAGGCCACGTGGCGCCACGGGGAAATGAGTCTCCTCCTTCCCGCTGCTACTCGCCGCCATCGCGCCATCTGCACCTCGCTCTGCTTCGCTGACATCACGTCCAACTGACACTCCAGTTCCATTCTGACGGGCGGTCTTTCTCTGCTGGCTCTTTTTATTATTATTCTTTTTTTTTTGTTGTGATGTATTTTTCAACCAATCTTTTCGGACACCTAGTGTGCTATCATGTGCCCTTTTCACCGCTCTGCCTTTCTTCTCCTCTTATCACCCCTCCCACAGTCCTCCCACAGGTGCTCTAGCATTCCCGCTCATTAGCCGTAATCCAGCCCCCATTCTGGACCGGGCCTGTGTTTGCCGGGGCTTCTCCCCTCCTTCCCTGGCGCGCTCCATCTATTTGGTAATCTCCCTCTCCCCGCTCTCCTCCCCACCTCTCTGTCTCTCTCTCTCTCTCTCTCTCTCTCTCTCTCTCTCACTCCCCGCTCTCCTCCCCACCTCTCTCGCTCTCTCTCTCTGTCTCTCTCTCTCTCTCTCTCTCACTCCCCGCTCTCTCGTCACCGCCATTCCCAGACTCCCTTCTCGCACGGCGTTTACTGTTCTCAGCAAAGTGGCCTCCCCTGTCCCGGAGCTGTCTCTAATTTAAATGCAACACTTCATTATAAGAGTGCCTGTAGTCACAGACTCTCTCTCTCTTTTTGTTTCCAGTGGCTCCAGTAATAGCTTGACACGATGCCTTCTATCCATGAATCGTTAATCCAAATGCTCTTAGCAGGACATTTCCCAGTGGCAGAGGAAGGTTTGACCTGTGTGGCCCAGCATCCGCTCGTTTGTTGAGTTGGGAGTTGGTAGTCATCCCTTGCTGTGTGTGTGTGTGTGTGTGTGTGTGTGTGTGTGTGTGTGTGTGGGGGGGGGGGGGGGGGGGGGGCTATACCCGTATGGATCTGGGAAGTGAGGGAGGCTTCAGCTTATTGGACTGCCCTCTGTTCCTCAGAGATATGTGACCAGTGGGGCAGAAGGGTTGTCGGATTTAATTTCACCTCCTCGCAGCTCCGAAGATTGTCTCTCCGAGCGTTCCCGCTCGTCCCCTGCTCTTTTATCGACTCCGGCCGGCCCGTCTGTGGAAATGTGAAAGTGAACTCTCCCGCTGTGAGGGGGGAGTCGGCCGGTCTCCCCAGTGAGAATAGGCTGTCAGTACAGGACAGAGTCTAGGTGTTGACCCAATTACTCCTCTGGCACGTCACTGTAGTCAATCATTCTTTTTTTAGTTTAGTTTTTTTAAGATTTCTTTTTTTAAGTTTTGTTTTAGCGTGAACTATTGGAAGGATTTCAGGCAGCACGTTCAGTTTGCTGAAGTCAGCAGGCGCCCCTCCTGTGAACTGGGCAGACCACCAAACGCACAGCCTGTGTCCTCTACGGCTCGGCGGAGCAGTCTGGTGGAAAACGCATCCGTCCCCCGAAGGGTAGGCCTTTCAAAGCCGCGCCAGGGAACTCCTCTCTGATCCTGCCCTCCGGGAAGAGCCTCCAAATGGGGCACAGGGCGGCGGGCCTGGGCCTGAGGGCGATCCACATACTGCACGGAGGAGGCTCCCCTGTCCTGCCTCACAGAGACGGGGTTGGAGGAACTGCCCGGGGTTTACTTGTTGTTGTTTCTCGTTGCTCTAAAGTGACAGAGGCTATGAAAGTAACGGAGCCAATGAAATACAACCGGCCCTAAAAGGCCTCGCAGAGAGAGAGATGGACTACTTTTCTGCAGCTGCCTTGACATTTATAGGGATAATGCAATGGGAAAAAGTTAAAAGGTCTGTGAGTCTGGAGATATGGTGGGCTTGTCCTCGTAGGTCCCGCACTTGGTCAGTGAGAGACAGAGACAGAGACAGAGACATCCGTCCTGGTCGACTCTACTGCTGATGTTAAGGAGGGGACACCAGGCTAGACACGCTATTTTAATATTTATCTAAAATATCCCTGTTTAATATTCAGTTTATGGATGGATGGTAATGAGACGGCGGCCCTCCGACGGACCCGTCTCTACCACCCCTAGTTCACCAGACTCTCCTTTCACAGCCCGTGTGCCCCAGCAGGGTCGGCAAATAAAAAAAATTTGCTGCTCGAATCCAAAGAGTGGAGTTGTTGACGCCATTACTGTGAAGGGTGAGTTTTATGAGTTAGAGTTTATTATGAAGTACATTTCTCTTCATTACGGAGTCAATGATCCTTGTGTGAATCAGTACCGTTGTGGGATGGTGAGGGAAAAAGCTAGGGTATATTATTATTATTATTTCCGTGTGTGTGTGTGTGTGTGTGTGTGTGTGTGTGTGTGTGTGTGTGTGTGTGTACTCTTCGAAGCAGCAGGGCCTGATCCGGGGCGTGCAGTGGGAGCCCCTCTCTGAGCCGTGTGCTGGGTTAGTTGTAATGCGTCAGGATCATTCTGGGTGTGCATAATGCAGAGGGAGCGCCTAGCTGCCCGCCCTGTGCAGAGAGGGTACTGCTTCTGGTAGAGGACGACACACACCGCCCCAGAACGTCTCTCTCTGCACCTTTTTCAGATTTTTATGGGTTCATAAAAGAGTGTAAGGCCTCTGTTTTAACGGCTTTCCATGGACCTCGAGGCCCACAGTCAGACGGAGCAATGTTTCGTCAGCGGCTAGCAGACTGCTCCTCTTCGTGCTCCATTTTGGATGTAGGTCTCCCATTGAAATAGGCCTTCTCTGATGACTCCAACCCCACCTTTTACCCCCCGCTGTAAAGATGAAACGGACCTGTCCACGCGCCCGCCAGAGGGGACCTTTACCGCACATGTGAGGAAGAGGCCGCTTTCATCACCCGTGATAAAAGGATCCACTGGAAGTCTACCTCATGTTTTTTTCTCCCCCCCCCCCCCCTCCCCCCAAGCCATTCGCCCAACAAGGGAAGTTGAAGGGGTGCAGGAGAAGCGAAGGCAGGTGCGCTGCAGACTCGTGCTGAGGAGAAACGGGAGGAATGCTTAACACTGAAAACTACTAAAAGGAGCCAGAAACATACGCCACCAGCGTCCGTCATGATGTAATACGAGAAATACATCATTTGGAGCCATCTGTGTTTTCATTAGACTGTACACCCAGAACTACATTATGTGCGGCCATCTGCGTGTTCATTATAATTTAATGCGATTATGTATTAACGCTGCGCAGACATATTGTAAAGTGAGAGAGATGTTATTTGCAGTCATATTGCCGGACTGATGTACGCGCTTGGTGCTTGACTTTGTAAATTGCCTCTGGGCGGCCGGTAGCTATTGGTTTCTCATCAGTCCGCAAACAACCTTCCAAGGTTTCTCTCTCCGCTGAAGGGCTTGGCCCGAGCCTGCCTGGTTCGGCCGGGGCTAACTCGACAGCTTTTAACGTGTGTGTTTACGGCATGTTTGTGCAAGAGGAGGAAGTGTTTACCGCAAGCCGCAGCAGTATCGACTTCCCGAGTGATGTGTTTGTTCAGCTTTGCCACGGTGTCACTTGATGTGCATTCCTGTCCCTATAAATCCCCGAGCTCACTCTTCCTCACCCTCCTCTTAGTCAATGGAGGATTAGAAATGGGGAGGGGGGAGGGGGTGGACACAGAGACACTGCTTTTGTGTGTCTTTTTACAAACCGCTGTTTGCGGGTTAAGGCCACTGTTTCCCGTGGTGAAGTATGCGTCTGCCTGCCGTAGAAAACAGAACACTCAGGTTTATAAAACCGGGCCTCGGGGTGCCACGAGTGTCTTCACAGCGTTGTATGATTGAGGAAGTTTCTGTCTGACTAAATGGTGTCCAACTGAGCCGCGGGAGAAGTCGGCAGACACACAACAGCCCTGCCACGGTGAATCAGTACTGAAGAATAAATAGAGTGAACTAAAGAAACGAGAATGTTTCCGCCTCGCCGACGTCGCCGCGTCTGCAGGCCGAGAGATGGACAGGGCCGCCAGCGTGCTTATTAAATCTCCATTTTGCATTGCAGATAAGCTGTGAACTTTTAGTTTTTCCGTCACGGAAGCGTTCACAGCGTGCTCCCACGCGGGCACAGGCAGACAAACAGCGGTTCTCCCCGAAGGTGAAGCCCAATCATGTGACGTGCCTTAACCGAGTGCACCGGCATTTATCATCGTTAGGAGGACTACCGTGAGACCTCCGCGACAGCGGCTTTGTTCTTCTGTGTCTGCTTTTTTTTCAGCGTACACGAGCAGCAAACGTTAAACAAGCGTCTGTTTTTATTTTTAATGTTCATACCACACACACTTTACAGTTTTCCCTGCCGTCTTCCGGTTATTCCAACCAAGGAGTGTGAAAAGGCTCCCATAACACTTTCTCTCTCTCTCTCTATCTCCCTAGAAAATAAACAACATCTACAACCGCTTCAGTTCAGCCCCCCCCCTGCCCCCCTCCTGTTGTTGATTGGGTATCTTGTTCTGGCTGTTAGGCAGACCGTCTCTGGTCTGCCGAGGCTGGGCTGTGGTGATCACACAGCGCGGCGGGGAAATGAAATGTCTGTAAATGTCATGGCCTTTGCAGCCGTGGGACATGTCTTTAAATAGCACTGTTACAAAGCTTACCTGGCATGGCTGAATGCCATCCAAGATAACATGCCTTCTCTATTTCTGTGAGTGCGTGAAGGTGTGTTTAGTGGTGGTCGGGGTAGAACTCGGTGTGTTTGCTGGCATGTTGCAGCGTGTTTAATTCACTCGGTATTGCAGGAGAGCCAGCCCCTGCCCTGAGGTTATTTGGGGCTGTTCCATGGCTGGAGACTGGACCCAAACACCAAACTAAAGACCTGTTTGGACACTGTTCTCCTGTTCGAAGCCCTCTGGGGGCCCGTGTGGTGGAGGAGATGGGATGTCACGTAGCAGCCATTTTAAAAAGGGCCGGTTTTAAATAGCTTCCTCCTCCTCTTTCCTTCAAGGATGGTCAGCCTGGGACTAAATAACTACAGCGAGGAATGCTAAATGGAAATAAGCACGGGTGACTACTTTACCGATCCTAGCCACACAGATACTAATGGTGCGTGTGTGTGTGTGTGTGTGTGTGTGTCTGGGTGCCTGTGTGTGTGTCTGGGTGCCTGTGTGTGTGTCTGGGTGCCTGTGTGTGTGTCTGGGTGCCTGTGTGTGTGTCTGGGTGCCTGTGTGTGTGTCTGGGTGCCTGTGTGTGTGTCTGGGTGCCTGTGTGTGTGTGTCTGGGTGCCTGTGTGTGTGTGTCTGGGTGCCTGTGTGTGTGTGTCTGGGTGCCTGTGTGTGTGTGTCTGGTTGCCTGTGTGTGTTTGTCTGGGTGCCTGTGTGTGTTTGAGTGACAGACTGACTTTACGACTATGCTGCATCTGATTCTTCTCATTCCATTTGATCCAGCAGGGTGTGTCTCCTCTTCCTCTTCCTCCTCCTCCTGTGCGTGTTTGAAGGTTCTGACAGCTTCCCCTTTCCCCCAGCGTCGCGCTATGGGAGCTGGCTGTCATTGAAGCAAAGGGCACTCTTAGGCAGAGGACGTCGCCCCCCCCCCCCCCCCCTGTCGCCCCCCACATCCTCTCGCTTTGGTACTCAATCAACATGGCTGTGCACGCCGACTTCCTCAGTAGTGCCACTGTCTCTGTCCGCGTCCATCGACGGATTGACTGATCTCGGCGTCTAGATCAAAAATCAATAGGATGGCCCCCTCTCTCGAGCCCGTCCTATTGATTTCCTCACAGGCGCGTAGTCACCGAGCGCACACGGACTCTAATGCGTTCCGTGTCGAAACGGGGGGGGGGGGGGGGGGGGGGGGGGGGGCGATCGAGAGGGGAGGCCGTGGGTTGCGCGTCCCGGCCGGCCGTCTGATTGGAGCAGATTTGAAACTGTTGTGACAGTGCACACGTCAACCATCAAGGCGACATGATGCCTTCAGGCTCCTGGTGACACAGCGCCTCCCCGTCACCTGCCTACCCTGACGCGCCCTCTGCTTACCTAGTGCCTTGGTTCCTCCGTGCCCATAGCTCACGTTGACAGGGCTTTCAGGGCTCCACCGTTCTTGTTTTTTTGTTGTTTCTAACTTGGATGTCATCCTCCGTTTTGTTTGGGACGCGCCGGGGTCAGCGGCAGGATTCTCAAAGCGCCTTATTCACTCGCGTTGTCATGACAAATCTCAGACACACCGCTGGACTCCCGCCCCCCCCCCCCCCCCCCGATGTTACAACTGGGTGTCCTTGACTCACCCTTTCCGTCGCCTCTTCATCTGCCTCTCTGTCTCTGTCGTCGCTGCCTGCGTTAGAAGCCCCAGTGTGTTTGGTCTAGCCGCACGTCTTTGGACAACGTCAAGGAGCCCTCGCCCCCCCCCTGTCTTTCCTCCTGGCATGGTTTTGATGCCCAAGATTGGAAATCAATAGTGGAGAAGACTCCCTGCGGCCACAGCGGTTAGAGATTCTGTTTCATATTCCAATGTCAGACAGATTTCTCTCTCTCTCTCTATCTCTCTCTCTCGCTCTCTCTGACACTCTCTCCTCTCCCTCTCCGAATGGTGTTTGCATTCAGATCCTTCGCCATTCACCATTCCCTTCCCCTGGACACACTATTACTCTGTATAGCACCACGAGTCGTTGTGTGGTTGCTAATGGGCCGGGCGTTAGGAGCCGGGCCTGTCGACGTGCAGCAGGAGGAAGGTTTGCCGAGTGTGTGCAGGAAGAGAGGGATCCATCTCTCTGGACGCTCATGAATATTCAGGGCTCCAGCGAAGCAAAGTGAAAATTGGGTGTTTACTAATTCGGTTAGCATATTTCTACAACCCAGTGAGGGATTTAAGATTTAAGATTCCGCCCAGTGGGAGCGTTGAATTAAGAAGGCATGCAGGAGCCCTGATCTCACCCTCCCCACCTCCACCTCCTGCTTTCCGCTCTCCCTCGCCCTCCCTCGCCCTCTGTTTCCTCCATCCCTGCGTGGTCCCCGCTTGCTTCCTTTCTTTGCCTCTCCTTTCTTTCTCTTGTGTTTGTCTTTCACTCTCTCTCTCTCAGCCACGGTCTCTCTGAAGCTGTGTGTGTGTGTGTGTGTGTGTGTGTGTGTGTGTGTGTGTGTGTGCGTGTGCGTGTGCGTGTGCGTGTGCGCGTGCGCGTGCGCGTGCGCGTGCGCGTGCGCGTGCGCGTGCGCGTGCGCGTGTGCGTGTGCGTGTGTCTGCAAGATACAAGAAGCTAATTACGCTATCACTGCCACGTTCCAAGATTTTTACTAGTGATGATATGGGCTTGGCTGTGTGTGTCCTTGTCCCCCATCTGGTCGGTCCCTCTTATCTCCATCCTAAAAAAGCCCCCCCCAAGCACACCATAAATCACATTGGGGCATGCTAACTGTAACAACACAGTGGTAAGACGCAAACTTGAGACTATTTAAGAGGAGCTTTGTTGAACAGCTAGGTGCTAAGCGTTCAAATGACTCTGTCACAGCCATACAATGTTGTGCAGAATTAGATTACACAGTTTCAGCTCGCATGCCACAAAGTATCACGCCTCTGTAACCAGTAGCTCTGTGATACTGTCCTCTCTCCCCTTTTGCTTTGTCAGTCATCCTCCATCTGGCCCCTCTCCTCCTCCTCCTCCTCCTCCTCCTCCTCCTCCTCCTCTCCCTCCCTTTTAAAAGCTTCACTCCAGCACCACCCTTTTGTTCTCTCTCTCTCTCTCCCTCTCTCTCTTCCTCCACCTACTCATCTTCCCCACTCTCGCTTCTTTTCTGCTCTCTTTTTCTCAGCAAGAAAAACTGGGCCAACGGCGCCATTTAAGATTTAGCAATGTCATCCCTACCTTCGCAAGGTCTACCAGCACACTGCACAAGCAATTTTCACGCCTTTTGCAATGGCATCGTCGTTTTGTTAAAAAAAAACGAAAAAAAAAACCATTGCCAGCGCCACTGTTTGAAACGGGGTCCCTCGCACTGTTAGGCCAGCTATTTCATGGCCGCAGATCCAAGCAGGTAATTGCTAAATACCATTTCACGGCGCAAAAACTGGTCTCCCGAGCCGACAGAGCAGCGGCGGGGAAGGAGTGTCCAAATTATTGCTGGAACATAAACAAGCAATCAGCCTCCTTTTTTTTTGAAAACACTCAATTAGCCTCTGTTGTCAAAGCGAAATAATGAGCCGCTTTCTCCGGCGCCGCCCTGAAGCTTTGGCTTTGATTATCCCGAGTGTCAGCAGGCCACCAGAACGACGGGACGCTAGCCGTATGCCTATCTGATTAACCAGCAGAAGCGAAATTCTCTCTCTCTCTCTCTCTCTCTCTCTCTCTCTCTCTCTCTCAAAAAAAGAAAAAATGGTTTATTTGTGGCCCTTTCTGTATTGGCTTGTGTACTCGGGGACAGCTGGGTGCGGGTGACTTCACATGAGAACAGCAAACCTTCGGGTCCAATCAATGAAGCGTTCAGCTGTGTCCTGTGGGTGTATGTCCACGTGAGGGTAAGCAACATTAAAAAGCCCGGCAACCGCGGGGGCAAGGAGGGCCCCTATGTGGCAATCAATGAGCTGTGCTACGGAGCTGACATTTCCCTCTCTGGATGAGCCGCTCGACGCCCCTCCGTGACTGCCTGACCGCACTCTGACTCATCCGTGTGGATATATTCCTGTTTGTGTGTGCGCGCAGGCTTTGGCGTGTGTGTGTGTGTGTGTGTGTGTGTGTGTGTGTGTGTGTGTGTGTGTGTGTGTGTGTGTGTGTGTCTGTCTGCGAGCGCGACGATGGCCGTGCGTTCGCGAGCGCGCCTTCCGTGTGGGTCTCCAATGTATTACGCGCTCAGAATTAAAGTGCGTGGCGGTTAAAGTGAATTACTGTTATTGCTGCATCTCTAACCCACAATTGAGACAAGTCGTCTTCTCTTTTTTTCTCTCTCTCTCTCTCTCTCTCTTCCTCTCTCTCTCTCTCTCTCTCTCTCTCTCTCTCTCTCTCTCTCTCTCTCTCTCTCTCTCTCTCTCTCTCTCTCTCTCTCTCTCTCTCTATCTCTCGCAAGACGGGCAGGATTGACGCCGTTTCCAATAAAGTGGATTTGCGTCGGCTTGCGCACTTCTACTCTGGCACCAGAGAATAGGCTGAGGCTGCACCAGACAGGGCCGCTGTCACAGTCAATAAGACCAGGCTGGATAGACAGATCCAAATCAAGCCAGAGAAAATCACTGGCCCAGTCAAGTCTCTAAAGACTCACTCACTCACACACACACACACACACACACACACACACACACACACACACACACACTACGCATACATTTTCACGCGCACGCACACTGAGGCAAATCTTCAAAAGCTGTAGCGAAAAGTCTGCACACGTTGGCAACACACTTCACAATTCCCTAGACACTCGCACTGAAGTGCACGCACACACATCGCGCCGTGAAACATAGCCATAACGCATTGCCAATCCCCCGAGGACAGCGCAGGCAATGCTTGTCTTACAGGCACCACTGATCCGGAGCCAATCGCTGCAGGCCAATATTCACAGTTGGTCAAGAGCAAGTGAAGGAGAACAGGGGAGCCGGGGTTACCTGGGGACCAAGGAGGCCAACCGGTACCCCGTCTGGCTCTGATAAAAATCAGGGAACACTTCAGGTGGCTAGCAGCGGTCCTCCCTGCCCGGCAGAGTTTGGAGGAAAAGCGGGTGGCGACAATCGAGATTAGGGTGGAGGGGACAGTGTGTGGGTTTGGGGGGGGGGGGGGGCAGGGGGGGTTGTAGCAGACGAAAAACAGAAATAGAGCAGCTTAAAGAACCAGCCAAAGAGACGGGTGTTATTTTCTTCATTCTTTTTTTTTCGGTCTAGCAGCGTTCTGTCTGGCTGATGGGGATCTTTTGATATGTGTTTCTTCTTGTGTCACCAGCACTCACAATCACTCAGGAAGGCTGCCTAGCAGTCCCATCCTCTCCCCTCGAATGGCCGCAGCTGCAACAGGCCAGCGGGGGAGCCAGGCTCTAGGCGGTCAGGAGCACAGGTAGCCAACCTTGCAATAGCCCCATCCTTGACGTTCCCCTGGCCACATTTTGAATTGTAGGCTTGTCCAATGTAGCGTGGGGCTACAGTACCTTTTGTTAGCCTGCTACCAGGAAAGTATATGTGCGTGTGTGCCTGCCACAGTGAGTGATGACAGTCAGCCAGACAAAACTGTTTCTCCAAGGCAAAGAAATCAAGAAAGTATTAAAACGAGCGCTGCCGTTGTGATAGCGACTCATCCTGTCGGCGTGTGAGGAGCATAAATGTCGCTCCTCTCCTGACGCCAGCGCCGAGCCGAGTGGCAAAGAGAGTAATGACCCAGTGAGCTCACAATTATCCTCCCTAGCGCGCACACACACACACAACACCTGGACCTCCACAGGCTGGTCTCCCCTTGCAGCAGCACTCACAGCTGAATGCGGTGGGCCACGACTCCTTCTTGCTGTGGTGCAGTCAAAGCAACCTCTCCGACTCCCAGAGGTCTGGTCGCGGCCTTGTAAGGACATCAGCACTTTGGAGCTCTACTTCATAAACAAGCTCCTACTGGTGCCGCACAAATAACCACGCCGCTGCAGTGCTAGTAAAAGGCTGCGCGCCTGTAGACCCAGGCGATCCGTCTCAGCAGGCGAGGCAGCCCTCTACATTTCAACGCGGAGGCCCTGGCGATCCGGTCTCCTCCAGGCTGCTGCCGGCGAACAGCCAGCCAGCCAGGTAGGCAGGCATCCAGGCAGGCTGCAGGAGCAGGCGGCCCCAGGAGGGCCCTCCATCCTGCTGCGTTTGCTGTTCTCCTCCCTCACACACATCCATCCTGCCCGGCTGGCCTGTCAGATCCCCCCTCCCTGCCCGCCCCCCCCCCCTCCTCCTCCTCCTCCTCCCCCGTCTTTCTCCACACCTTTTCCTTCGCTCTGCTGGGCTTCTGAAGGTGAGCAGCCATTCCCCAGCGGGCACCAGCGTACAGATTGGCCCTCATCCCTTTCAAATGGACGTGGTTCTCCTGCGAATACCTTATGCAAAGACGGAGCGCCCGTGTCCTTCTTCCACCTCCACCTCCGCCCCCCCCCCCCCCCCCCCCCCCCCCTCCTCTCTGGCCGTTCATTTAATTTTTTTTCTACCGAAACCAAGCGGCCGTTTCTTCACCTTGCGTCAAATGTCCTGGACTGACTAGGTACAGATTGAGGTCACAGGAAACCCCAGTCGGCTTTTATGTCCATGGTGGTCTCACCTCCACCGGCCGTCCCTCCGAGCGCTTTATATCAGCGTGGGCGGCGGATGATGACAGCCGTCTGAGGGATGTGTCAGTGCGGCTTTGTAACCTCGACTCGCTCCCTAATGGATGTGTCTAATTATGTCTGATGGATGGTGTCCGTTCGCAGTCATCTGTAACGGATGTCTTTGTAGGACTCTGATCTATCCCCCGTGTGTGTGGGTGTGTTTGCGTGTGTGTCTGCCGGTTCGAGAGATCGCTTGTATTAGTGTGGCTTTAAAACCACAGGTAATGTAATAGATTCAGCTCTGTAGGCACACTGCTTTAATGGATGTGCCTGTCTCTGCCTGAAACTCAGGGGTAGGGGTGTGTGTGTGTGTGTGTGTGTGTGTGTGTGTGTGTGTGTGTGTGTGTGTGTGTGTGTGTGTGTGTGTGTGTGTGTGTGCGCGCAGTGATAGATGCCTTTGCAAGACAAGACCGGGGCCATTTCTTTTCGAGCGTCTGGCGGATGTCTTGTTGCTCGGCGTGATCTGATTGTCTCCTCCCCTTTGTGTCCCTGCAGGTTTTTGGAGATTATTATCACTTCAGGCATCCTCGGGTGTTGAAGAGATCCCTATCCGACCACAGGGGCACACACATCCGACTGCACCAGGAACCACAGGTAAAAAGACAATCCCATAGGCTATGCATGACGAGCCGACCCGCCAAGACACCGTCAGGAAAACCCCTCTGAGACGACAGAATCCCGTCATACAATTCCAGTCTATCTGCGCCCCCCCTCCCCCCCCCCCCCCCAGCCCGTCTGCCTGTCTGACCCGTCTCTCAGTCAGCTACACGCTTGTTAATATGCAGATCTTTCCCTCAAACGACGGGGCAGCAGCTGGAAGTGTGCCTTTTTTGCGACGTGCCTTGTCAAAGCATTGTTTGCATGTAAATGTTAATGAAAGAAGGCGACTGACATTCTCCCATCTGTTCCACCCGGACCGTCATTCGATAAAATGTCAGTTTCGTTTAGACGGAAAGCCAACTCCTCTCCACACACTCGGGGAGCGCTCTCGGATATCGTCCCGCGCCCCCATGCAACAACGTCCTCGGATCGGAATTCGACCGAGTTTTTATTTATTATTTTTTTTTTTTGGAAATTCTGCTTCAGCGGTGGTCGATAGAGTTTGGTAGATAGGCAAACTTGTGTTGAGGCGCAGGCAGGACCCATCTGCGGAGGTCAGGCCCGACTGGCTGGGTTCACGGCTAGGGCCAGAGCTCTCTCTGTGCCCCCGGTCCAGCTAGCTGACTGTTGGCAGGCAATGGTCTGTCCAGGCTCTGCAGCCTCATTAACGTGGGGGAGAATACTATTTGACCATGGGCCAGGGGTCAGACTAGATGGTTAGCGAGCCAAAGGACCGGGAGAGAGGAAGATGGGGGGGGGGCCGAAGATGTCAGTCGCCTCCGGCTCCGCAAAAACGCCACTCAAAAAGCAATAAGATGAGCTGGTCCGATTACTCAATGAGACCCATCATGAAGAGAGTGGATCCTAGAAAAAGTAATAAGGAGGCTGCAGCAGGATGCGGGAAAATAAGATTCTGGGTGGATAGAGTGTGGGCTTAGGCTGGGCTTAGCGGGGGAGGATCTGAAAGACTCGCCACCCCGTAAAGACTTTTAGATTGATATACGACTGTATCGGTAAGCTATAGCTGGTTAGTGTAATCAGAGATGCTGCCGGTGGGTTTTGCAAAGATTAAACTAAGCCCCTCCACAAAGGAAATGACTAGAGTCAGGTAGCAGGCTTTACGGAATGAAGAAGCTTCGGTGGTGATTCATTTGTTATACTGTATATTAGATGCAGAACCTCTCCGTCAGTCAAACAATGTAAGCAAATGGGAAGTTGTCGACTGTCAGAGTAACAGTCTAAAATAGCATCCCAGCGAGGTGCTTGGCCCCTCTGTAGGCAGCAGCTTTGGCTGGCTGTGAACCGTGAGGTGAGGAGGGTGGTTTGTTTGACGGGGGCCCTGCCGTGCGAACACACGGCTGAGCCCCGGGCTAGTGTGGGCGGTCAGCTGGAGTGGGGCGGAGGCCCAGCTTGTCCCTGGCAGCCCCCCACACACACACACACACACTAACCAAGTCTGACCAAGGTATCGCACAGCTATTGGCACGTTGGCAACGGGCAGAAAGCGCCGGGGTGCTGCCAACCACAGAGAGAGAGAGAGAGAGAGAGAGAGAGAGAGAGAGAGAGAGAGAGAGAGAGAGAGAGAGAGAGAGAGAGAGAGAGAGAGAGAGAGAGAGAGAGAGAGAGAGAGAGAGAGAGAGAGAGAGAGAGAGAGAGAGAGAGAGAGAGAGAGAGAGAGAGAGAGAGAGAGAGAGAGAGAGAGAGAGAGAGAGAGAGAGAGAGAGAGAGAGAGAGAGAGAGAGAGAGAGAGAGAGAGAGAGAGAGAGAGAGAGAGAGAGAGAGAGAGAGAGAGAGAGAGAGAGAGAGAGAGAGAGACGCGCGCAGCACGTGGCAGCAGATCCACGCCACGCTCGCTCCACAGCCTGCCGTTGCTACGGAGACAACGGGTTGACCTGCCAACATGTTGCCCTGACCCGCCGAATGTTAACGCGCTCATCTTCGAGCGTGACCTGGCACAGGAGCCCCGTTCCCCGGCGCGGAGGGAAACCGAAGCGGCGGGATTTTTTTGGGGGGGGGGGGGGGGGATTAGGGAAATTAGCGCCCGGTGAGATTGGGAGCTCGCCCTGGTCGTTGTCTCTGTAATCAGGCCCGTGTCGGTCTCTCTGACGGCCATTGTCTCGTGCCCGACAGGCCTGCCGGTCGCTTGTCACCGTCCTCTTTGAATAATCCCACAGAGGACAGATGACATTGCCAGCTCTGCGTAAGCCTCTCCTGTTATACATCATACTACCTCCCCTGCTCCCTTTATTTCTGGGAAGGACAAATGTGATTGATTTCGGCCGTTTCTCATTAGTTCTTGAACAAACTTGGCACGAGGAGACGACTTGCGCACTGAACTTTTGAAATGGAGTTTAGGATTCAGTTCTCTACTCCCCCGTCTTTCCCTCGATCTATCTCTCTCCGTTTCGCTCTCTCTCTCTCTCCATCTCTCGGTAGAGTTTGTCAGCGGCTGTCACAGTGCAGTGCTTCTCCAGGCAGGCCTTATGGTTTATGTATCTTTCTCTCTCCATAAGCCGGGGCGACGCAGATCAGGATCAGAGGCAAGCGTCTCCCCGTCTCCCATTCCTCTGCGTTAGGGACCCGGCCAGACGGAGAACTGTCTCCCAGCGCTCCGACAGGAAAGCCCCGAGGACGCCGGAGCCAGGATGGAGTAGATCGTTTCGAGCCGGAGAGTGAATTATAGGCCTTCTCCGTGAGCAGACTGCGACATCGTCTCTCTTTGTTTGGTTTGGTTTGTTTGTCTCCTCGTGTTTATTGGTTGCCTGTCAGTGTCCGCACTTCTGGTTATCCGTGTTCTAATTACCCAGGCGGCCATCTTCTCCGACTGGCTGACTGGCCCATCTCTGGCGGGGCTAAATACTTTAGCCTGCACTAAATTTGAAATGCTGTCGTGTTGGCCCTCGGATCTCGGGCCATGCACTCTCACCCCGTCTCAAGAATTAAATGAATCAAATTTGTCTCTCGTCTCTCACCCTGCGTATTACCTATTTACCATGGACAGGCATTGTTTCTGTCTGTTGACTGTCAGATGCAGCACAGCCGCTATGATCGGAGCTCAGCTTTGACCATCACATGAAAGTGTGTATGTGGGAGGAAGCCAATAACAAGCTTCGTGCAGGTCTTTTTCAGTGAAAACTGTGTGTGTGTGTGTGTGCGCGCGCGTGTGCGCGCGTGTGTGTGCCCGTGTGTGCGCGTGTGTGTGCGCGTGTGCGTGCGTGTGCATGCGTGCGTGGCCACCGTCCTCCAGGTTCAGTGGGCAGAGCAGCAGGTGGCTCGACGGAGGAGGAAGAGAGATGTCTACCAGGAGCCCTCCGACCCCAAGTTCTCTCAGCAGTGGTATCTGGTGAGATCATCCCACCCTCCACATCGATCATCCTTGTTGTGTTGCGCATTCAATCAGCGATATTGTCTCATACTAAAGGCCCCAAAGACCCTGGAACACCCTGTACTCTTAGCATCCAAAGCTTGTGGGAGCACCTATGTTTAGAGTAGCATTCGATAGTACACCCTAGCACCGATTATACATGCCCCTATGGGTAGCAAGATAAGCGTTAAATTGAATGGCTTTCTTGGACTGCCCCAATGTGCCATAGATTCATCACTCCTGTTTTTCTACCGCACAACATTTCCAGCTAACACAGAGGTTGCCGTCTGTAATTCGAATGCGTTACGCGGTATGAAATCCTGGGATACAGCATGTTTATTTATGCATTATTGTGATTGGTGTGTGTGTGTATTATTTAGAACCCTGTTTTTTTAATGCTGCAGCCCCAGTGGGACATAGAATTAAGACCGACAACAAGACCGTGTCTGTTTTTGCTTTCACCGGCTCAGGGATGCTTTGATTTGTCCTAATCTCCTCCCTTCTCCTTCCCAATGCGGTAAGCTGCCATTGCCGTTGAATGGATTAATAGCCGGCATTGACTGGGGCCCAACATAAATCACCTGTGAATAGGAGCTGTGAAACCACCTCTGTCATTCAGCATTAGGCCTTTTAATCGGCTGAGGGCTTAAGCCCTTTCTGCTCCTTTTTTTGCCCTCTTTAAAACCATTCCACAGAACTCTGTCAAGCCCCAAACCCAGGAAGGTTGGTTGGTAATGACTTCCTTTATGGTGAATACAGATGTCTGACGTTGATAATGCTCCCAGACTTTTCCGACAGCTCGTCCAAAAGCGTGTTCATCCCCACCAAGGTCAGAGAAAGTATGCGAGTAGCGGTCTTAACTGACGTTCCCTGAACACAAATTCGGCATGAAGCTATTCCTGGACCACACAAGTCTGTTCAAAGGCACTGGTTTTACCAATATATTTCAGGGCCGGGCAGATGGTTAAGCTCTGTGTACACAGTAAACGCAACCTAGCTAAAAAATAAAACATGTTATATTTCGACAGCCTCAGGTTGTGACGACAGTGTGTGCAGGAATCAGGTCTGCGTGGAAACCCAATGCCTGTAGCCAAGGAATTATAGCTCCTTCTCTCCGTCTGTGCCACTGAGCCCCAGTAGCCCAGCGGGAGGGCTGCCCTGTGGGGGGAACATCAGCGGGGAGTGGCTGGCCGCTGTGGGGGGGATGGGGTTTGTATTTTTCTGGAGGTACATTCATTTGGTGCATGCTCTCTCTTTTTGCTGTCTGACCGCCGTTCCCTCTCTTGTTTTCCCTCCCTCCATGTTGGTCGGAGGGTAGTTGTTGATTGTTCCCTGCCTGAGTGCGGCCAATGAGATCAGCGGGGGTATTAACACAGCCAATCACGCACAGCCTCGCTGTTGTTACGGCGGCAAAAGGGTTTTAATCTGTCACGCTTACAAATCCGCCCGATTCCACCCTAGAGTATTGAATGAGTTTTTAGACGAGTAATGTGACTTGCCTTCGCGTGAGTCACTTAAATTGGCTACGGAATTGCACTGTCCCCACAAAACAGCCAGTAGCTCTCCTGCCATAGTGTTTATTCCTGGTGTCCCCGCCGTCGCAGTCAAACCACACTGACAGGTGCAACAAAAAAAGATCTGCAATAAAAAAAATGTCTTCTCCCCGGGTTTTTCTTTTGTTCCCGCAGTCCAGCAGCAGTCTGGGCCAACAGGACCTGAATGCCAAAGAGGCGTGGACGCTGGGCTACACCGGAAAAGGTGTGGTGGTCACCATCCTGGACGACGGCATTGAGAAAGACCACCCTGACCTCGCCACTAATTACGTGAGTACAGCGCAACCGCGGGAGCTTCCTCTTTTGAATTGTGGCACAAAAGAGAAAGGAAAAAACAACGTGTGACGCCTCGCAACGCAGACGAGGGGATACAATTCTAAAAAGAAAAAGGATTCATGAATGATCAACCATTTTCTCTTTTGTTACTCCAAGGACCCTGAAGCGAGCTATGACGTGAACGACGGAGACGCTGACCCTCAGCCGCGGTACACCCAGCGCAACGAGAACAGGTAAGATGGGAGCCGATGGATCACGACTACTCACAATCCCTCCGCAAACAAACTCAAATGAACTCCAGGAAAGGCACGGGGGGGACGACGACTCCTATTTTAGTCGTAGTATCTCTCTTGTATCTGGCTAAACGAGCACAGGCCCTCAGAGAAAATGGAGGATGATGACTTGGACTAGAACATTTAGTCCGGCCCTCAGGCTCACAGCATTTCATGAGATTCGTAAACAGGCAATTCACAACGAGCCTCTATGTGCCATTCCTGTCTCGTCATCACGGGGTCGGATGACTGTGGAAGAAAATAGAGGAGGAAAGGAAAAGAGAACAGTCTAGTTCTCAAATAGCAGGCTGCCCTACTCAAACGTTCAGTTGTTGACCCGCTAGTGTGTGCATTTAAATCCAATTATATTGGATTGATGCAGTGGTGCAGTCACAGTGCGAAGCTTTCCCGAGACTCTGGTGTTTGGTTTTGTATCAGTAGGCCAGGCCCTTCTAGTGTGGATATGTGAAACGGTTCAAGGGCCCAGTCCCCCATCACCTCAGATCCGCTTTGCCAGTGCAATAGTTCTTTACTAGCCCTCACGGGTTACAGCTCTTATCTCTTTTGACCTTTGGTGAATTGAATTAAAATGTTGTGAGCCAAATGTAATCGGGGAGTGATAAAGCAGCCCCAGCAAAAGCCAGTCCCAATCCTTTCCCTCGTCACTTGCCCGTTTTTCCTACCGCTCCAGTCTTCCAGCCTCCGCCCAATCCCCCCCCCGGATCAGATGAGAAGCTTCCGGAGCAGGAGAAGGATTTGCATCGAAATCCCCTTGTGTTCTGGAACAACTGCCACCCAGTCCTTTTGTTGTCGTTGTTGTTGGTTTGTCGTTTATTTTTCACGTGTGTTTTATTTCAAAACTTGAAAGCGCCTTGCCGTTAGTCAAGGGGAAACGCTAAATGAGCCTATTTCAAGACCCAACGGAGAGCACAAGACAGAAACACAGCATTTTCAGCTCGGCGGTTTGGTTGTTAACTTGCACGCCTGGTGTTTTATTTTTTTAAAGCTGTCTGCAGTACTCATTCAACGGATTCCCTTTTTTTTTTCTTCTTCTTCTACCAAAGCATCTATAAACAATGGGCATTTACATCACCAAGGTCTTCTTTTGTAGCTTCGTCCTTGTTTTTGGCCCTTGCCAGCAGCGCTTTCAGCCTTGTTAGGCGACCTCAGTGCTGCCTGTCTGTTTGAAGCAGACACCACTCAGTTGCTGCTGATGGAACACAGCTACACCAGAAAGGATTACTTTAGGGGAATGCATGAGCACACATGCAGTATAGCAAGCCAAGGCACACAAGCATTACTTGTGTGTGCGCGCGCGCGCACACACACACACACACACACACACACACACACACACACACACACACACACACACGCACACCTAGTCACACTTTTACTGGCACTGTCAAAGCGATTATCCTGGATAGAATCAATTTTTGGCCGTGAAATGAAAAGCAAGTGTGTGTCTCTGTCAATAGCGCTGAGCTGTGGCTGTTGGGGGCTGACCTGTGGAGGAATGATGTCGGATGAGTTCCGTAATTCCCCAAAGAGCAATGCAGACAGTAGCAGACAGTGAGTAATGTTCATCGGCTATTCACAATGAGATTTTTTATGAATATATTCATAGGAGGGAAAGAGGCTCGGAAATGCACATCCCTTCCCCACAATAACCCCCTCCTCATTTGTATTGGGAGCACGCCGGGCTGGGTTTTGAATTCGCATCCATTTAGAGTTTTTTTTTTTTGTTTTTTTCCCCGGGTAGCTGCTTTGTACTTGCAGTTGGCAGGGCTAGCAGATATTGTTGGATGGCTTTCAAGCTTGGCGAGAGTACCCAGGCAGGTAATTCTTTTGTGCCCCATCATCAGAATGGTTTGTCCTATTTTCTCGGCTTTTCTTCCCCTGTCTTCCGTCACCCTGCTGTCGATGCTGCGGATGTGCAGGAGGTGAGAAGGGCCAGGGAGGAAGGCTCGGCGCACTGATGAAGACGAGCCCCCCCCCCCCATCACCCCCCCTGACAACCAGCAGACCGTCTCTGTTATCCCTTTACAGCCTGTTTCTCCTTCTCTCTGTTTAGCTGTTTTGTCATATTACTTGAATTCATTTTTATTTTCAGAATAAATAATCGTGTAGAGTCGGCAGAAAAAAAAAGTTCTTGGAGAACTCCACTGATAGTATGCTTGTCAGAGGTTGTTTTATTTTCTGACTTTAGTTTTACACTTGAAGCAGTTTGTTAGGAGTTAACTGTCTGCGAACGAGCTGAAGCCGGCATGAGCACATGGCTCCGTTTAGTTGAAGTGGCCCCCGTTAATGGAGCTGCTGTGTTTTTCCATGCATTATATTCGGCGCGGCACCTACAATGTGACAGAATCAGAGCTAATCCAGCCTGCAGACTGGAATACTTTCTCATGGGAAAGACGAGTGCCTGGGGATGGCGGGGGAGCGTGGCGCACACACCAACCTCTCGAACCTGCTCTCCATTTCGCTGCCTCTCACACAACGCGGAGGAATGTCTGCCGTCCGCTCTTGACCCGGCAATTATATCGCCGAAAGCTGCTGTGCTCCATCAAGCCCGGCTGTGTAAGGCGGCTGCTCTTCTTGTTTACTCTCCCTGCCTCAGACGGTGGGTTTATTTCCCAGACGACTGCGAGGCGGCAGATGAATGGTCGGGCATGGGAAGGTGATGTTGGCGGGCAGCCTCACTCTCGGCCCCCGATTCCCCCCGCTCGGCTGTCTCCATCCCATGCCATTAATGCACCTAATTCCAAGAGGGAGGCAGAGAGTGAGAGATTGGAAGATAGAGAGAGAGAGAGAGAGAGAGAGAGAGAGAGAGAGAGAGAGAGAGAGAGAGAGAGAGAGAGAGAGAGAGAGAGAGAGAGAGAGAGAGAGAGAGAGAGAGAGAGAGAGAGAGAGAGAGAGAGAGAGAGAGAGAGAGAGAGAGAGAGAGAGAGAGAGAGAGTGAGGGAGAGAGTGAGGGAGAGAGAGAGAGAGTGAGGGAGGGAGGGATGCGGGGAGAGAGAGATCTAGATAGAGCTAGAGGGAGAGAGAGAGAGAGGGGGGGGGGGGGGGGGGGGGGGGGGGGGGGGGGAGGGGGGAGCAGGCAGTCATGTGGTCCAATGCCGCCGGGCTCAAGTTCGCTCAATAAGGCCCACTGTGATTGAAGGCGGCAGCATCCGTGCCCGAGCTTGGACCCACCAGATATTACTGATCACCTGGGGTCTGTCAACGGTGGCCAGCCTGGCGCCCAGGAACTGATGAATGGATCGGTTAAACAGGTGTGTCAGCGGTGCAAAGAGTTAGTCCACTTTAAGTGTGACATTGCAGGCTAACAAATTTGTTAGGCTTATTAAGTTGCTTTGATTGCCTTTAAGCCACTTGAGGAAGGGGAAAAAAAAACATTAATCTCATCGCATTCGCCACGGCCCTAGTTGAACGCTTTATTATTTTGTGGGGTTTTTTTCTCGCTGTAACTGTATTTTTAGACGGACATTTTTAGCATTTGGCTGGCTTTCCCTATGAGTCCAGCTGAGTCTCATGCCAGAGTGAGGGAGGCCGTTCAGAACCGTTTGTGTGTCTCTGGGGAGACTGTGAGGAAGACAGCGGGCTCAAACCCTTATCCCTTAGGATGCAGAAAGCATCCTCTTGATTGGTCGTTCTCCGGAGGAACCTCCACTTCACAGACTCGGGAGTATGTTTGAACCGGCCCACCTCGGGGCTCAACTAAGCCGAGCGGAAAATAACCTAATCCTTTTAGCGGCCCACGATCCAGCCCCATTCACTCCCCCTTATAACAGATAGCCAGCAGCGCTGCTACAGCAGGAGACGGGTCCTGCTGCTCGGCCAAACATCGGGTCGGCACCAGTTGCAATCCATAAGCCACACTGCATTGCATTCTGCATGCTCTTGACCTCTCCTGACATCGGATGGGAGTTTCTGTGGAGAGGCCGTCGTGGAGGAATGGTAAAAGCTGGCCCCGTTTGCTAAACAGCTAGAATGTCTTGGAAGGGGCATGGCCAAATGGCTAGATTGTCCTGAGGCGTGGCTGCAGAAAAGCATTATCTTTCACACGCTATCTCCAGTCCTTTAGATAAGATAAAGGGAGTCACATTGACTGTGTGAATAGAAAACGTATTAAGTTCCACAGCCTTTATCTAGCCCGAATGAGACTATTCTCCACAGCTTCCTATCTGACCTAGTCTTTAGGTGTGTCTGGATATTGAGGGGCTGAAGAAGGAGCAGGCCTTTTCATTGGAACTGCAACACATTCCTCAGCTGACAGGGAAGAAGGGGGATAGGCTTT
This sequence comes from Aplochiton taeniatus, assembly GCA_017639675.1. Lineage (NCBI taxonomy): Eukaryota > Metazoa > Chordata > Actinopteri > Galaxiiformes > Galaxiidae > Aplochiton > Aplochiton taeniatus. The sequence goes on along the minus strand of CM030181.1, from coordinate 6,698,889 downwards.
CACCACTGGTGTCGGCCTAAATGGTGCCATTATGTCCAATTCTGTTAACCTACGGTTTCGCAGGGATCCCATTTTAGCGAGCATTTTCTATTTGTCAGTATGTCCCATCTGCACTTTCAGGAGACGCCACTAATCATTTTCACGTCTGACACTTTTCCAATGTGATTCAGAAAGGCCAGGATTGGAGACGTTCGATTTGAGTCCTCCGGGAGTCACCGGAACCTTCCTCTGACGGATGAATATGCGGACTATTGTCTGCATTGGCCAGCCTGAGCTGCCTGCACATTAGACTGTCCGTCTGATGAGAAACAAAATCCAATCAAACATACACGCACACACCCTGTAATCACACTGTTGTTTGTTTGTCTGGGTTTCTGGAAATGGCCTGTTTTGAATGGCGCCTTTCCAGTTCGGAGGGTCTAATCACATTTAAGTGCCTCACCAAGCCTGTGGCGGCCCAGCTCTCACCAAGCCCAGCGGAGTTGGAATCTCTCCCTGGCACCACTCTTGTGGCCGTACCAACCTCTGTGCCAAGGTATCTACTGTGGGTGGCACGGGGAGGGCTTTTGAGAACCTACGCATTAAAACACTGCCCTTGCTGCTGGCTAGGAATGAAGTGGGAAATGTGAGGCGAGCCAGGAGTCCCCCAGCTATTGTCCTGCCAGGCCTGGGCAAGCGTGTGCAGTTTGATTGTATGGCTCATCCGGACGGAGATTTAAAAAGAGCTAATGCAGTGAGTGAGACCCTGTCATCTCTTTTGAAAGTCAATTTGATCGTCTTGTAAAATTATGTGACAGGGTATTTCTCTGACCCGATGGGTCACTCTGTTCATGGTTTCTGTTAGGCAGGCTATCTAAAGTTGGTAATAAAAATGGCAGCTTAACGTAAGAGAACGTGGATAGGTGACTTTACGCCACGACTTAACAGACGGTGTGTGTGTATTTTAAATGAAACATTGTCAGCCAAGAAGTGGTATGTATGGTTATAGTCATTGCAGTGACTTAGCTAGTTAGATCACCAGGCAATGTCACCAGACCCATTCATTAACCCTGGAAGGATTCTGCTTTGATCTTGGGCTTGTCTGATTGAGCGTTGATTGGACCTTAATAGTTTAGTGATTTATTACATGTCACTGTATGCGGTGCCAGGCTCCTTGGATAAGGGCAATGCTGTCAGTGAGAAATAAGCCTTAGCAAGACCGTGTCATGCTCGCGTGTAAATCACTCTGGACTAATGCAGGTGCTTGATGACAACCTAGGTCAAGTGATAGATGGCGCTTTTGGAAAGCATCGTTTTCCATAATTGAATTTCTTTTGCCCTGCCGACTACCCAGACCTTATATTCAAACGATGTGGAAGAAGCATGTTTTCTGTCTAGAGTGAGTCACACCTCCTGCTGGCTTGGAGGAAACAACATCCGTAATCTAACCAACTCAAATTGCTTTCTAAAAAGTCCATGGTCTGAAATTAGCAGGTGGGTGATATATTACACAGCCACCTACAACCTAATCAGCCTCCCAGCTGGAGACGTTGGCCTGAGCTCGCCGTGTTTGACGACTGTGTCCTATCAGGAGGGCGACGCGTCCAAAACAAGGAAGTCTCTAATTACTACCAAAACAATTATTGGATGTAATTAGCCAATGGTTTTTTCACATTTGTACTGCGGCATCTTTTCAAAGAGGCCCACAAACGTGTGAGCATCTTAATTTGATATCTGCGCTGTAATCAAGGAGCGATCTTAACGGCCGATGGAACGGCCTACGGTAAATGCCAGACGCGCTCTCGGTTCCCCTGCCAATGGCATTCTGATCACGCCCGAAGTGCGCGAAGCCGTGGCTCGTAGCAGAACCATTTCAATAATGATTCTCATCTTTTCCTTCAGCCGACTGACTGTAGCTTGAGGCGATTGAACACTTTGATACCGTCGCTTGGATGTTCGTATTCATTGTCACTTATTGAGTCGGGTTAGCAGTTAATAAAGCTAGTGTTAATAGGGCTTGGGTCTGTGTTTGTAGGCCAAACAACGTTCCAGGGAGACACGCCAACGCCTAGTGTCTTTGTCATCAAAGCCAGATTAACAACACCGGATGAATTATTCATATGCATTAATATCTACTTACAGTTCATTTGGATGGCCCAAGGCCAGGTTTTGTCGGAACATGCCCACTCCGTGACAGGTTGTTGGCCTTAAATTTCACCCTCACGTCAATTAGCGGTAACAGACACCCCAAACGTTGGGTTAGATGTGATCGGAGAATACGTGAATGCTTTCATTCTCACTAACGACATGTACTTTGTAGTTTGGCATACTGCAGTATGCAGAACACATGCTGTGACATTGAATAAAACCAGTTTAGTTTTTCCCGCTTTGATTCATCGATATGCAGTATGCACTGTGATTCAACACACAATTTCAAGTCTGTTAGCAAGAGATTTTTGATGGGGTCAAGGCATGAATGAGATATTGCCACAAAATGGTAGGCTAATTGTTTAATTTAGGAGGCTAAGTTGGGCATCACTTTTATTTACCCTCTCTTGTGCCTTGTCTGTTTTTGTCTGCAGGTTGTGCACAGCATTCATTGTTTTTAATTATCACATTCATACACTCGGTATCAGCATACCAGTTCTATTTTAACCAAATGAACAGTCTCTTTATTCAGACTTCATTTGGAAGTTTGTCTCAGTGGAGTCCGAACCTAGAAAGCCTAATAGACTGACACAGAGAATCATTTCTCACAAAGCAAGTTCATTGTTTTTCGACCAGCCTTGGGTTAAAGTTATTTTAACATGTTTGTCTGTATGGAACACAACCACTACCTGGAGCACAGTGCTCCGCTCTGCGTCACCTTCTGCAGTTCTAATGCAGTCCTCTTCAAAAAAGGAAACGGCTGTTTGAATGGTAATAATGGTGGGAAGAGTGGCCTGTACCACTTGCCATCAGCCTTTCATTGTTAGCCCTAAAGTAGACTCAAACCTCCCGCAGTTTCAGACCATCATAGCCGGTGCTGTGTCATCCAGGAAGCTGCTATTTAGGAGTCACGTGAGGTTCTAAGCGGTTGCTATAAGCAACAGGAGGATTTTTAGTTTTTTGTTCTTTATTTTGTGAGCTTTCTCTAACTTTTTTAACAAATTGATTCCTTCTTTTTCCCCAGTCTATATGTTTTCTTTTTCTCTCGCTTTTTTCTTCTGGTCTGTCTCTAGGCACGGAACCCGATGTGCGGGAAGAGGTTGCCCGGGAAAGCCAACAATGGGGTCTGCGGAGTAGGGGTGGCCTACGATGCCAAGATCGGAGGTAAGAGAGCCGCTATGAGACCGGGATGTGACAGATCGCGGGGCTCAGGCTTTGTCGGCGTCTCTCTAGCCACAGTGTTTCCCGCGAGACGAAGAGCGATGCCGTCACCCGTTTTTTTTCCACCTAGCACTCTGTCAAGACAAAGCGGGCAGCCAACAAGACTCGGTGAGGCCTATTGCAATCCCGTCCACAAATGTTGGCAGTAACTCTCCCTCGCCGTCTTAATTATCATTCATCACCCCCACCCCCCTTGCCTGCCAGCTCATTGTCTGGAAACACGGCATTCATTATCCCTGAGAGAATTCCACTGTGTCACGGGGGTCACACGACTGTTTATAAACTGCCGAGTGAGTGTGTGTGTGTGTGTGTGTCAGTGTGTGTGTGTGTGTGTGTGTGTGTGTGTGTGTGTGTGTGTGTGTGTGTGTGTGTGTGTGAGTGTGTGTGTGTGTGTGTGTGTGTGTGTGTGTGTGTGTGTCGGCGAGGATTTGACCCCCTGAAAGTGGGAGGGCCTTTCCCGCCTCACACCCGCTTTCTTTTCCGTATGCACACGCACACGCCTGCCCTCCGGTAGAGCTCACCACGTTTAGAGAAGCGGGCCTGGAACTCAGCGGGGTAGGAACCTCCACAGCGGCGCCTCTCCTTCAAAGGGGATCCCAGCTGCAAGCGGAGGAAGTTGATGAGGATCGTTACGGGGGCCGATCATGGCCACAGCTGCTCTGCTGCCTACTGAGTGAACGCACGCTCAGCGAAACCGTCCGCGGATGCCGTTCTCTCTGAACCGCCAGGGGGGAGTTTATTAGTATGGCAACCTGGCCCGGCATCATGCTGACTGCCCGCCCCCCCCCCCCCCCCAGGCAGATGATTGGAGCACAGCGGCTGTGTCTGCCCGGAGGGCCCCGCCGGTCTTGGATGTGTTATTGGAGTCCTAATGTGGTTTATCATCAGTCCGAATGATGCGGCTGACATCCGGGGGCTCCCGTTACTGTAATGGCTGCCTCTTTAAGGGAAGGGGGGGGACGATTGGGTGGGGATTTATTTCACAGCACTCTGCTCCTATTAATGTTCAGAGGGGCTGGTCGCAGGCGAGGGACTTAAAAGGCTCCATCAGGGCCGGGTTAAGGTGGGATGAAAGGTGCCACCGTTCCGGGCGCTCCTGGCCACCGACTCCGTTAGGAGCCCTGCAAAGTGGCTGATGGGATTCTCAGTATCGTCTGTCTCCTCCCTCGGTTGCGCGCAGGCGTCTGCGACAGCCGGCTTCTTGTCTCGGGTGTGTTTTTTTTAATAGTCTGTGGCGCTGAAAAGCGTTTTTGTAGGCGCGTTCCTTTTAGTCAGTTCGTGATGGCTTGTCAAGGCCGTGTTTCTGGCGGGCGTCTTGGCTCTTTGTTGTGCCTGTCGTTCTGTTTTTCCTTTCGACAGCACGCGAAACGTGCCGCCAGGGCCGAACCCGTTTCAATGGAAACGCCCTCTTCCCTGTCGCCCGCCGTTCTTGAGTGTTTTAACACTCCTCTGTTTACCTCCCTCTTTTCTCCCCAGACATACTAACGTGTGTGTGTGTGTGTGTGTGTGTCTGTTTGGCCGTAGGTGTGCGCATGCTGGACGGCGAGGTGACGGACGTGGTGGAGGCCCACTCGCTCAGCCTCAACGCCCAGCACATCCACGTCTACAGCGCCAGCTGGGGCCCGGAGGACGACGGCAAGACAGTGGACGGCCCCGCCAAGCTGGCCAAGGAGGCCTTCCTCCGGGGGGTCACGGAGGTCAGTCGCCCACACAGGCAACGCTGCCGGAGAAGGTCGTACCGGGAAGGGCGAGCGAGTGCCCCGGCATTTGACTTCGCCCGACCACGGTTCCCCGCCGAAAGCGGGTCGCCGCAGAGCCGCGGCCCCGCTGGCTAGCGGCTGTGAGGAGAGCAGGGGGCAAGGGGAGGAGACCCCCCCTCTGCCCTCTGAGCGGCGCCCGGTGGCCGTGATGGATCGAGGCAAGGCCAGAACAGGCGAACGGCTCAAGGTGAATGTGTCAGCGCGGCCCATTACCAGACCGCCATTAACAGAATGCTAGGAGAGATGAGGATGAGAAATGAGAGAGGAGAAATTGCTGATGCAGAGCAGAACGTAGATAAAAGCGGCGACTCCGACTCCGTTGGGTCAGGCTGGTTATTTATTTACGGAAAAGCACCCCCGCGCTTCACGTCTATCTCCCCCCGCAGAGTGGAAAGACGAGGAAGGAATTTCCACGTCTGTGCGTTCGTAAAACGTCTGCACCGAGCCAGACGGAGATAAACCCCCCGGTGTGCGCTAACGGCCCGTGGGGTTTACGCGGCCCGACGGAAGGCCTGAGAGGATTACCTGCCTCCACAGCGCTCATTACACCTCCAAACAATGCAACTCACACGAGGGCCGCAAAGCAACAAAGGAACGCTAGAAACGCCGCAGCAGAGTGGCGCCGCATTTGAAGTTTGGCTGATTTCCTATGCAGAGAGGGTGGGTGGCAACAGGGCGTTCATAAAGAGGCTCCAACTGGGTCTCTCTTTGTATTCATGAGAGGCTCTTAGACCCTCCGCCCAGCGGCGTGCCGGGAGAGAGACGCGCTGAAACCAACGCGCTGCGGGGACTAGGATTAGAAATACATTCCTGCCGGCCTTTTCCTACATGCAGAAAGACCTTTAGCAGAGAGGTGTCTGTGTGTGTGTGTGTGGGTGTGTGGGTGTGTGGGTGTGTGTGGGGGGGGGGGGGGCTGAGAGAGAGTGAGAGAGAGAGAGAGAGTGTGTGTGTGTGTGTGTGTGTGTGTGTGTGTGTGTGTGTGTGTGTGTGTGTGTGTGTGCGTGCGTGCGTGCGTGCGTGTGTGTGATCATGGGTTTTCATCTCGGGGCTCTGCTGGATGTAGACAGAGAGCAGTGTGAGGTAGAGGGCATTTGTCTTGTCGTTACTTGTCTCTGATCTGTTTCCATCGCTCTCTCCATTTTCCTCCACGCCTTTTTGTTCTCCGAGTCCCCGCCTTTTACTCTCCTGAGGCTGTGTTTACAGGCAGTTCTCTTTGCCTTTGTATTTATTTCATCTCTGTTGTTTTGATGGAATCTGCTTTTATTCAAATCGAATTTAATAGTGTGTACATTGGTTCATGAAGCACCTATTGAGGAGGACTGTTTTATTTATGAACTCCCCAGTTACTGCTTAAGCCTCTGCTGTAGCTGTTTGATTGAGTGCTCCACTTAGCGTCTTTAATTTGCTCATGAATAATGGCTCTCCGATTTAATGCTAAATGAGAAGGAAAAAAAGGAGCAATGTGAGCCACAGCACGTTTTGCGTTATGAAGAAAACGATTCTCACACCCTTGCCGGTTTGTCGCCACAACAAATGACAGCCAGCGCGCGAAGATGTAGTGGCAAGATTCGGCTTCGCGCTCTACCTTTCTGTTTAGTGAGTGTCATTTCTTATTTATCGTTAGGAAGACTTACGCCCACAGCCATTCAGTGTGTCAGTGCAAAAAAAACAACATGTCACGTGAAGTGAAATTGACGTCAAGGCTTCTTCGAGACCAGGGGGGGGTGGGGGGGGGGGGGGGGGGGCGAACTAAATAAAAACTCCTTGTCGAAGGCAATATCTCATTCTTTCACAGCGCACACACCCACACAGGTTCCGCCCGGCTGACTTTGCTGCTGTTTCTTGGAAACCGCTTCGACCTGGCTTTGTGTGTCTCGCCTGTGTGTGTGCCAACTGCGGACAGAAAGCCTAGCCCGTTTGTGTTTGCACGACAATGAACCAAGGGGGGGAGGGTGACGCTGTCTCTCCTGCCGTTTCAGGGTCGCGGCGGCCTGGGCTCCATCTTCGTGTGGGCGTCGGGGAACGGCGGGCGGGAGAAGGACAGCTGCAACTGCGACGGCTACACCAACAGCATCCACACGCTGTCCATCAGCAGCACCACCCAGTACGGCAACGTGCCCTGGTACAGCGAGGCCTGCTCCTCCACCCTGGCCACCACCTTCAGCTCGGGCAACCCCGGGGAAAAACAGATCGTGAGTAGTAGCCCTGGCAAACAGAGACACGCGTGCACACACACACACACAGCCATTCATTACAGCCTCCCTCAGTAAAGACACCAGCCAGCCTTGGATGCGTGCAGAATCCACGGCCCCCGCCCCTCCGCTCGAGATGAACTGAGAAATATTACACTGAGCAACAGTGGCACCGCACATCGATTTACCTTGCCCGTGATGGGAAGCGTCGTCGACCCTGAACAGGATGCAGAGCAAACCATGCAGAACAGACAAATGGTGGCGGGGGGGGGGGGGGGGGTGGGGGAGGGGGGTGTGATGCTGACGAGCACGGAGACGTCCCGCACGCTGTGGGCTCAGTGCCGCCTGTCAGCCGTATTAAAGGGCGCGCCCGAGAAACGCGAGAACAAGATGAAAAAACGCCTGCCACTCCCCCCCACCACCACACACACACACACACACACTGTGGGCCTCCCTAGGGAGTGTCAGACTGTAAATGCATCGCTCTTTAGGCAGTATTGCTGAGTGAAGACGCTTTTGGTTCACTTTCTGTCTTCTTGCGACCGGCAAAGTTTTGAGAAGATTAAGCGACGTCTGGCTGAAACCTTTTTCTCTTGTGTTTGCATTAAGTTAAGACTGGGGGTCTACTAGGTCTTTCGTACAATTTCCTGCCTGAGCTAGGTCAAGCTCACCCTAACACACACACACACTCTCTCTCGCTCTCTCGCTCTCTCTCTCTCTCTCTCTCTCTCTCTCTCTCTCGCTCTCTCTCTGGACTCTACACTGACAGGCAGGTCTCTCTCTGCAGTAGCTAGCTAACCAGGAATATTCTAGCAAGCGTCTCCCAGGCCATTAAGGCTCCAAGCTGTCAGGCAGACGCCCACACACACTTGCGCAGCCGACCTTGTCCCTAACCCTGACATGAGGAACCAGGCCTGTGGCAGCCTTTCAGGCCTGATGTGATGCGTCCCCATTGCCCTTGACAGGCCTCATTATAGCTACACCCCCTGGCAGGGACCATGAAGTCAGAGCAGAGGTACGCCCCACAGAGCTGTCTCCCCCCCAGGCTCACTGAACTGAACTGAGCCGAGACACCCACCTTTCGAGCGTGCGTCACCTGTCTACCAGAACGTCCCGGCCGTCCCCCATAGCCGACCGGCTGGCTCAGCCGCCCCGCCCCCGCCGTCTCTGTCACTTCACGTGGCCCCGGACAAAACCTCCGTCCAGGCTCGGTCCGCGCCGCACGGCAAACACACCGACTCTCACTCCCACATCAGGGAGGAGGAACGTGGAACTCGCAGTCACCCGCTCCCTCTTCTAACCCCCCGCCCCCCCCCCCGTTTTTTTCTCTTACCTCTCTCCCTGTCTCCTAGGTGACAACGGACCTGAGGCAGAAGTGTACCGACTCCCACACAGGGACGTCGGCCTCCGCACCGCTGGCCGCCGGCATCATCGCCCTGGCTCTGGAGGCCAAGTGAGTAATGTCGCTGGGAACTCTTGCACTGCAACGACGAAGGCTCCCTTAGGCTGGCCTCTGGCTCCCGGCCTCTGGGTCCTGCTATGTAACCCAAAATGATTTGTAAAATACCACTCTCCCTCAGTTTCGAGCTCGCGTTGTTAAAGTCTTGCTTTAGGTGTGCCGTGCCGTTTGCATGCTGGCCACAACTCTTCTCCCATATGTGTTGAGTGTGTGGGCCCCTTTATTTTATAAAGAAACCTCTCGACAAATTACCTCTTTTGATAAATCGTTGATTAGCAACCAATCTGTGGTTGAAGCCCACGCGCACACAAGCAGACTCGCATTCTTGTTAAGACTAGGAATGAAGTATGGCTCATAAGCTCTCATTAGCATCCAGAGTTGTCTTTCCGCCGAGCTGGTGTAACATCCCTCGCAGTCCACACTGGGCCAGGCTTCACGTTATGGGTAGATAGATGGCAGCTCCTTCCTGTCGGCTGTCCAGGCAGGGCGCCACGCTAACCGGCCCGTGACAGCGGCGATCCATCAATCCATCGGCGCGGGCGTACCACCCGTCGCACAACAATTACAACACGCGCCGTGTTCTCTCACCAAGACGGATCGCCCGGGAGGCACCGGCGAGGCCTCGCTCCCCCGTCCCGACCAGCGAGCGCTCCCTCCTCCACGGCTCCTTAATGTTTCCTCATTAGGGGAGGGGTGACAGGCGTCACGTCCAGTCAGCTGTCACCCCCCCCTCCCTGCTCTCCTTCCTCCAAGGCCCTCCCCAGCCGCCCCTGTCCACAGCAGCACCGTCGGGGGCGCCCCCCCACAGCTCCGCAGAGGACGGGCTAACTACCGCTCTTCCCAAGCCGGTAATTTTCCGCGGGCCAACCCGCCCCCCCCCCTCGCTCCCTCTCTGTCATTCTCCCGGGAAAAGGGCAGCGTTAACAGCAGGGTAACATCCTCCTCCCACCGCCCTGGCACTCACAGCGATGGAGTCCCTTTAATGGGAGGAGGAGCGTTGGATTTTTTTCCCGGGCCCCTTTCCCCTGGACGGGGGTTGGTTTCCACAAAGGACACGTGGGAGGTGAGAACGCTGCTGGTGTGAACGGGGAGGGTGATTGGCGTAAGGGGAGCGTTGCGCTACGCCGCAGGCTCGGACTCTCGGCCGGTCGGCGGCGCGGGGCGAGCCATAAACCGTGCTAGGCCGTTTCCTCTCCTCCCCTCCCCTCCCCTCCGTCTCTGTCTCCATCTCTCTTTCCATCGCCCTCCGTCTGCTCACGTGCAGCCGGCGAACCCTCGTTATGTTTCTCTGGGCTGTGACTCTGCACAAATGATGATGCCTGCCCACTGCTGTGCTGAAGGTGACCCCCGCCCCCCCCCCTCCCTCCCTCCCCTCCCTCCCTCCGTCTAGAAAGTCCAATCGTTAAGAGCCGTCCGGAGCTTCAGTGGGGCACGTTCTCCAAACCCGGCTGGTCCCGGGGCCTCGTAGCTTGTCGCCGACAGCTCCTGCTTTACAGGGCTCTCGCTGACCTTTCAGGAGTTTACGGCCTACCTTTTAATAACAGCGTTTCCCCGTAATTGGAGGCCGTTTTTCACCCGCCAAGGGCCGGCGTGTGCACTCCCCCGCGTAACTCGTCCCCGTTTTCATAGCGCGGCCTCCCTGTCACAACGCAGGAAGACCCCACCCCCTCGGGGAATGTCCCCTGGGGTTTCCTCGTGGGTGTGAGGGCCCGTCCTCTGCGGCGAGCGGCGCCTGTTGTTCTTACACGCTCTGCTTGTCTGCTGACGTGTGTCTTAGCGGGAACCTGACCTGGAGGGACATGCAGCACCTGGTGGTCCGGACCTCCCGCCCCGCCCACCTCAGCACCGACGACTGGAAGACCAACGGAGTGGGCCGCCAGAGGTAGGAACCAGGCCTAACTTGCAAACCTTTAACAGTTGGAGTGGGCTTTTTTTTTATGCGATGTCTATTTCGCTCTCCCTCCGCTTCCCAGTGAGTCATTCATATGGCTATGGTCTGCTGGATGCGGGCGCCATGGTGACCCTGGCCCAGAACTGGACCAGTGTGGGACCACAGCATCAGTGTGTCCTCACCATGCTCACTGAACCGAGGTTAGGTGTGTGTGTGTGCGCGCGTGTGTGTGCGCGCGTGTGTGTGTGTGTGTGTGTGTGAGAGAGAGTGTGTACATGTTTGTGTGTGGGTGTTCGTGTTTGTGTGAGAGTAGGCATAAAAAATGTATGTATTCCCCATTTGTAAACCAGCGAAGTCCACACTGTATTCTCAGGTGTGTGTGTGTGTGTGTGTGTGTGTGTGTGTGTGTGTGTGTGTGTGTGTGTGGTGTGTTGTGTGTGTGTGTGTGTGTGTGTGTGTGTGTGTGTGTGTGTGTGTGTGTGTGTGTGTGTGAGAGAGAGAGAGAAAAGCTGTCGGGCGTGCCCTGCAGCCTATTGATCAAGCCATCTCCCCCACAGGGACATTGGCACCCGTCTGGTGTTCAGTAAGCCTGTGGACGCCTGCTGGGGACGGCCCGACTACATCAGCTCTCTGGAGCACGTCCAGGCCCGCCTCACTCTCTCCTACAACCACCGAGGGAACCTGGCCATCCACCTCGTCAGCCCGCTTGGCACCCGCTCCACGCTGCTCGCTCCGAGGTGAGCTGCCCTCCCCCCCCCCCCCCCCCCCCCCCACACACACACACACACGCACACACATCCAACACAAACAGTACCATCGTTAGAGCCCCCTAGGTTAATACCGACATTTGAGATGGAGTCTTTTAGCCACATAGCGTCAGTGGCGGAGAAGGGACTAAGTGTTTGCGTTCGACCACTTTCAAGGTGAATGTAGAATCCTTGATGCCGCCTCCAGCTAAGCACACACGCACTGGAGCACGCTCCACTAATCCCAGGGTAAATAGCACGCCAGGACAGTGCACACCCGCTGCGTCTGGCTTAAGAACACACTCCTTATCCCACGGAATCCGCATTGGTACCAACACGCGACGGCTAAGTAAACAAACAGCGGGTGATGTCGGAGGGGAGGCGTACCAACAAGCCTCCTGTCCCACTCTCTCTCTCCCCCCCCCCCCCCCCCCCCCCCCCCCCCCCCCCCCAGGCCCCACGACTCGTCCTCCGAGGCTTCAACGACTGGGCCTTTCATGACCACCCACTCCTGGGAGGAGGACCCGCGAGGGGAGTGGACCCTGGAGGTGGAGAACGTGGCTGGAGCAGGACACGAATACGGTAAACAAAATCTAAATAAGAAACGTCCCACTTACCTCTCCTCCTCATCCCGTCCTTTCTATCATTCCCACGTGCTCTAATGGCGTTTGTCCTTCTGAAAGCCCCTTTCATCTGAAAACTCCCTCTCTTTGTTACAGTTTATTCTCGTGAAAAAAGAGAGAAAGTGAACTCCTAAAGCCTTTGTTGTGGACTCCGTGTGTCAGGGGAAATAAGATGGGTACAGAGAGACCAACTCCTAATCCTCCTCCACACAGCAGTAGATGAGTTCACCGGCCTCGCCCACCTCTCTCGCTCTCTCGCGCTCGCTCGCTCTCTCTCTCTCTCTCTCTCTCCTCTCTCTCCTCTCTCTCTCTCTCTCTCTCTCTCTCTCTCTCTCTCTCTCTCTCTCTCTCTCTCTCTCTCTCTCTCTTCTCTCTCTGTTTCTGCGTCAGCTCGCCCTCCTCCTCGTTCTTCTCGGGAGCGTTTTTCATTGTTCTCTCGCCTCTCTGTTCATCTCTGGGGAGGTTTAAATTGACTATATAAGTACTCCCCCCCCCCCCGCCCCTTCTCTTCTCATCCTCTCTCCTTCCGCTCATTTTTTTTTTTCTTTTCTCTCTCTCAGGTGTTCTTAGTCAGTTCACGCTGATTCTGTACGGCACGGGCTCCAGCGCTGTTAACCCCTCGTCGCCCCGACTTCCCGCGGCTCGCTCCAACAACAGCTGCAAGACCTTTGACGCCCAGCAGATCTGCATAGGTGAGACTCGGCCACGGCGAGTTCCCGGCCCGAAGCGGCCTCGTCAGACCTGAGCGCGGCGAGCCCCTCTCCGTCGCTGAAAGGGTAGCCAGACAGCACTCCTTGTTACGGAGCAAAGTGCCAGGCAGAGGCACTTTCCATACCCGAGTGAAGTGTCTCTTCAGCAAAGCTGCGGCAGCCATGAATATGCAGCCCGATGCCGAGTGGTGTTAGAAACAACCGTTATGTCGGCGGGGAGTCGGGGCCCAGAGATTTGCCGTAGTTGGCGGGGACAGGCACGGTAGGGCCGCTGCAGGCGGCGGCGGGCTGGGTTAGTGTGGCCTCGTTAGAACAGCTGGCCCCAGGGAGAGGTGGCAGACAGATGGGACTCCGGTAGCATCTCTCTCTCTCTCTCTTCTCTCTCTCTCTCTCTCTCTCTCTCTCTCTCTCTCTCTCTCTCTCTCTCCTCTCTGCTCTCTCTCTCTCCTTCTGCTCTCTCTCTCTCTCTCTCTCTCTCTCTCTCTCTCTCTCTCTCTCTCTCTCTCTCTCTCTCTCTCCTCTCTCTCTCTCCTCTCTCTCTCTCCTCTCTCTCTCTCTCTCTCTCTCTCTCTCTCTCTCTCTCTCTCTCTCTCTCTCTCTCTCCGGTGTTCAGCGTTTGCAAAATAAATTGCTTCTCATGCATTCCAAATGATAAGAGCCTCGTTTGTACACATCTGCAATTTGAACCCCGCGCTGCTGACGAGGGGCATGTTTTAAATGTTTTATGTGGGCTTCAGGGTATGAGTATGTGTCTGTTGTTGTGTGTGTACACATTTGGATGGGGGGGGGGGGTTGTAGCTACTCAACAGCTAGGAGACAAACATCTAAGCTTGCTTTGTTTATCCTCTCTCTCTCTCTCTCTCTCTACTCTCTCTGCTCTCTCCTCTCTCTCCTCTCGTCTCCTCTCTCTCTCTCTCTCTCCCCCTCACTCCTGTCCTCCAGGAGTGCACAGCACAGGGTTCTCTCTCTTCCTACAGGGCTGTGTGAAGCTGTGTCCCCCAGGCTTCAGTTCGGGCCTCAGCTCCTCAACCTTGTCCCTGATGAGAACTGGGTGGACCTCTCCTCCGTCCAGGCCTGCCTGCCGCTTGCAGCGCCGCCTGCCTCACTTGCTCCGGCCCAGGCCCCACCGACTGCCCTCTCCTGCCCCCCCCCCTCACAGCCACTGGTCCTCACCTCCTGCCTGCCACCAGAAACAGGCTCCAGCGCAAGTCCCCACTGGCCCTTGCTCCAGGGAGAGGGGACCCAGTCAGGGACGAGAGCCCATCAGGAGGATGGGGTGGGGGGGGGGTGACCCTAGCCTGGCTCCCTCCTCCCCACTGCCCGCGCTGGTGGCCCGTGGCAGTCAGCTGTGCCTTCATCCTGGCTGCCTTCGCTGGGGGTCTTCTTCCTGCTGCAGGTGCGGCTCGGGCGGGGTGCCCCTGGGCCGGAGGACCAAACTGCCCTCCATGGAGGCAGGGACCAGGGGGATCCGGGTGGGCTTCGGTTTCAGCCAAGGAGGGGAGAGGAAGGCCCGCGTGTCCTACAAGGGTATTCCCACCGTGTGGGGAGACGAGGACATGGCCGCTTACGAGTCTGAATCAGACAGCGAGGAGCTGGACTGCCACAGTGAGAGGACAGCCTTTATCAGGACCCAGAGCGCCCTCTAGCCCCTCTCTCACTCACACAGGGTCAGTGCAGGACGCACGCCTGAGGCCAAGATGAAAGAAGGCGCGCATCTCTGAGACCGTTCCCTGGGTCTCGCGCCAGAGCTGGCCAAGGGGTCGGACGGAGAGCCATGTTGGCTCGGCCGGACTTGGGAAACGTTGGCCTAACTTTGTAACCAAATCGAGTAGCTCACCCTCATGCATTAATACGAATCCGATGTTGTTTGGTTGGCGTAGGTTTTTCTTTGTGATTTATCTTTGAATGACGATGACAGTGAGATTGGATGTATTCATTTTCTTTTTGTTTTGCCAACCCGGGATTGTTTTTAAAGCTTAGCTGGACATAATCGGAATAAATGTATGATTCCATATTTCCCAATAGGCTTCTTTGAACATACTGCATTCTACTGACTAAAACAAAGATAAACCGCTTGTATAAATCTAATCAAACACCCTGACCAGAATTGCAAACTAGATCATAGATTACAGTAAAGCTTTATATATTAAGATTTAATGTAAAATGTGGTTGGCTTTCAACCGGAGGTTGTAGGGGAATTTTGTCTAATTGCAGCAGTGAATAAATGGAAAATGCCACTTTCACGACTACCAATCGCTCAAACATACTCATACCGTTTTTAACCGTAATCTTGATGGAAGATTCTTTGTGCTATCATTTAAAAAGGAACAAAAAGCACTTAACCCGAAGCTCTTTAACCTTGTCAACATATCTGTTTTGTTGCTTTTGCCAAGACACAGAATCTTTTCGTCTTCATTCTCCCTCTAGACCTGCATTGATTTTTTTTGGTTTCTTTCCCAGAATGTCTTTATCAGGGCAAAGAAGAAAATCCCTCCCTTGCTTTATAGCAAGCAGCGTTTTATTTTGCTCGTTTTTTTTTCCCTGACACGCTGATGTATGTTTTCCATTTGAGGGTATTGAGGACTCCTGGGTGAACAGTTTAGTTGAATCAAGCACCAAGGCCATCGGACAACAAGGTCGAAATAACTAAGATGATTAAAAATCAATAGATAATATTGTATTTTATAGTGGTTTCTTTTGTATGCTTTTTTATTTAAACAATGATGGATTGTCAATGGTTGTGGAATAAATTTAATGTAGAGGTCATGCGTAAGCTTGCCAGTTATTGTAAGACCAATTACTCGCATGCATTTTGTTTTCCCAGTCTACACACCAACACACCCACGTACATGTCAGCAGAGCAGTTGCTTCCTCGGAGCCCTCCAGCTGTACCCTATAGCAAGCCTCAATTCTGTACCGCGGGGGGGCTTTGAGCTCAACGTCCGTGCCAGCTCTGCTCTGTTCTCTCTGAACTATCCAGCTGCAAGACGAGCGTTCTGCCAAAAGACTTTGCGATATCAAAGTTTCCTGGGCCTTCGTCTTCCACAGCATCTGGAACATGAATATTTTACTCAATTTATATGAATGGTTAAAAAAAAATATATTCATACCCACAGAAATGTTAATTAACAGGACTTTTCCTGCAGAGCCCGGTAGACTTGAGGGTGGCGGGGTATTTGGGCATTAATATGTTCAGCCCGTGTGCCGTAATGAGATCTACAGGGAGAAACATTTGAGCTCCTTCTTGTTTTAACACAGTGCAGATGTGCCATGTGGTGCATTACAAGTGTGTGTGTGGCGGAGAGAGTGAATTGTTTTTGTTAAGGGTGTGTGTGAAATCTGTGGAGAGGATGGAGACACAGTTACCATGTACTGGTCATTCATTGCACTACACATGATGTCCCGTTGCTTAGTGGCCAGTCTGTGTTTGTGTCTTTCCACCAGAGGGAAGCCAGGCTTTGTGGGTGGCTACTGGGAAGGCTTCCCTGCTGTAAAATATTCATATTTGGCCGCAGAGCATTTCTCTGCAGCAGGATTACCAAGAAGAAACATTTGACTAGTGTTACAGTTGGGTGGGTTGTTTATGCCTACATCATTTTTCATGATTCCAGTCAGATTTGTTGCGATTTTTTTTATCACTGCTACATTCTCCTGTTATTTTCTATATTTCCAGAAATGAATCTTTCCGAAGTAGGCCTGGGTACGAAGAACAGTAAGCAGGAAAAGTCTCACAAGAAGGAAGTATTAACTAGCGGCACGGTTCTCCTCGGGACAATCATCTGCACCTCAACAGGCTGCTACAGTAATAAAATAATCACCACTTGAATAGCAAAGTAGCGCAGGCTAGGCTAATGTCCATAAAAACATAAACCTTAGAGTTTGATTTATAGATTGTGTCCCCCGTCTACTTCCAGAGTCGCCCCTCTCTTCCCTCACCGTCTCCCTGATGTCATTAAACTCCTTCGCACACATGCCCAGTTTGAGGTGCTGTCCCCGCTGTGGTGTTAGACTGTGATCCATCCCGGGCCCCGGGACACTCTGTTACCTCACTCCCTCATCCGTGTCTTTGATCAAATTTTATCCCATTTGTCTTCCTCCCTTAGCGTTGCCATGTCTTCCACACATCACCTCCTCTGCTTGGCAGTCAGACTAATGGAGTATTCTATCACCCTTAAGCACTATGTGCATTGCAAGTTAAGAGGATAAAACCATTTCTGCCTGCAGTGTCTGCTCCTCTCCCTGGGAGCGAATCTGACATGTAATAGACCACATTCTGCCGAATGTACTGTGCAACCCTGGATGACTGTGTGTGTGTGTGTGTGTTGTGGGGGGGGGGGGGGGGGGGGGGGGGGGGGGGGGGGGGGGGGGGGGGGGGGGGGGGGGGGGGGGGGGGGGGGGGGGGGGGGGGGGGGGGGGGGGGGGGGGGGGTGGGGGGGGGGGGGGGGGGGGGCGGCAGTGTGAATAGGGATGAACGCTCCAATCTCTGAAACTCGTCACGAGTCTCGGACATGTTACAACCTTGCAGTCTGTGCCGCACTACTTCATCACACTGACTCGATGCTTCCCCCTACTGTAACGCATGACTGGAGAGAAGGTGTGGCGTCTTAAACTAGTAAATAAATGTGTTAATTGAGAACACAATGTCACCAAGGCTAATAATCTAGCCAAATAAATTGATATATTTCAACAGCCAAGGACAACGAGATTATCAAAAGTATGGAGATGATTATTTTTATTTGTTCACAATATCCTCTAAAGTTCATCTAAGCATCTTTTTAGACGGATATTCAAGATGGATGCAACAAAACACAGATGAGAGCATAACAAAATCAGTCCATGTATACTCATTTAAACAAAGTAATGCTACGACATATCACATACAAAGACATTAACAGTGCCTTGCGCGCGTACACACATTGGGAGAGAGGATTGAACAGACGATGAGGAAGAGTGCAATATAAAAGGTGAAATGCTGTCGGGTCAAACTTCAAAATGCCTGAGCGACTAAGGAACGCCACTGAAGCAGTGACCTTTGGGTGGGAAGAGAGTGAGAGGGAGGAGGGGGGCGGGGCGTGGGGTGGTGAAACAAAGCAGATATCGAGTGGGAATATGACAACAGTGGCAGGTCGGATGCTCGATCCAGAATGTTCGAGAGGGAGATATGTCAGAACGAAGTGTTTGGTGCTAGCACTGGGCCGTGACCACACACTTCCCACACCACAGTAAAAAGGCAGAGAGAGCACGATGGCCGAGTGCTTCAACGTTAACTCTTAAGCTGTGGGTCCGATATAAAATATACATATATATAAAAAAAAAAAAGATGCTCTCAATGTCAGCCACGAGGCATCCCGGAAGGCTATGGTGGTTTGATCTCCACTGTGGACCCTAGGATAATAAAATGTTCTTAGAAAGCGCAATGTTTCATTAACCGAGGGACACTCACCGCATGACATTGAAGGAGAAACGATGAGAAAAAACCCAAAGCTCCGCCGGAACCCAAGCTCACTGATGCTTGGCGCGTACTAGGAGAAGACGCACTTCTACCTTTTAATGTCGCACTCTATATTCATGCTGCACTCACCGCTCCCCTATAATATTTATCTTCACAGAAGTATCCAGACAAACGTAGTATATTTGTATACTGCATACATACTGATAGCTTGTCATATTTTAAATATGAGGTACCGCCTCAGTGGAATCTTTTAATGTATACACTGATACACAACATCTTTCTCATCAATAGCATACAAACACGTAGTGTGAAGACATACAGGAATGGCTTAGGGGCATTTTTAAATACGACATAACTTAAATTCCATCACAGGTCAACCACAGTGAAACAGCTCCCCAAACCACTGGGAGAGCCTTCCAAAAGTTGAGGGGAGATGGGGGAAAGAGGGAGGATAGCAGGCATTAGTCCTCCATGTGGGAGACGTGATCGATGGAGGAAAATAAAAAGCGTGACTCCTCAGCGTGGTGAGGCCATGTCTTTATAGTCGCATCGTGATCATAGAGTGACTCGGTGTTTTCCATTTTGAACATGGAGTACGTTTTTTTTTTTTTTTTTAAATCAAAACCCCAGCCTGAGCTCGCCTTCTGGAGAGCCCAGGCACATTCAAACAAGCACAGCCGCGCGGTTTGCTGCATTCAGTCGGTCAAAGCAGTCTTCATTAGATATTCCTATATTTTGATTTTTACACACAAAAGAAAAGACAAGCTCCTAGGGGAATAGCAGCTCTCCAGGCTACAGGCAGTATCCCTGGATTTAGAAAACCAACAAGTGAGTCAATATAATCAATCTAAAGCTTTATCGATTGCACAATGTCGTGGCATCCTTCCCAAGTCCCTGTCTTCCTCCCGATATGTACATTCAGTAGTTCGTCCAGGGTGACGAAATGCCAATAGATGGTTATAAAAAAAGAAAAAAAGATACAAAAAAAAAAGGACAGAGTTCTGTCTCTATCATTACTGAAATGCCAAAACAAGAGGAGCACTGCTGTCCAAAGTGCAACGTGATCCAGATTTAAAATCCACTTAATCCAGCCAGGTTCCTCTGGGCTTGTAAACGAGTGACGCTGTCTATAGCAGGTCTCCTCTGCCCTCTACAGGACAAGCGGTCACAGTGGAGTCCTGCTCCTCCGGATCGTAGTGGATGAGATGACAGTGTTTCTTGTGTGTGTGTGTGTGTGTGTGTGTGTGTGTGTGTGTGTGTGTGTGTGTGAGTGTGAGTGTGAGAGAGAGTTTCCCAGCACCCCTACTGAGACGAGACCACCCGGTCTGGCCTCCTTAGTGTGCCTAGGAGCAGTCCGAATGGAGGCAGCCGGTGCCTGGCCAGCGGGTCTGGTCTGGGTGTGGGCCTGAGCGGGTCCGCCTGCAGCCTGGTCTGGTCCCTAGCGCAGCTTGAGCTTGAAGGCGGAGAGCTCCATGGGCTCCAGGCTGACGGAGGAGTGGTTGGCCAGAGGCGGGCTGGAATACATTAGGCTGAGGGACATGGGCTGGAGCAGCTGCAGGTCCAGGGTCTTAAACAGTCCAGACACAGCCAGCTTCAGACGGTCATGAAGCAGGGGGGGGGGGATTAGGGATGTAATGGGAGAGAAGGAGACAATGTTTAAGACAGTGAGGGCATACAAAAGAATAATGAGAAATAATGTGGAGAGAGGAATTTGCCTAATTATTTTCCATTCTGTTCCCACGATGGATAAAAGGATTCATCTTACTGGTGATGTAATCGACAACTGCTGAGCTCTAGCAATCCCCTGTGTGTGTGTGTGTGTGTGTGTGTGTGTGTGTGTGTGCTGAAACAGACCTGTCCTTGAGTGGTGGTGCAGTTGAAGCCCAGGTTTGGGGCCTCCAGACCACAGTCAAGGCCTTTACGATGCAGGAGGAGGGCCGTATAAGGCGATGGAGACTGGGGGTCCTCCTACTCTCTCACACACACACACACACACACACACACACACACACACACACCTTAACACAAGGACAGAAGGAACACACTACAGGGGGACATTGTCCATTTATAAAACTAATAAATGACATAAAGAGCCTAATAAAAAGGAATGAAAGAGATTACCACTGCAGTACACCTCAGTTTGTGACAGCGACGTTTTTATGACCATGTCTAAAAGGGTTTACCCAAAGATATGACAGACAGACAGACAGACAGACAGACAGACAGACAGACAGACAGACAGACAGACAGAGTAGATAAACAAAGCAAGCTTAGATGTTGGCTCTTTCTCACCTGGCTCTGGATGCTGCGCAGGTTGAGCAGGTGGAAGTCGCAGGGCAGCGTTCCCTTGAGGGGGGCAAACGTCTGCAAGGGCGGGATGCCTCGCTTCTTGGGCAACACCGGCAGCGGCAGCACCTCGTGGTTCAGGAAGGCCGAGGTCATGTGGCTGAGCAGGGAGGGGAAGCTGGTCGACGCGCTGTCCAGCACCTGGGAGGAAAGGCAGAGCGTGAGGTGGCCATACCTCCCAACGCCTCACGCACCAACAACCCCCCACCCATTACCACACACAGTAATCCCCCTAAAAAGGGAAGGGCTCTACCTGAGGAAACCACACCAAGTAAAACAGCACGCCTAGTGGAAGCTCGACATCAATTCGAAAACCGACTAAATGCAGTGCAACCGAGTCGTTGAGGACGGTCTCTACAATGTGACATAGCCAAAGGTCTAGGGTTCCTATAGATGGGAACGGGGTGCAGGGCATTAGTCGATGTGCTGTTCCACAGGGAGGGGGGGACAGAACAGTCTGTGGAATAACACCGTGAGGTCTCTGGGTAAATGGAAGGCCTTAGGTCCGGGCCAAGTCTAACCCCCCTTCACTCCTCACTGGCAGCAGCAGTGGCGGCAGCTTAAGCAGAGGCCAATGTGCGTGACACAGCAAGGCCTTGCATTTTCACCCTCATGGTGCTATCTGTCGACACCTCCGGCTTACGGTTTTGCCCGCCGCAAAGACGGACTGTTTTTTTTGTGTGTGTGTGTGTGTGTGTGTTTTCTTAAGGCTAGAGGTACGGAGCAGAGGGTGGCTACAAACACAAAGCTACAGCTACAGCACACAGCGCACGCCAGCGAGCGAGCAGCCTTTGGCTAGTGCCAAAGCAGCGTTACCTCTTGAGCTCCGGCTCTTAAAATGTAGGCGAAGAAAGAACGCAACAGGGACAGGAGTTTGGCAAAGATACCAGCATGCTGAGGGGGTAGCGGAGCGGGAGACAGAGATGAGAAAGTGTGAAAGGAAGGAGGAGAAAAGGTGAAAGAGTGACCAAAATAACAGAAAAAAAAGAGAGGAAAGGGACAAAGAAATGGAGAAGAGGTTAATCAAGCAAAGGATGAAGGGACAATACATTTTTCACCTTCCATTCACTGGCTCTGCGAGGCAAACCATGAGGCCCTCGCGCTCAAGCGGGCCCTTTCTCCCCGACTCACCTTGTTGCCGTTTGACCTCCTCTCCAGCAGGAGGCGGAAGCGGTTGAGGGTCTTCTTGTTGTCCTTCAGACCCTGGCCCAGCCCCCGGTTATCGTCCTGCATCAGCCGCCTGTCCATGATCACCTCCAGCTGGCCTGAAAGGAGGCGAGAGAAGGCGAGGGTTAGCCCGCCGCTATAAACAGCTTGCCTGATATTCAGCCAGGATGGTTTCTCATTAACTGGTGGTTCCTTCCATTGATCTGGAGCTCCCTAGAATGCAACAGTACATCAGGTTCTGTGTGCCAGGCAAAAAAAATAATTAAAACACCACCTCCCGGCAAACAACCAAAACTCTTGACTAGCAAAACTGAGACCGTTGAAAACACTTTGTTCTCTGATTTTCTTTTTTACTCAGAACAAAGGGGAAATAATATCTAAATATTGAAAAAGATGTTTGCATAATACATTTTAGGGTTTGTAGAAAAATAGCGGGCCATTAGTGTAAAAGCATGAAGCCATTCATAATTTACATTTAATAAAAATAAATACATAATTTAAGAATCCGTTTCTTTCAAGGTGCCTGATTTACTCAGATCCCAAATAACACGTAATCAATTACGCGTTTGTTCCAACAAATTGCACGTAAATATTGCACCGGTTTTGCAGGTGATCAACTAAGAGTAATTGCGTAAATGACGTCAGGTGCAAACAGCAATATTTAAATGAGGGGTTTGCGTGTTTCAGCGACTCTTGCCATGGACAGTTTGGACGGAAAACAGAACAGCCGAAAAAGGAACATTTTATTCAATCCCCTCGAAGTAGAGGTACTAGTGGAAGAGGCCAATAAGCAAATAAATAAAAATATAACAAAGAAATTCCATAAGGGAGATTATCAGTGAGAAAGTCAACGCCGTGGGGAAATGAATGCTGTCTGGAAACTGGCGGAGAAGATCTACGCCATGCCTGAGAGTGACATCAAGGCCCTGACCACGCTCTGTGACCTGACCGACCGTGAGCTGGTGGACATCATCGGCTAGGCCAAACATATCCCAGCTAACATGAGCAAATATAATTTGAATACAAATTATAATACAATAAGATCAACAGATGAATTTAAGATTATGATTTTAGGCGCAGAACAAAAGGAAAATTGGCCTATGAGGTCGGCACTCAAGTAGAAACGGCCATTGTTGCATATGTATGAAGGCAAACGCGAAATGGACGAGGTGTGCTAAATTGGTCATTCGAACGACGCAATCCTTATTGCACCTCGTTAGTAGATCAGCTTTAAAAAAAAGAATTGCGCCTGGTATGACGTTTGCACGTGTTTTTACACACGCAAACCTTTAGTAAACCAGGCCCATAATGTCCAGTGCACTAACCGTTCTCCAGGCTTGTGACGCCAAGGGCCTGTGCCGTGTGCAGGGTGAGGCGGTGCTGGCTGTCCTGGATGTAAGCCTGGCTAGGCATGGGGTAGAAGTTGGCCTGCAAGGGCAGCTTCAGGTAGCGGCGGCGGGCCTGCATCTATATTATGCAATGCGCACACACACACACACACACACACACACACACACACACACACACACACACACACACACACACACACACACACACACACACACACACACAGGGAAGAAACTTCAAAGACAGAACCCTGGAAAGCCGCCGTTAGGCGAGAGACACAAGAACGGCAATATTCTCTTTCGCTTAACATACAAATGGTTGGGGGTAATTTTGAGGGCTGAATCACGTCGAGAGCGTGGAGGGCTGACTGACCTGAAAGCCGTTGAGGTCCGTGTACAGGACCTCTTGGCTCTGGATGTCAGTGACCATTCGCATGGCCAGCTCCTTGTTGGTCTGGTCTCTGATGTCCACTGCCGTGGTGATCTCAACGGAGAGACCGTCCACCCCTGGGACCACACGACCACACGACCACACACACACACACACACACACACACGGGGGTCACAATAGATTATGAGTGTAAGCTGTGGAGGCATTTGTGGATGTGCGTCTGTGTCCACACACACGTGGACTACCTGGAACATTGTGTATGCGGACGGTCTGCTGGAAATGCTGGTAGTATGCCACCACTTCAGAGAACAGTGGACCCTCCACCACACGCACCACAGGGGGCTCCTTCTGATGGTAGGGCTGGTAAAGAGGAGAAGACAGAGACAGGAATGGAGAGATTCAAGACATGAAAAGAAAGAGAGAAAGGGAGGCCCAAGGAAAAGAAAGAAAGAGAGAAAAAAAAAAAAAAACAGAGGGAAGAGAGTGAGTAACACAAAACACTTTCCTGGCAGCCTTCACTGAGCCTCCCCGCTCCCTGTGTCTTCTGTTGCGTTTGATGGATACTTAGAAATCAATGAAGAGATGAAAACGGGCCCTCGGCTTCTTCCTTCCCCCCCCCCCTCCCCCCCCCTCCCCCTCCCCTCCCCCCCCCCCCCCCCCCCTCCCCTCCCCTCCCCTCCCCGAGCTCCCTGCCACGTCAGAACCCCAGAGAGAGAGAGAGAGAGAGACCATTAAAAAAACAACAAAGTCAACAACAGCTGCGCGGGGGAGGCACACCTTGGCTTTCCCGTCAGGCAGGAAGAGGTAGGCCCCGCTCTTGTCCTTGGAGGCTCGAGTGCCGTAGGTCACGAACTGGACCTGAACCTTCACCTCCTGGGCATCGTCTTTCAGCCGGATGCTCTGTTAAAAGGGACGAGGGGGGGGGGGGGGCAAGAGAGAGAGGAAGATAAGGGAGATGAGAGGAGGAATGGCAGTTCAGAAGCGCAGAGATGAAAGCGGCAGTTCAAGTAGCAGAGAGACACATCGTGTTAACTCTGATCAAACACTCGAGGCGCCTGTTGGGAAATCAAGCGCTGGCTTTTGTTCTCCCGCCCCCCCCACCCTCCTGAAGATCAAAGTTAGGCAGACGAGCTGATCCCTCTAATAAGACCCAGGGTTCATCTCGTATGAGACGCCGGGCCAGGGTGGTAGTACCTCCAGCAGTCCAGTGGTGCCCGAGAAGCCCAGGCTGAGGGACTGGCTGTTGATGAAGAAGGGCTGGGGGTCGGCGGGCTGCGAGCGCACGGGGAGGGGGTCGACGGCGTGGGCGCTGAGCCCCCGAGCGGACAGCCTCAGCAGGGTGTCGGAGCGCAGCGTCATGGGGGAGTCGGCCGAGTCGTACAGGTGGAACACGGCCAGGCCCAGGGCGGGCACGCGCACCATGAACGACGCCTGGATTCAGGGGGAGAGAGAGGAGATCAGTCACACACACACCATGACCACTGCCTATCAGAAACATTTTATACAAGTGCCTGCATGGACATCTCCCTTTGCTCATGGTCTCTCTCTCTCTCTCTCCTCTCTCTCTCTCTCTCTCTCCTCTCTCTCTCTCTCTCTCTCTCTCTCTCTCTCTCTCTCTCTCTCTCTCTCTCTCTCTCTCTCTCTCTCTCTCTCTCTCTCTCTCTCTCTCTCTCTCTCTCTCTCTCTCTCTCTCTCTCTCTCTCTCTCTCTCTCTCTCTCTCTCTCTCTCTCTCTCTCTCTCTCTCTCTCTCTCTCTCTCTCTCTCTCTCTCTCCTCTCTCTCTCTCTCTCTCTCTCTCTCTCTCTCTCTCACACACACACACACACACAATGTCTACCTGAAAGACCTCGGCACTCATCTGGCTGGCAGAGCTCCACAGGGCGCTGAGCTGGACGGGGAGGGTCTGTCCGTCCTCTGTGAGCACCCGCACCCTGGCTGTGTTCACCAGCACCGTCACCACACACAGACGCTCCTGCTCCACAGGGTTAAACAGCACCATGTACCTGAGACACAGAGAGGGCCGTTAGAGTCAACACACCATGGAGGAAACAAGAGACGGGAGTGTGGGAGGGCTGAGGAATACGTACTCAATATATATTTATAAGTGTTTCTATATAAACACATACACATATATATATATACATACATAATTCATGTATATGCATATAGATATGTAAAGAGAAACAGGGTGGTATTGGGAGGGGGGGGGACGGTACCTTGGTCCAGCCGGGTCCAACTCAATTAGAGTGCGCTGGGGTAGGGTGTCCTGAGTGGCCCGCCGGTCATCCTGCAGTCACACACACACAATCACGTTACACGGTCTCACCACGCCTTGCTTTCTAGGCAGCACGCGTTTCCAATACCTCTCTCTATGAACACTGTGAACGGCGCTCATGTCCTTTCTCACCGTCTCCAGGAAGGGCTCCGTCTGGTAGAAGCGATAGATGTCCTTGTTCTTCAGCACCAGGAAGTGGGCGGCGTTGATGATGACCCTCTTCAAGCCGATCAGCGAGCGCAGGAGCCTGCACAGCAGCGGCAAACGCGCCGACACGTTAACACCGCAGCTCACGCTAGCGA
Organism: Aplochiton taeniatus; assembly: GCA_017639675.1. NCBI lineage: Eukaryota > Metazoa > Chordata > Actinopteri > Galaxiiformes > Galaxiidae > Aplochiton > Aplochiton taeniatus. Next base: position 6,672,881 of record CM030181.1, on the reverse strand, counting down.
CCTATTTGACGGCCTCAAGGCTCTCCCCCCCCTCCCCCTCCCTCCACCCCCCCCCCCCCACCACCACCACCACCACCACCCCCACCCCCACGTTACCTCGTGCCGTAGTCGATGACCACGTTCTCCTTGGCCGTGCCCGTGATGGCGTCGTGATGCTGGAACAGGCCCACGCTCTTCCTGGCCTCGGCCAACAGGGCGTAATCGGAGACCGGGTAGCGGCCCTCCATGCCTGCGTGTCTGGCGTGGGACACCGCCAGGCTGTAGAGAATCTCTGCCCCCCTAGTGGACAGACAGGGTACGACTCAGGCCAGGGATATATACAAAAAAACGTAAAAGAGAGGGACCGGTTACAGAAGTGGAAGTGTTTGAGGTGGGAACCCGGCGAAGCCTAACCTGAGGTGGGACTCCAGCACGCGGTCCAGGCTCTTGTAGAAGGGCCGGGAGGTGAAGTAGCCCGTCCAGTAGTGGTCCTCTCGGTCGGCGTAGGCGAAGAAGTCCCCGCTCAGCACGGGGTACTCCGGGGGCCGGGCCCCCTGGGCCACCCCGTGGGCTTTGTAGACGGCGCTGAAGTAGTCTGTCAGCGTGCCGAACTGGGCCTGAGGGGGAGGGGAGGAGACCAGACACAGAGTCACAGACAGGTGGGGGACGTGTTGCTCCAAGACGCCTTGAGCGCAGAACAAAGACAAAGGCATCGTCGTCGCGGCTGCTCGTTTCCCTCAGGCGCTACCCGCCATCTCCGCAGAGACGCCTCGTCCCACTTACGGCAGAAACTTTGATGTGGCATCAGGCTGAGACGGCGCGGATGCATTATTCAAAATCGCAAAACACGGGTTGCACGTCGCCACGGCGAGCTACAAAGAACGCGTGCATCTTTCTGTCAAACAGCGACAGGTAGTCAATTCGTTTCTCCTTCACCTGCACACGCATCTCTGGGTGAGCGTTCATGAAGTCAAAGAGTTTCTGGTAATTGTTGAACTGCTGGTCCCATTCCAGGGCCTTGTCGTAGCGAAAGTCGTCGCCTAACGGCACCAGCACCACCTTGCTGCGGAAGAGCTTGGACTTCTTGCGGTACTGGTCCAATAGAAGGTGTGCTCTGTATTAAAGACAGAGAAAGAGAGAGAGTAGAAAGAGAAAGAGAGAGATAAAGAGAGAAAGATCCAGCGAGAGAGAGAGAGAGAGAGAGAGAGAGAGAGAGAGAGAGAGAGAAAGTGAGAGACAGATACAGCGAGAGAGAGACAGCAAGAGAGATACAGCGAGAGAGAGACAGCAAGAGAGATACAGCGAGAGAGAGACAGCAAGAGAGAGACAGCGAGAGAGGAGAAATAAATGACTTGGCATCGACATGAGTGTTTAGTGTTTGCCAGGGGCAAGGACAACAGAGGACCTTCACCGAGGGGAGTATAAGAAGCTCAGGGATGTAATCAATAGCTTCCCCTGTGAGGCATTTTCCATTAGTCTGTAATGAGCCTAGGTCTCGTTCTCCCTACAAACTGGTTAATTACAGGCAAGTCGCCGTCAAGGTCTGCATACCAGAGTACGTTCTCCACCCACCTCCGTTTTACACACGGTGTAAAGGAGACTAGCCAACATGTCACCCCCCTATCCTCACACGGCCTCCAGAGAGGACCGAGACGTCTAGGGAGCGGGACCTCCGCTGGGCTCACCTCTCGGCCACGTTGGCCTCCACCACCGCCTTGGGGGGAACCTTCCAGGGGCAGTTGACCCTGCCGCCAGGGAGCCTCTTGAAGTCAAACTGGCAGCAGATCTTAGGGTCTGGCCCGCAGGTGTGAGGCACGTCGTAACTGTAGAAGGGCATCATGTGGCAGAAAATGTCCGAGTCTGACGACGGGTCTGTAGTTGTGGAGTGAACAAACAAAAAAACAAAAACAAAAACTGAAAAAAAGAGTTTCAGGGAAAAAACAACCAGGTCCTTTCTGAGATCACAAAAAAAAGAATACAACTATCCTGGGGAGACAGAGTCTGACTGTAATTTATCAATTTAAAACTAAACGTGATTTGATTTAGAATTTCGGCTCGGAGCGGCAGGACTAATGTCCCAATGTTTCCCCAAAGCAGATAAGCGCACTTGAAGTTGAAATTGGATTTCTTACTCACCCCAGGTCTGCCTCCACATGAACTCCAGACTACGGCTGGAGGCAAAGTGCTTCTTGATGGAGTAGTGGACCCGCTGGATGAGCATGCTTGTCACATTGGCTCTCTTCAGCAGGTAGGGCATGGTGGCACTGTGGCCAAAGGGGTCCACGGCCCACGCCGAGCGTGGAGTCACACCTAGGACATAGTGCATGGTGTTTAGGTTCGAGACGCTAGTGGGTGGGGTGGGGTGGGGGGGGTGGGGGGCTGTTCTGAGGCCGACAGGGGGCCCGGACAGACAAGGCTCACCTAGGTTTCTCTGAAGCCATTGATGGCCCTCAATGAGCTGGTCGATCATGGCAAAGTAATGCGCGTTGGCCTCGTCCGTCATGACCCAGCCTCCGGTAGCGATCTCAAGCTGCCCATTTAGGATTAACCTGATGAGACAAGAGCATTAGCTCAGAGAGGTGGGAAAAGGCCAGTGCTAACTGCTTACTGGGAAATCACATTAACCAAGCACGCCATTTCAAGGGGCCTCTACACCTTCTCTGTTGGAGGAAGTTTTCATTTCGTCTGATCCATTAGGCGTCTGTGAACTCCTCAAATAGGGTTTCAAGGGTAGTCAGCTCAATGGTATAGCCCTACCGATACTGGATAATTTTTTTACCGATAGCAATATATCTGTGATAGGCCCATATCAGCCGATAAAATTGGTCGGTCCCAGTTGCTGGTCCGTAAATATTAAAACGATATGCTACTTACAGGTGACCCTGCTATGTTTTCAGAAAGAGCAGTGACTCGTTCATACACGGGAAGCATAAAAAGCCTCTAAAAGTCTGTTTCTTAGACAGATCACAAGAAGGAGCGGCAGAAAGAAAAAGAGAGAGAGAGCGAGAGAGAGAGAGAGAGAGAGAGAGAGAAATAAATACAGAAAGAGGAGCAAATACTTCTTTATGGGGTTTATGGGTGATGCTTGTATCCAGCTGTGTGCAGCCTTTGCTCCACACTGACTTACTGTCGCATGGCCTCCTGTTTATGCATGTCCACACTCTCCCACCACTTGGCGAAGAAGGAGATCTCGGACCAGATGAACTTCCTACGCGGGTCCTCGGCCAGTTTCACCACCATGTTGTTCAAGATGTGCTGGGTCTGGTCGGTGTAGTACTTATCGAAGGTCTTAATCCAGCCTACCGAGTGAACGGGCAGCGGATTTTTACACTCACACAGAGCCCTTCCCATCCTATACAATTACATTCCACTCCATGATGTAGTATACTATGTGCAGGCCACACTTAAGTCACACCAGTGGATAGAAGTGTATAATCCTGCGGTAAGAGCACTAAAGTCTCTCTTCAGCACCTAAAGGCTCTCCTTAAATCCTAGTCTACGTAGGCCAGTGGCACTAGGACACCACTATTGAACTCATGCGGTACGCAAGGCCAATGCCTTGTGGCGTCTGCTTCAGGCCTCCTTCTGCCTGTCTAGTCAGAACTGCCATTTGACCTACTTGCCTCCACCTCGCCCAACGCCTTAAAAGCACCAGCCGAGCTTTCAGAGAGTGAAGCCTGTTACCCATAAAGCCACATTTGCATGTCTTCTGTCAGAGCTGTCAGGGCCAGTTCTGCATACCTCATCTCACAGCCCCCCCCCCCCCCCCCCCACAGACCTTGGGCCAGACATGGTGCAATGCATTTGACTTGGTATAAACTTGCCTGCGAGCTATATTTCATTTTTTGGAACGAAATACGAAATGCAAATTGCAGTTGATCCTGTGCGTCTTGTGGCACCAAATCAGTGCTTTTTCTGCGACCGTCAACAAGTCAATAACTGTCCAGTTAGCCAGCCAGACAGACTGTCAAGCATTGTAATGAAAATGCCAGTCTGAAATCAAATCACAACCTTTCCAGTCTAAAAATAGACATTGCCATTGGCAGACATTGCCTTTCTAATTTCATTGTGTCAACTCATTTGTCAATCACGTCTGCCGAATACTAATAATGACAACAAGCCAATCAATTTGTGCTTGCCAGCAGCCCTCCCTCTTGCAAGGCACATACTTCAGGCAGCTGGGTCCTATCCATAGAAGCCTACAGGCAAGAGCAACATTACACTAGAGTTGAATTCTCCTCGGGGAAAAAAACAAAGCAAGTTGGCTGTTGCTATGACCTGGAACTACATAATGGAATTCTAAAAGGAGGATTTGATCTGAAGCTCATGACCGGGGGAACTATGTGTATTAAAAACGAGCACCCTAGGTTCCAGGCATCCTTTACCTGGGTCGTTGTGGGAGTGGGGGACCACAAACACCTGCAAAGGTTCATCGTCCCATTCCCCTTGTTCATACGTGATCTCAAAGCCCTGCTTCCAGACACCGCCGTCGGGGTTATCAAACTTCAGGAGGGAGTAGACGTCCAGCATCTGTTTCAAGGCAACAGCAAATCTCTATCAAATGTCTCGGCTAATAGGAACTTCTTGTTCGCAATGTGTTTTTTTTTGTTTTTCATGCAAACTAATGTGTCCATATTTTGATTTCGAAGGGCCCTCTTGACATGGGACGTGTTTCAGTTACCTGAACGTCTGTTTGACCGCGTTCACCCGCCGCAAACTGGCAGTCCTGGGGCTTGACGGAGAGGAAGGTAGGGCGGCCGTCAAAGGGCAGCACCCATGAGCCGTTGGCCCCGCGGAAGGGCAGCTGCCCGCTGGGCGACACGGCTCCAGTGTCCGTGAGCTCCAGGACGGAGTCCTTTATGTGGCTGATGATCTGGTGGTTCTCCTCCAGGAGCTGCTCCAGCTGCTCGATACGGTTTTGCAGCACTGAGATTTGACTCTAGAGCACAGGAAAAGGTACAAAGAGAATACTTATTAGTTATTATACATAGGGGGGAGAGACAAAAACTACTTTTCAAGCCCACTTTACTGAAAAGCCTGCAATAATAATTTCAATAATAAATGGGCTTATTCTAGCCCACTGTGCACTGTATAGGCAGCAGATATTTATGATAGCCACAGCTCATTAAGCACACTTATTGGAGCAAGTTAGTTTGTACACAAGGTACTTTATCATGAGAAAACAATCCTTCTGCAATGTCAAGCTGCAACACTTCCCACAGCACCATTTGTTTACAAAACATTAAACAAACTGCATCTTAGGTTACCGGGTGGAATAAATGATATATAGTAACACATTAATCATTCATGCATAACGTCCATTTCAGAAAATAGGTCCCGGGGTACTCTACATGGGTTGACTCTCGCTTTGATGTAACTCAATAACAAAAGGTAAAGTGTTCCCTAAGCATAGCTTGAGGTTTAAAATGTATTGTCTCGAGGACTCTTACCGCCATCCAATGATATACATCCATGCAAGACGGACAACATGCATTACTAGTATGCTTATTACTCTTACCCTCGGGAAGTTCCCACCATTTTGCCGCCGGGCAGGATCATGTTGGACTCTGTCCAGCATCAGGTAGAGTGAGAAAACAGCCACACAGAATATTGCCCCGCCGCACACTGTCACCTGCTTCTTCAGCTTCATCGCTCAGCTAGACGGTCAGACTTGTAAAAGGGTTAGGAGAGAACCTTTCAAATGTAGCCTTTCCTCCCGAGGCCAAAGTGGTTATGATAGAATTGCAGTCCTCTTGAGTTTCGACCAAAAGTGCCTGAAAGTCACGGGTCTAAACGTTTCATTACCACCTCCACACTGCCCTAAGCCTCCATTTACCGGATAAGGGTCGGTGGAGGAGGGGGGCTGCAAGGGCTGGGGACAGGGGACAGAAGGTACTAAATCAGCAGTCGCTGGCAAGCAGTCTGTCAGCTCCGGCCAATCCACAGCGACCACCAGGCTTCTTCAAAGTGGTCCTTGTGCTCAACCATCCAAACCTTTGAGATTGTAGGGAAGAAAAAAAGACCTCTGAATGGGCGAGTTTTAAACAGGGAGCCTACTGTCCTCACACCATGTTGTGGGAATGTGCACTCTATTGGTCCAATTCAACTCCTAGTGCCACATCTAATCTTTTACCACTGCCAGAATCCCCCTTTGCTCACTTGGCGGCCAGGGCAAAGCCATTACAGTTAGCACTGGGCTGCAGCAGCGCAGACAAATGGGTTGAACGAAAGGCCAGCAGGTTTCTATTAAGCCCTTTTTTGTTCTCCTTAAGGGGCTTTAGGACAAAGATTAAGACAAATATCACTTTGCTCTCGGTGGAAGTCTAAGCATAAATCAACAGTGCCAGTGGAGGTAGGATTTGCATCTGTAAAATGTGTGTTAAAATCCCATTTCGCTTACGGAGCTCAAGGAAAAACCTCAAACATGGAAAAAAGGTGGCTTATTCCATTAAAACATGAAGAAGCAACGCTGTCAATAAACGGCAGTAGTAAAAAAGGAGCTACATGCAAGAGAGAGCGAAAGAAGATGGATGTCAATACAATGTCAAGAGGCAAAAAAACAAGCTGAGCACCCTGGATTTCTTCAGAGTGCACCGTAAAACAGGTGTCCCTCTTTCCCTTCACACGCAAATCCTATACGATCTCAATCCAATCAACTCTGAGAATGCCACTAGCTTAACTTTACCAGAGGGATTTCACATGGTAAGCTCAACACTTAGCCAACAGTTGCCTAGTTTGACCTTAAATCGGTCCATCTGCACATAACAGCAATGCAAAAAAAAAAAAAAGGTTTGACCCACGATGACTGAAAATCCACTTCAAAGAAAGAAGTGTCAAAAATATGGAATATATATAGAATGCTGCTAGGCCCGTGCAGTTCTGATGGAAATATTGCTTTAGTCTAATGCCAATATTTTTTGGGTTTATGTCAAATATTGTTAAAGTTAAATCTCTATTAAAATGTTTGCAGTGGAATGTTGACTATAGTTGCGCTGCTTCGAGATTCGCCTGCACGGGTGAAACAAAACAGGAGGGAGATCCTCCTAGACATGAATGTCATGACCTAAGAAGCATTGATTGAGATTCAGTTACTACTAGAATGTAGGCTCAGTGGACTGATAACTGGTTGGAAGGTGAGCTAGAGGATCGTTGGCAACACCAGTGATGGTAAACTTGCAGCTTGGAATATCGAAAGCAAACAATCTGACTGCAGACAGATCAAGGATCTGACGAAATTGCCTGTTGGCTACCGCTAGTAAGCAAACTTACCAGCCAGGTAGCAACCTGCCTCACTTGTTAGGGTTACCATAACAACTTAACTAGCTTAGCTACCAAGCCACCGCCACTTCTTTACAAACGTTATTTGAGAAATGGCAGGCTATATAAACGAGTACGAACGAAAGACAAGTCGACCAGCAACCAAAGCATTTATAAAAAGTAATTGCAAACGTTAACAAATTGTACGTTAAACCTCTCAACACGTTTGGCAACATTGCCTAGCTAACGTCAGTGAATGCTAGGCATTCATTTGGCTAACAATGTTGGCCAAATCCCATAAAGCGTAGATAGCTTGCTAGCTAGCTTGCCAGCTAGCATAAGCTAATGCAGCCTATGGTGGCTCCAAGGCTAGGCTAACGCTACTAAAGTCTAACCTTGGTGGGCAACTTGTTATTTGTTTAGTTTTGGCCTACCTTTCAATATAGAGTGGCTATTCAGGAAAGATCTCCAGGTAACGCATTTAGGCTAGCAGACAACGCTGGATCCTGTTGTTCCCAACATCCCTGTTTTTGTCTGACTGCAGGGGCAAACAGCGGAGAATGCTCACCAGTCGATGATTGGTCCAATAATCAACGTATGTAGCGCACGCTTATCATGAGGCAGCAGGGTAGCCTACCCTTCAGAGAGTCATATACATTTTGAAATACATGGGCCCAATGGATAGTTGCGTAGGTTGAGAAAATGTTTTCTCTCTAATAAAAGAGGCTTTTGTATAACTGAATAGCTGAAGCTTTGAATTACTCATTGTGCAATATCTTTGTAATTGGGAAGTATTGATGTTGAGACATATATTTCAATTGCAAGTGAGATAAGATAAGAAGCCTACTTTTGTTGAATTTACAAATGTGCATTTATTAATGAAAACGTCAAGACTGTGCAGACAAATCCAAATTTGGAACCTTCTTTGTTTCTGCATAGACTTTTTGGTGCTATTCCTTATTTTTTTCTCCATTGCATTAACAGCCCAATAGAAGTTCCAATATCGTTCGCCTCCTTAAATACATGTTACATAAAAAATGGATGGTGCTTTGAATAATCTTGCATATTTTTTGTCCATATTGAACTCCATATCATGTAATTAAATAACACTGTGATAAAGATCATACCAGCTATGCTTTGTGGATTCTGCACATTTATATTATGCTAATTTGTGATTGTTTTAACAATACTCCCTGGAGTATTGGTTCTAAAATTAAAGCAAGGGTAGCATGTCTCATAGGAAGCCCCTAAATGCTCCAAAGGTCAATAACATCTTTAACTTTACCCTTTATATGCTTGAGAAGGCAACCACTGAAGGTTTCATAAAAGACGATAAAGGCCCTAATATGCTATAGCAAGTATACTTGAACATAAGTGTCTTCATGGCAATATGACCTCGGCTGAGACTTCAATTATTAATAGCCAATCTGTCTCGGTTGAGCAACATATGTTATTGTTTTGTATTTTGGTTTAGTATATCAGCTTAGAAATTCTGGGGAGCCTGTTTTATTTTGATCTTTATTTTGACAGATGCATTGATGTTTATTTGTTGGGCTTAGAGATCAAGACAATCCTGTCTTGTCTAATCAAAAAGTTTCTTATTGAAAGAAGTAATAGACATGCTTTTACAGCTGCTTTTGTTTGGATGCTTTAGCAACAGGCTGTTTTTCAGACTGCAGTGGTCCTCTCTTCAACCATAGAAAGAAAAATAATCGCCATATTAATGTGAGAGACTGTATGTCTTAATTGAGCCCAATTCCACTGGACACCCTTATGGCAAATAGACAACCTGGGGGTGACTAGAAAATGTATGTCAAAAAAGTAAAAAGTTACAATGATAGATCACAACTAATCCACAATATATCTATTCGCTTTTCACAAATCTGATAAGACATTATTTGCGATAATTCTGGTGTCTTATTTCCATTATAGGCTATTGTCATACTTTTAAACTTAGAATACGTTTATTATTCACTATGGAACATTCTTACTGTATCATTATTATATCTGATATATCTATATGGAAACTATTGTTCCAGGTCGTAAGAATGTATCGTAAAGAAAAGTTTACCAAATAAAGTTATGTGGGCTTGGGTGACTGAACGTGTGTAGGCATTTGAAGCTTCTGCCTATTTATGGTATTGCAGCGTGAGTGGAAGGTGGAGTTACGTCATCATCCTGCTCCCAGTTAGCCAAACCATCCAGGAAGAGAGCATCAAGCTATGCGAAATTCTTCACAAATATTTCTTACTTGAGCGGGCATATCAAAGAAATCCCCGTTCCATTCTATATAACGTCTTGGTTTATTTTCTGTGGTAAATATGAGCGTTATTGACAAAGAAAAGGTAAGACCAAAGACTGAAATGGAACTAGCTTTACGTTTTTCAATTTGCCTGTGTCCACCTCATCCTGTTATCTCTCCAGGATCTCATACAGCCATGCAGAAAGATTACTGAAGATTGTGGCTGTAATATATTCTTTGGTTAACTGTGTCAAACTGTGTCGTGCTTTTCCCCCCTTCAAATATCAAAAAAATGCAGGACCCTGCTGGTCTGAGGGAAGAGGGAAACACACTATTCAAGGCAGGCGACATGCAAGGGGCTCTGTGCTCGTACACAAAAGCACTGAAGCTGAGTGATGGCAAGGCTGAAAGAGCTGTCCTGCACCGCAACCGTTCAGCTTGCTACTTGAAGTTGGAGGACTATAGCAAGGCCGAGGCAGATGCCTCTAAAGGTGAAATGTCCATTGTTAGCTATGGAAAACAGATGGGTGATACTATTTGTACTTTAGACACTATGTTAAGTTAATCAAAAAGCAAAGACACTGCGCAAATGTCAGCTTCTTTGACCCCAATTCTTCATAAGGACATTTTAATTAGAACAACTAGAGAATCCATCACTGCTTATATAATTATATATTTTTTGTAAGGATAATCAATGTTTGCTTTGCCTCTGACGAAAGAACCATAACAGGGGTATATTAGTCTCACACACATCTTAGTTCCAATAGCTCGGATGAAGCAAAAAGAAAAATGCATTTCAATAACCTCTGCCTGAAATAGTTTATTTATTTATTTATTTTTACCTCTGCTGCAGCTCTTGAAACTGACCCAGGGGATGTAAAGGCTTTGTTCCGACGTGCCCAAGCACTACAGAAGCTTGGCCGACTGGACCAGGCCTTTATGGATGCCAAGAGATGTGCCCAGCTGGAGCCCAAAAACAACGCTTTTCAGGACCTGCTGAGAAAACTGGGTGCTCAGATTCAGCAGAAGGTAATTTTCGATGTAGTGGTTGGAAAATGTGTTTGTTGTATTGTTTATTTTATAACTAGTCACATTGTAATTGATGTCATTATAATTTTGTCTTGGTATTGAAGTGAGACTTTTGTATGTTCTCCTCCTATGCAGTCAGCGGAGCTAAACTCCACTGATGCCCGTGTACAGCAGATGTTTTCTCTCCTTGTAGACTCTACTGCACAAGCCTCAGACAGGCAGAAGGTAAATAGCCAGTCAAATAATCCCCATGAAAGATGCTAAATATCCATGTTAACATGTCTTAAAATGCATATAATATATTTCAGTGCTTTGTCTGCCTCAACATTTCTTTCTAAAGCATGTTGTCATTATACAGCCTCTAATCTATGATTGCATTTTTAAAAATAAGGTTTCTTCCATTTCCAGGCTGCTCAGAATCTGGTGGTGTTATCTCGAGAGGAGGCAGGGGCTGAGCAGATCTTCCGTAACGACGGGGTGAAGCTTATCCAGCAGCTGCTGGAGTCCAAGCAGGAGGAAGTGGTCCTGTCTGCTTTGAGAACCCTGGTTGGTTTATGCTCAGCGCATCAGTCCAGAGTGAGTTTGGTTTTCTATTCTGCCTTAGTCTTGAAACTGTCCATACTAACAAGGCTAAACCCTGCTATTTGTAACAAACTGGAGTGGAGTGTTCATCCTGTTAAGGATGTTCATCCTTTCCCGAGCAACTTTGGAAATGAGTGCTAAGGTCCCCTGTGCACTCCACAGACTATGGCGATAGTAAACGAGCTGGGGATGGAGCAGCTGTGTGCGGTCATGGGTTGTGGAGCCTCCGTTGTGTCCCTCGCTGCCTGCCATCTGCTCCAAGTGATGTTTGAGGCTCTGACTGAAGGCATGAGCAGAGAGATCCGAGGGAAAGATGAGGCCATTCTCCCTGGTGAGACTTAAAATTGTTGACTTGACTTGTTAAAAATAATTCTTACGTGAAACTGCGTCCCTCGATGAGAACGTATGTTCAGTTTCCAAATGTTCTGCTCAACAAAAGAGCCGTCTCAAGAGCTGCGCTCAATGCTTCGCCACCTGCTGGGAATGATGCCGGCCTCCAGTGTGTCAGGGTCAGGCCGAGACAGTGCCATTAACCTCCTGGTCAAGCAGGTGCCCCGCAAGTCCCTGAAGAACCCCGACAATTCCCTCACTCTGTGGGTGATAGACCAAGGTAAGAGACAATCCTCACGGTCTCTGTTCTGAACATTGGTCAACATGGATGTTTGCTACCTGAACAAGTTATTTTCTTTTCTTTACCAGGCCTGAAGAAGATACTGGAGGTGGCTGGAGCAGTTCCTGAGGTTTCAGAAGGGCCGCCCTTAACAGAAAACTCTCATATGAGCTGCTCCGTTTTGCTGTGCAAGCTCTACGACGACCTAAAAAGTGACGCGGAGAGAGAGAACTTTAACAAACTGTGCGAGGAATATGTCCAGTGAGTGGTTTGGCCTCGACACAATTGGCTAGTTTATCTTTGCTGCTGGGCCACTGCTTTGTACCACACAATTCACTTACTCTTAACCTCTAGCAATTAGTTATAGAGAGTAGCGGCAGAATGATTAACTTTTTATTTTTTGTGGTCACTGTTTTTCTGTCCAGGCAGCACTTTAGCCGCTCGGGCATGGCTAGCAAACTGCGGGCGATTCAGACCGTGTCCGTGCTCCTCCAAGGACCCAGCGACGTGGGCAATAGGACCATGGAGATGTCGGGCATGATGGACGCCGTCATCTCCCTGTGTGCCTCTGAGGACATTTGTCACCAGCAGGTAGCGGTGGAGGCTCTGATCCACGCTGCGGGCAAGGCCAAGAGGGCCTCGTTCATCACCGCCAACGGCGTGGCTCTGCTCAAAGACCTTTACAAGAACAGCGAGAATGACCGAATACGTGTGAGAGCGCTGGTGGTAAGTGGCGCTGCAGGGGCACAAGACTCCCGTCTCTGCTGGCCATTTTTGGGGAGTGTATTGTGACTTTTGTTTTGGATTTGACAAAACAGGGGTTGTGCAAACTGGGATCTGCTGGGGGCACAGATTTCAGCATGAAGCAGTTTGCTGAAGGATCCACTCTAAAACTCGCCAAGCAGTGCAGGAAGTATGTACTGCTTATTTTATCTCACAGACCATAGCTTATTCCATCTCTTATATGTTGGTCAGTTGGGCATATGTGCCTGTTCTTTGATCTTAACACACATACTGTAAGACATGTGTGTTATTAAATAGCTGTCACGTTTTATAACATTGCTCAGGAATGATCAGGGCCATGGTTTTATTTTAGGTGGTTGTGTAATGAAGCTCTTCCTGCGACCTCTCGCCGCTGGGCGATCGAAGGCCTAGCGTACCTCACCTTTGACGCTGACGTGAAAGAGGACTTCGTGGAGGACAAGAATGCCCTTCATGCTATGTTTGAGCTTGCAAAGGTGTGGAACTTTATCTTTTTAATGAGCATTCTGTTTTAACGTCCTTCACAATTATACATTGATAGTCACAGATGTAAAGAACAGGTTTTAGTTCCATTCAGCCATGAACTGAATACATCTTTATAGATTTCAGTTTTGCGCTATTGTAACCGTGCACGGAAAAAAAGCATGGTAGTTGAACGATGTGCTGTGTCTACTGTCAATGTTCCCGCAGTCGGAGGATAAGACGGTGCTGTTTGCAGTGGGTTCCACGCTAGTGAACTGCACCAATAGCTATGAAGTGGAAAAGCCGGATCCTCAGATGGTGGAGCTGGCCAAATATGCCAAACAGCATGTACCAGAGGAACACCCCAAGGTAGCCTCATCGTCCTCTTTACTTTGCAAGAAACCACTTGAAACAGTGTCGCTGTTTTAGCGTCTGGCCTCGTTTCTGACCTTGCGTGTGGTGCAGGACGCACCCTCTTTTGTGGAGAAAAGGCTGGGGAAGTTACTGGAGGCCGGGGTGGTGTCTGCATTGGTGTGCATGGCCAAACAGGAAAGCCCATCCCTCACTGAGACATGCAGAGAGTGCATTGCCAGGTATGTTCTCTTATCTATGGTTTTAGACATAACTGGCTGTCATATCCTAATCTATAATAGCTAATAGGATGATTAATGTTAAACAAAGTAAATGACTAATGAAAAAGTGCCAGACTTAAAAAGGCACTGCCTGTTCCCTTTGTCATAAGTTTATATGGCTACTGCTGGATGGCACACACTGTTTTTTGTTTTCTCATCCCATTAACTTCACCACAGGGTGTTCTTGGCTCTTGTTGAACGCCAGGAGGACAGGGGCACCGTGGTGGCACAGGGTGGAGGAAAGGTGCGACCCCTCTTGTGTACCTGCCGTATGCCACTCTGCTGTACGTGTCCGATCCAAACTTATATGTATGTAACCTTCCTCTGGGTGCACCTTTGCCTTCTCAGGCTCTGATCCCTCTGGTGTCCGAGAGCACAGATGTGGGGAAGACCAAAGCAGCGCAGGCCTTGGCCAAGATCACCATCACCTCCAACCCGGAGATAGCCTTTCCTGGAGAGAGGGTGAGGAGACAGCACCCAGTGACAGTCCTGTTCAGAGGCGTTCTGCCTCTGTAAGCTCCCTCTATTGAAACCACAATGCGCCTTTTACGTTGTCAGATCTATGAGGTGGTTCGTCCCCTGGTCAGCCTGCTAACCCTGGAATGCACCCTGCTGCAGAACTTCGAAGCGCTCATGGCCCTCACCAACCTGGCTGGCATCAGCGAGAGGCTCAGGTCAGGTTCCATTGCACCAGGGAGCAGAGACATACACATAAATAAATGATTATCTGGCACTGAAATATACTCTCAAACATTTAAAATTGGACACAAAGAGATCATTCAAACAGTCAGCTACATGCGTTATTACAGATGTATTTGCTATGCATGTGTGCTATTGCATCTAAAATGATAAAGATTGCTCCAAGGCCTACTTACAAAGTATATAGTATTAACAATTGTATTACATGTGACATATCAAAGAGTTATATTTAATGTACTTTGTCTGGTTGCTTCTTGTTGACGTATATAACTGCTTTGCTGTTGAACAGACAGAAGATCATTAAAGAGAAGGCCGTGCCCAAAGTCGAAGGCTACATGTTTGAGGAGCACGAGCTGGTCCGTGCTGCTGCCACAGAGTGCATGTGTAACCTGGTTCTGAGCACTGAGGTGAGAGGAGAAACACACACAGATACGTGCACAAACCAACAATATGCACACAGACACTTTTGGAGCTGTGGCTAAATTAGAGGGGGTTGCCTCTAACACTATTATATCTCCCGCTTGTGGGTGCCCAGGTGCAGAAGCTGTACGTGGCCACAGGCAACGACCGTCTGAAGCTGCTGGTGCTCTACAGCGGCGAAGAGGACGAGAGGCTGAGGAAGGCTGCCGCTGGAACGCTGGCCATGTTGACCGCCGAACAACCAGAGCTGTGTGTCCGAATCCCTGAAACGGTGAGCTCTCTTGTCTGCTGCCTCCAAATGAATAAAAAAAAAAAGACCGTTGCACTGTAATCATGAAAACACTCGCTAATACACCCCACATGAGATGTTTCACAGACACTGACTTCATTGGCTCGGAAGTTGACGTCGCTCACCGTCTTGCTTCTCCCTCCGTAGACGACACACTGGCTGGAGATCCTGCAGGCTCTGCTGCTGAGTGAGGTGGTGGAGCTGCGGCACCGCGGCGTGGTCATCGGGCTGAACATGATGCAAGCGGAGCGGAGTCTGGCTGAGACGCTCATGGAGAGCGAGGTCATGGAGATCCTCTCCGTCCTGTCTAAAGGAGGGGCCGCCGCAAAAATGGACCCCATCGCCAGAACAGCTCGGTGCTGCATGGATAAGGCTATTGAGTATGGTATTGTAAAGAGCAAGGATGGAGACTCAGAGGGCTGAACTGCGGAAGTTGGAGTAATTCATGGACATGAGTGTCGTTCACAATCACTACTTCAATTGTACTTGTCTTTGTCTCCTCTTCTCCGTGAAACAGTTGGCTGTTGAGTGGTTTAAGTTTCCCTGTTGCTGGTTTTAAGATGAAATGTGTTTAGTATACCTTTCGTTATAGTATTTCGCAACAACCAGGATTCATCAGGGATTTGTCAACTTTGAAAACTGGCAGTGCCTTGTGGTCAGGACAAGAGAATTTTAAGATGATGTGTGATCGCATCTATTTGTCTACGTATTGGGGCATATTGCACAAAAGACGGATTGTATCAGTCTATAAGACCAAAAAGCCTATTCTACATGTATTACAAAATATGTTAAGCCTTTATTTTCTTGTGTAGTTTTTATTCCAGAAGACTCCCTCATTCCTGTACTTCACATTCACAAACCTTTTAACTTATTGTATCACTAGCAGAGCTTAATTGCCATACACCTGCATTTGTGGAGGATTTCAACATTTTGTGTTGTGTGCCTTTTTTTTTTTTTTCTGTCTCCTTTTCAACGTTAAGTAGTCCGCTACATTTTCAACATCAGTGTTTGTATGAGTAAATGAAACTTAAAGATAATTAAATATTGTTTATACTACTGATGTCAGTTGTCTGTTTCTGGTTTGATAAGTCGTACCGTGTGAAACAAAAGCGGATTCCAGTTAAAGGAAACATGATGGTACTTAAGGATATACACAATTTCGTCGAGGCATACATAGTCAATTATTTTGGCATAAAAAAGCTGATTTCAGTTTCAGGCGCTTCTCGATGTTGTATATATTGCAGCAAACACGCATGCGCAACACAAGAGCAAGTAACACGTTCTATTTGCGGGCTTTATTGTGTGACACTGAGCTGGGCAAATGTTAGAAAGCTGTTTAGTTAAATACTTGAGTGAACATTTAATATCAGGTTAAAGTATGTCGTCAGATTGATCTGAATAATTTGGTGTAGACGGAAATTAAGATAATTTCTTATCGTGCAGATCATTGGCGTAGTCGGCAACTTGCTAACGTTTAATCGTGCTGATGTGGTCTTGGTTTGGATTTGGCTTTAATGCTTTTGGGCAAATACGATCAATTGCGAGTTTACCGTGTGAGAAAGAGAGTTCAATCAGTGAGGATTTTAAAGTGACTTCACCAATCAATCTTACATGTGACAATGCTGAGGTCGGAAGCTGTGGTCAAGCACACTCAGATATCAACAACACCACCACTAAAGTAAGAGCAAGTTGGAGTCGAAGGGTGTGTCTACACTTACAAGGTACAGATATTCTGAGCCTTGGACTCAGGACTTTTTGCCTTATTCAATTAGCCTAGCCTCGGTTGTAGCGCTAGCAAGATTTAGCATGCCTTATAGGCTAACCATACTGTCAATGCTTATAACCCACACGCTGATAACTTGTAAAGACTCACACAGAGCTACCCTTTACATTTGTAAAACATTAATGTTAAGAAAGTGTACTAACGACAAGCCTCACAGTGAAAACTGGAATACATTATACTGGTACACTATTTAAAAAAATGTTGCTGCACATATTTATATCTTTTTTTCTCCAGGTGGTGCCACTGGTGGGTCAAGTGTGTGCTTATCAGGTTTTGGTTCTGGCGGCTCAAATAAAGGCTGTGACAACTGTATAAAGAAGAGTAGCACTTGCACAGATGCACACATAAGTGAAGAATATCTGACCCTAGCTTTTCGCGATAGGGTAGAATGCTGGAACATCGATCAAAAGGAAGAGACACCTGTATGGAGCATGCAAGTAAATCCTTCAGATGAAGCTGGTATGGTGTACCTAGGAATGTGTAAAATGTTGGAATAATCGCAAGAACTGGCTGTACGTACTGATTCACTTAATTCTCATTTTGTGTTCTCCCTCACTAGGACCACCATGTGTGTTTCCATCAGTTCCAGGGGGATACATAGCTTCAAAAGCTCCTTTTTATTGGCCGCTCTCACCCCAGCTGCGAGCTGTTAGTGTTGCTTTAGGAACAAACCATGTCCTTCTTCTAACAGCAACTGGAGCAGTATACACCTGGGGCTCTAGCAGGTAAATTACAGATTGTGAGGGGGCTTAAGCATTTTAAGCAGTTTACCACACCATATTTTACAAAATAGAATGACAAAAAACGAATTATTTATTTTAACTTGGTTAAACTGTTACAAGTTTAAAAAAGATTTATAGTTAGTGTTCCACCTATGTCATTTGTGTGTGTGTGTGTGTGTGTGTGTGTGTGTGTGTGTGTGTGTGTGTGTGTGTGTGTGTGTGTGTGTGTGTGTGTGTGTGTGTGTGGTGTTTTGCTGTTAGCCATGGCCAGTTGGGGCATGGGGACCTTGGTGCAGTGGAGGAACCAAAGGTAGTGGAAGCACTATGGGGTCTGCCAATTAGTAGTGTGGCTGCTGGCGGCTGGCACTCTGTCTGCATCAGTGGTAAGCAGCATATTTACTGCCAATCCCATGGACCCTACATTAACTTTTTTTGTATTATGATCAGGTGGCTACACAGAACATTATATAGATATTTAGGTCAGCCAACCCACATTAATCTTCAAGTAAAAACGCTTCAAAATATGAATTAAGTGATCACTAATTTGGTCCACAGCTGGGGGAGATCTGTATGTCTGGGGATGGAATGAAAGTGGCCAGTTGGGGTTGCCATCTCAGGCTCTGAGAAAAGAGGAGAAAAAGAGTGCTGATAAAACAGGTGTGGTGGCCCAATTAGATCTAATTATCCTATCTTCTCTTCATTATATCGGGACTTAATTCCTATTGATGGGTTTGGTGGGGCTTTTAATCTTTAAAGGAAAAAGATAACTTGAATCTCTATTTTGTACATAGAGGCCAGTTGCTCTGAATATGAAGGGACTCCAGGTGGAGAGAAATGCCAGGACGTGTTCATATCAATCCAGGCCTTCCCAGCCCTTGTTGATGTCACCGAGTCATGTGAAATCATTAGGGCCAGCTGTGGGTCTCGCCATACTGCAGCAGTAACTAGTAAGTGCACCCCCACCCATCTGTTTTCAATGCAATACCCACATTAGGTTTGCATTGAACAATATCAAACAATCCCCTGAAGTCACAAAGTTATCCTTGTTTATTTTAGCAACAGGTGACCTCTACACTTGGGGCTGGGGTAAGAGTTTGCGTTTAATTGCTTCTTTTAAATCAAAATATAGCGCATTATTTAAGTTTCACTACGCTGTGTTGTAGCTCTCCTTGTTGTCTTTTCAGGTAACTATGGCCAGCTAGGACACAAGACTGTAATTAGTTTGGATGAGCCACGATGTGTGCAGTTCTTCAAGGACCAGGGCCTGCGGGTGATGGACGTAGTGTGTGGGGCATGGAACACTTTTGTGTCTGCCATCAAGGAGGAAGCAACCCTACCCTCAAAGAAAGACTGCTAATTCCCCGTGGTAGCTAATTATGGGTTATGGACTTTGGACCAAGTGAAATGTTTGTGGTTTAAATATATCTCCTTCCTACTTCCTCCATGTGTTGCGTACAAAAGTTCTTAAGTAAAAGTGGTCAAAGTACATTTTAAGAAAACTTTTATTCCCCCCCCCCCATGCATAAATCTTAAATACATTTAAGGCAGATATTATTGAACAAAATATGACATTAAAAAGTCCAAAACAGACAGTGTATAAATTCACAGGTAAATATAAATTAAACCCAAATCTTTATATATCAAGAATAAACATTTGAGACTCGTATTGCTTTTGTAGTGCGCAGTGAAGTCCTTACAGCACGATCTTAAAAGAACTGTAAGGGAAGGAAATTCAAAAATTACACGTACAGATTATAACCGTCATACATATCAATAAGTAATATTCTAATAAGTGTTAGTGGTTTGGTTATTTTACCTGACAAAGTCTGGGGATCTTGAAATGACGTGTTGAAACTCTGACAGGTTTACAGTCCCATCCTTGTCGATGTCTGACTCTTCAAGAATCTGCAACAAGTTAACATAAAAAAAAATAAAAAAATCTACCAACAATATTTATTATATGCTTTGTACTCTGCATACAGTAGCTGCATCAATTCAGATACCTTTTACTACTGTTGTTGCCTTTGTTTCCTAGCCTGTGAACTCACGTTGTTAATGAGCTGTCTCATCTCCTCAGGTGTAAGCCTCGTGTCATCAGTCTCTCCTGTCAGGCAGTTCACCAATTTCTCAAGGTCTCCACAGTCCAGAGTGCCATCATCGTCAAAGTCTGCACAGACGTACATTTCTGTTAAAACTTTTAATCAAAGTACAATGACATTTCTTAAATCTTGTTGACATGAAATTACCAAAGATGCGAAATGCATAGTGGGACTTTATTTCCAGGGTGGCAGAGTCGCTGAAGGCACTTAACAGGTCTAAAAAGTCCTCAAAGCTCAGGCTTCCATCTTTTGTGTCAGACGTTGAGAATACGTGACAGATTCTTTTTCTAAATGGATTAGACTAGCAAAAGGTTGCGGGAAAACAATATCAGTATACTCAAGTCAAGGATACTTAAACGGTGCATTAATTCTACAGCATACGGACATTTTATAATTTTTTGTGTTGCATGCCCAATAATGGTCAGTGCTTACATAGTTTCTTTGAAAGGCATTTGTTTTTCATAATTACAAGATGAGGGGGGAAAAAGCATAGAAATAAAGTATCTAAATTGAATACCAGGATCAATGCAAGATATAGCCTAAGCAATAAAGTATACTCAAGCTTTTGCAGGATTATCTCCTGATATAATTGAAAATATAATTGTTTCACCTTAAGTTCAGGTAAAGTTAGAATATCGACCATTGGTACTCTTGGATTAAGAAGGGCCCGTTCCTCTTTTGAAAGAAGTTCAGTAAATCTCTTGTGTGCACTAAAAAAATTAATTACTTGTTATTCCAAGATGCATCTACTGTTAACTACAAGTTACAATCTACAGAAAATGTATATTTAAAACATATCTATTGTCATTTAAATTGTGAAAATCATCATGTGGGCTAAAACAGGCTAGAGTACTCACAGTAAAATTTCTTGTTTTGTTAAAAATGTCAGCTCCTGAAAAAGTCAAGCAGTAACAAAATAACATCAATATCATCATATTGTTGTTACACTACTACTAAAGTATTCAAACCTCACTCACTCCAACGTTCTCTTTATTTGCATAATTTGTATTAACTTTCTGAATATCCATTTGGAAAAAACTGCAGAATATTACCTTTTTGGCATTTCAGAGGTAAAACAAATTGTACTAAAGTCGACTGTTTTATCTGGTCATCATCACAACTGCGTAACCGAATTGAACGGAAGTTTCTAACCATTAACGTTATGGGTTTACGATAGGCTACATGTTAAACTTTGGTTGACAAGCAACGGAGCTGACAACGTCGTTGACATTGTTTTTCTAACCTGCTCTTGTATTTGTAACCTTACTTGGCTCACTTACTTGGTATTCAGAGAGCAAATCCTTCCCTAGTTGACTTGCCGTTGTACCCATGATGGCGAAATTATTCAAAAAGTTATTTTTAATAAGGTTATAATTGCTGTCGTTAGTGAAAGGAAGAAAATGCACTGCCTCTGAAACTTTTCAACACCTTGCCTGCTTACTACTACTAACTTCCCCTTCCTGCATTTACGTAACGATTCCCAGAAGATTCATTTGCATACAGCTTGCCAAATTATAAATGTGCTTCCACTCCTTTTCACTAGACGGCAGCAGTGTCACTGTTTAAAACATTTTGGCTTTTAAATCTTGTTAGAACAAGAAAGTAATGCCACCTGGCTGATATTGCAAGTAAAGAAGTGCACCGAAATCTAAATATACTCCTTGGTATCCAATTAACTAGACCTGAATTGCGGTAGTACCTTACTCTAATTATTACACACTAGAGTCTATGTCTTTCGCACTGTCTAGACACTATAGAGGCACGCATTTGGTACTGTAACGTTAGCCAACAGTCACGGTTACATGGAGTTAAACGAGACACATCATTATGTCTACAGTGAGCAAGACTTTATCTCTGCTTTATGTAGGACCAACGATGGGGATGCAGGAACACTGTTGTCAAAATTTGACACAACTTTAAAAACTGGTTGGATTGAAAGGATGGAAAGGGGTCTCTTTCGTTATCACCTTGGTGATTTGAAGACGAAGATTTTGCCTGGTTCCCAAGGCTATGTAGCACAATTAAACATTGAGAGGGGAACAGAGAGGCGAAAGCCGCAGGAAATACTAAGCATCAAACAACCGTTTGATGGTAAGCAATTCAACTTTAACAAAATTAATCCGAAAGAAATTATATGCATTATGATAAAAAATTACGAGATCGTCAAGCAGGGCAGTAAGAATGGACACGTTTACAAACCGTGTAGAATGACTGTTCTGGTCAACGTTAGCCCTTTGGAATTCGGTCATTGCCTGTTTGTTCCAGAGCCAACTCTGTGCTTTCCACAGGTTCTGACCCGGTCTGCCGTACTAATTGCTATAGAGTCCGTGCTCCTGAGCTCAGACCAAGGTTTTCGAATGGGCTTCAACAGCCTCGGAGCATTTGCATCTGTGAACCATTTACACCTCCATGGGTATTACATGAGTAAACCGTTACAGATAGAAGAAGCTCCAGTCCGACCATTAGTTCCTGATAAAGGATTTTACCGTTTAAAAAGTTTTCCCGTCGGCTTCATGTTCTACACCGAGCCAGAGGAACTGGACAAAGTTGTGCGGGCCATATGTCAATCAACAGACTTTCTTGTGGAGGAGAACAAGGCGCACAACCTGTTCTTTACACGAGGCTGCCCCCCTGGTGTAACACTGGATGACGATAGGCGCTCAATCAGAGGTGGGGTGCGCATTATAGTATGGCCCAGAAAATCCTGCTTTGGTGCCAAAGAGGAGTCGGCCTTCAATGTGGCTCTCTGTGAACTAGCTGGACATTTACCCTTTAAGAATAAGCAGGACTATGAGAACATCACAGAAAAAGATGTAATGGACATCATTCAGAAGTACCTTCTCCCTGATGATGAGTTTCTTGTGTTGGAGCAGCAGCTGGTTTCTCTTTTACAGAGCGACTCATAATAGCCTTCTCCCGCCTGTAGACCTACACTTTTCTCAAGATCTTTTTTTTCCTGCTGATGTTACTTTTCCCCCTCACCAGAAATAAAACTTCAGGCCAAGTTTAACCAACTGACTTTGAGTGCCGTCAATGTATGTGCCAATATAATAAAAACGTGTTGTTCATTTATAATAAAATGCCTTGACCTTTCGATTGTCATTGCCTTTAGAATATCTTTGATAGCTTGGAGTTTCATGTCGCCAGGGAAACGATTGTTCTGTTGACGCGGTTTTGGAGTCAGTTCAAACACTGGTTACTCGAGGACAGCTTTGCCATAATAAATCTGCGTGAAATTATTTAGCTTAAATCGTGAAGGTGAAGTCATGCAACCACTTAGTTCTAAAATGAAGAGAAGGATATGGTCAATATAAATTACTTGCCGAAGGATTTTGGTGGGCATAAGAAAAATGCCTACTGGTAAATCGGAGTTAGACGATGCAAAGCTCTGCAGTCCAGAGTGTAGACAGTCCATCAGTGATGAGGCAGACAGCAGTGCGTTCGAAGGTGAACGCCTCACCTTGGTGTCTAAGAAAAAAAGGCCAAGGTATTTGCATCGAAGTCACTACCCTAGACATAAATGTATTCACTATTCTTCCTAACATTTACTTTCTGTGCTAGGCCACCCGGAATAAACCTTACAAATTGCAAGTATGAGTGTGGTAAGATACTATGTTACTGTAAAACATATGACATGCTACCACATCATTCAATCATTTATTTATTTTTAAAACGACCCACTGTGCACCAACTTTTTTTTACAAGCAGGTGGTACCTATTCATTCAGGACTTTGTGGTCAAAAGGCATATGGTACACTACAGTACATGGCTACTATAATGATATTTTGTGTGACCAGTGAGAAGAGCTGCTTTAGCAGTGGGTCTCAGAGAGGTGGCAGACAATGAGGAATGGATCATCTATTGGACAGACTTCTCAATCTCTATTGAGCGTGTAATGGACATGAAACGGTACCAGGTAGGTTGTGAGGAGGCATATAGGCTGATCTGCAACATGTACACTATTAAACAGAATGTATACAAATACACAGCGACGAAAAGAAAAAAACGTATTGGTATAAACACTTCACCTTGGTTTACATGCCTTGTTGTTGTGTGTAGAAAATCAATCACTTTCCAGGGATGAATGAGGTTTGCAGAAAGGATATGCTTGCCAGAAACATGAACCGCATGCTCAAACTGTTCCCCAAAGACTATAACATCTTTCCTAAAACCTGGTGTCTTCCTGCAGAGTAAGTGCCCTTCCAAATAGATTTTATTTGATTTAGAAACCACAAAATTAACCGGATCGGTTCCACCACTGCTGTTATACAGTTTTTGTTTTGTTTTTTTGTTTTTACTAATGTTGAATACTGTAAAAGTCCTATAAAAGTATGGCTGTAGAATTCAATATGAGGGAATATTTTTTTAAAAGCTGATGAAAATATCCTTACAGTAATTTAGCATCAAGCTATAGAAAATCACAGAAAAATGTTACCTCGGATTGCAGCTACATTGAATTTCAGAGTTACTGTCGGATGTGGAAACATAAAACAGTGATCTGCAAACCTGACAACAGTTGTCAGGGCAAAGGGATCTACATCACCCGACAGCCCAGAGAAATCAACCCTGAGGAGCACATCATCTGCCAGAACTATATCTCTAAGGTAACCATTCTAAGGCAAGCACTTAGAGCGATGTAGACTGCTACCTGCTGAACCATTATATCAACGTGCCCTGCTGACTTTGCAATAATGAGTTACAATCTCATGCATAGTAAATATGTCTCTCCAACATTGCTTTATATGTTGTATTTAGGTCTATAATAAGTTATTGTTGTAGCCGTAATGACCAATGCTTTGTTTCAACTTTTTTTCAAGCCTTTTATAATTGATGGCTTCAAGTTTGACTTGAGACTGTATGTGCTGGTGACCTCGTGTGACCCTTTGAGGGTATTTTTATACAACGAGGGACTTGTGCGCCTTGCCACCTCCAAGTACCGCCCACCACACAACAATAACCTGGTAATACAGAAGCACATGAAAGGATGATAAATTAAAATAACCATAAAAAATATGAACATCTTTGTCATATTCAAATCACTGTCCAAATATTTTCTAGGATGACGTTTGCATGCATCTCACCAACTATGCCATCAACAAGCACAGTAATAATTTTGACCACGATGTAGAAACAGGCAGTAAAAGGTAATCAGATAGTCAGTTTTACATTACCGTCATTTAGCAGACGCTTTTATGACGAAAATTAATGTGTGCCTGAGATAAAACTTCTACTGGACCTATTTCCTCTAATCCAGAAAGCTCTCGTCTTTCCGATCCTGGCTTCACCAAAATGCATTTGACCCCAGGGGTGTGTGGAGCGACATGGAGGATCTGATCATTAAGACCCTGATCTCAGCCCATCCCACCCTGAAACAGAACTACCGCATTGGCTTCCCCAGCCAGGTGGGCCCCAGCTCCTGCTTTGAGATCCTGGGCTTTGACATTCTGCTGGACTTCAAGATGAAGCCCTGGCTGCTGGAGGTGGGTGGGTGCTGCTGAGATAACTTATTAAGAAGAGAGCGTTCCTTTTGGCAAGGTTCAATATCCCCCGGTCAAATTGATGTCAAATGTTGGCACAAAAAAATATCTTTTGCTCGTGTCAGTGTTTCTGTCGGGCACGTCCGATTGCTCCACCTCTCTTTACGTCCTCCATTTCTCCAACTACAGGTAAACCACTCGCCCAGTTTTGCCACAGATTCTCCCCTTGACTTTGAGGTGAAAGATGCTCTGCTGGTGGATGCTCTGAGGCTCCTCAATCTGGGGGCCAATGACCGCAGGAGGGTGATGGAGGAGGAAAAGCGCTTGGCCAAGGAACGCCTCCTGCAGAGACATCAGCCCTGCCTGAAGACACGGTCCGTTCCATAGAATCTGCTTGTCATAAAAGAGCTATTCACTTTCAGGGAGATCATTCTTAATTGGATCCATATCCCCAGTGCTGTATAAAAGCAATACTCTTATCAGAGCAAAATGTTGTGTGGAAAAGAACAAAAAACATTTGTTGGATTTGCGTGAGGGTAATCCTTTTTCATCCACAGGAGGGAGCAAATGCAAAGCTTCCAGGCGTCCTGGATGGCTGAGTTGGAGAGGTATGAGGAGAAGCACTGTGGCGACTTCCAAAGGATCTACCCTACGGACGACTCCCAGAAATACGACAAGTTCCTCCAGCAGTCTGGAACCCTGTGCCAGGAGACCGTGGCTTCTAAAGCCAGGGAAGAGTGTGCCAGGTAGGGCTAGCCGGGTTCAGCTCAGGGTGCTTCCAAATCTACGGTTCCGTCATCTCCAAAACGTTTGCCGACCCTGTTTTGTGTAAACCAGGAAAATGCTCCGGGAGATGAATTCAAAGGAGGAACTAGTGGTGCGCAGGAAACCCCGGGGAAAGCAGCTGAGTCGCTTTGAACAGCAAGGCCACCAGGGAGAATCGCTGGGTGAGCTGGGAACCAGCCACAGTGTCAAATGTGAGGTGGGTATTATTTGGAGCCTCATAATCCCTGTAATATATATTATCCAGCATTTATGATCCCTGTGACACTTGTTTCCAGCATTATCATACCCATATGTAATAATTGACGGTATTTTTTGTGATGTTCCGTGGCTAACATTGTGTGCTATGCCTCGCACAGGAGGGGGTGTTGGACTCCAGCCTGCCGTTGTTGATCTCGGAGGAGGAGGAGCTGGAGCGTCAGATTGGCCTGGAGCAGAGGGAGGTTCTCATCAGAGACCTCGGGGTGGTGGACCTCGTCTGTAAGCTCCTGGAGCACGTGGCCACGCGCGGCAAGCCCCGGAAGATTGTCTTCGACCCCAGAAATGGAGAGGAACAGGCAAGTCCCTCAGAAAAGAACAAGCTTATTTGTCACGTTTGAGCCACCGCACTATACATTTCTAGACACACTAAGAACAATTAACTTTACATGTTCAATCATCATTCAGATTTAACTATCATAACTCAAGCTCAAATATGCAATACAACTGCTAGCATATGCTTGGGTTCTTATTTTTCATTTTGAGCAATGTTTTGATTGCAGACTATTCAGCTAAGTTTTCGTGTTCTTCCTCTAAAGGATTGCCTGTTTAAGAGGCTGCCTCATCCTGTCAGAAAGGCCGTTCTTGGATTACTCCCTGAAGGGAAGACAATGCAACTTAAGCCTCTTCTGGGAGGCCACTCCCTACCCAACACTGCCAGGGACGGGGGTGTGCCCTCTGGATATCCCAGGCTAAACCACAGCTCTCTGGGTTGGACCAAAGTTCACAAGAACAGGCTGATGTCTGTGAGAGAAGTCAAACTAGGTCTACCGAAACAGTTCGATTTCACCTTTCGCAACCCCGGACTGTCATGTAAGATATATATTTTTTCATTATAGCACTGGTCATCAAAATAGTTCAAATCTTTGTCAGACCTAAAGTATATTCATGTAGAAGCGCTATTTTAGTAGAACGTGTAGACTTTTTATTTGACGTGTTTCCTTTCCTTAGCAAGCTATTCCAGGAATGGATGCAACCGGCCCTCACTACCCGTATTCCTGAAATATAAACACATGGATTTCTGGCATGATCACCATGGCCACCATGCTCATTACTCAAAGAGCTCTATGAACCTGACCTGCTCGAGGGTCACGCAACATAGAATATCGTTGCATCGTAGCCACAGCACAGAGCAGGGGTTTCCTCCCCTGACGCCAGCCATGGAGGACCAAGAGGGACCTTACCGAAGGTGGTGCCAGTATTACAATAGAGTCTGTGTAATGCTTAGGGCGTAAACTGTGTATTCTCAATTGGTATGTTTTATCATATATCCTCAGTCTTGCATTTAAAGGATTGTGTTGTTTTATTGGCTGCAGCATGGTATAGATAACAGACAGCATCCCTTATTGAAGTAAAAAGCAGTAGTGGTAGAAGTAGGAGAGCAAACATATCCAAACAACAAGGAACAAGCCCACTTACTCACTTCATTTTCTGTGTGAGCCTGCAGGTTCAACTGACTGAGAGGAGTTCCACCTGTTACCTGGAGGCCGGTCACGTTTTGTTCCAGTAGGGATTCGATTGTCCCAAGGGGAAACTGCCAGAGGAAGACTGCACCTAGAGTTTATACTTTATACTTTCATTTTACAAATAAATCTCTGTTGTCTTCAACCAACTCTGAAACGTTGAAATTCCAAATAAATCCACGCTGATAAGACATATAAAATCACTGATGTTAGATGTGGCATGCTGCACAAATTCTAGGATCAGAATTACTTGAGTAGTTCCGGTTCAGTTTAGGATACCTAACCGAGTTGCCGCCTGTATATCATTGTATCAGAGTGTCTGGTGCGTGTGTCATGTCTGTTTCCTGTATTCCCACAACAGTAGTAAGAAAGGGCATGTACTGCATGTTTACAGCTGCAATATTTCCCCCACAGTTCTTTGTACCCATGTAGTGTGCTACAGCCTGGACGCTTCACTGCGTAGAACATAGCTGGCATCTTTCAAATGCCTCAGGGGGCCCATAAACACAGACGTGCATTATTTACAGGTAGCGCTTGATAGAGTCGACCGGGCCCATGCTAGGAAAGAGTTTGATCATACAGCTCATTCAATATCTACCATCTTTATAGCCAACTCATATAGATTTTGTTCTTGGATTGTGACCTACATTTGGATATATTCCATGGATTAGATCTCATCTGCATTATTTTTATGCCTCCAAGTGAAGGCTGTTGTACTTAAATGTTGAAGGTCGTGTACTCAGGACTTATGACTACCCAACTATTAATGGGGGCACAATTATTTTGTGCTTGAATGTAATGTAAAACTCAAATGACTAACAGATTCCTGGAGAACTAAACTCAGTTAAGAACTTAGCTTAATTTACCTCTCTTATTGGTGCCGCTGGATATGTCTAACAAAGATGGAGATAGTCCCTGCAGTGTCCGTAATACATTTTGAAAAAAATTGTCAAGTGCCTTTATGCTTTTTTTTTTAGGGCATTGTTAATAAATTCCTTGTGATTGGTGTATCCAAACCGAATTATAAAGGATTTAGATTACAGGGTCACAAGCCTACTTCCTAGCTTGCAGTGATGCTAAACTAACGAGTAAGTGAGGTTAAGAAAATTGCATCTGCTGAGCTGAATAACATTGGCAGGATATGTGACCCGCTATAGGGTCACAGGTGAATATTGCATGCCCTGTATAGCCTACCCAACTTACTTTAATATAATGTTGATTGTGATAATTCTGAGAAAATACATATTTCCGTAGACCCATATTTAGTATTTAAAAAAAATATATGGATCTAAACGGACGAGATTAAGTCAACACTGAGACAAAATAGATCGAGAGATAATCTGAGATCGAGTCAAGACCGAGACAAATAGGTCCGAGACCCAGTCAAGACCGAAACAAAACATGTCCAGGTACGAGACAAGGCTTAGAATCAGTGTTTAATATGTAGGGTCCAGTAAAATGAATGGCCCCATCCGGATGTGCTCAAACTTCAGCGAATCATATTTTGCCAATAGGCTCCTCCCGATTATGACAGCCAATGTGAGTAGTCCAATCTATCAAAATTAGTAGGTGTATTGAGATTTGATTTGCATGTTATGACTAATACGCAATGGGTCCAGAAAGATAAACACCTTTTACACGTTTAGACATTAATTTCGGTGGTGCAGGTTCAGTCATGGTCCGGTCAGCAACTCTCTCACAACGCTCGCCAGTAGACCTACAATTAAAAAAAAATGTTTTTGGATTAGTATTCGTTATAGACTAGCCTATACTTTACACAGTTAATAGCCTACGTTTACTAGGCCTCCTTATTTTTTATTCCTTTTTTACATTTAAATACTGGCTTTTAACTTAATTTGTCCGTCTGTGTAATATATTCACCATCTTATTTTAAGTATATTTATAATTTAGAGGTAGGCCTATTGCGTTAATTATATTTCTGGAGGGTGGAGGTGTGTGGTCATAGGAGACACACCTCCTTGGGAGTCCAATCTCGCACCTGAGATGCTGAGGGCCCGTTAAAGGTCCTGACTCGCTTCGAAGCTATAGAACAGAGGGAGTTGTGCTTTCCTCATCAAATCATCTAAGGTGACTGCACGATGGGTTGCATCCAAAGCTTTAGGTCACTTTGTGACCGTACTAAAAATACTAATGTTCGACTTAGTCTTCCAGCAGTTTGCTTTGTGTGGCAAATTGCTATGATCATTTTGTTTGGTATTTTTATCCGATATAACGAGGAAGCCGATGCACATTGGGCAGAACATAAGAAAAACAAAAATATCACAAGCGATATTGAGAATGACTTTTACTACAGATACCCAAGTAAGTAAAATTGCATTATGTATTTTCCTAAATATGTTTTAATATCTATTGCAGTTACATAACACAGTATAAATTATATTTTGTCTCACGACAGAGCCATGCATGTTTATTCAAATACATATATTTTTTTCCACCAGTGTAAATTGTACCACAAATAGTTTTTGGATGCGATTTCTTCAAATGGTCTATACCAAAATTCCACGTGTGCACATAATTGATGAGTGACTTTTGGATTTTTCTAATTCTTATTGTCAAGTAATGCTTTGAAAAGTTGCTTTACCCCAGTGACCATTATTAAGGCTATGCCTTATAGGTATAGGATACATGCTTATGGTAATGCTGGTCTAGTTGCCAGAACCTCATCTTTCCTTTTCTAGAAGAGTTAGCGAACGATTTTGGGTCAGGATATTCTGACAAACATTGTGGAGACAGCCTCAGGAATTCAAACAGTCTCAGGTGCTAACAAGGATCCAAGGATCACAACCTATATGATTAAGACTTTACCAGGATATGACACACACTGGTGCTTATTTCCCTTTCGTTTTGTTGCCTCTCAATTCTCCCTTGAAGATGGATTCATTGAACATGATTAATTTCTGTGGGAAAACCCCATTAAGCTGCTATAAAACCTACATAAATCATATTATCTAATTCAATCTCATTATTATTTTGTATTAAACCTGTTTCAGTATGTGTATATACATGATCGTGTGTGTTTGGATGTATGTGTGCACGTCTGTTGTCACTTGAATGCCAAAATACAGGGTGTGGTTGAATCCAGGTACTCAGCAACTGGTGGTGTCAATGTCAAAGACCATCAGTAGATTATCTCTTGTGCTCTTCTGGGAGGTTGAATGTCAGGTCCTCTATTTTTGCAAGTTCCGTTGTCTTTTGGCCAATCTGGTTTCGTCTTTTGGTCATGTGCCCCCCCCCCCCCCATCTGTGACAGTATGAAGTCTCACAAGGGTGGAGTTCCTTTTCTATACACTGTTTGTGAGCTTACTTTCCGTGGCCTCATTGTTAAACATGATTTATCATGCATTTGGGGCTGCTGTTACATGACCTTTCATGTATAACTCTTATGTCACACTTTGTATTGGGGATCTATTGTGCTCGGGAATGTGCCAGAAAGTTATGGCTCATCTGTCTCATCATCTTTGTAAACAATCCTGGGAAGTTAAGGCTTTCTTTCTAAAAGCCTTTTTTGGTGGCATCAATAGCATAGGCCAGTGTAAATTATGCTCTGATGAATAAGTCCAGGTTTAATTAGTCTGTTTGGTCAATTCTACTAATTCCCAATGGTCAATGAGTATTACATTATATTTGTTTATGTAGGCCTAGTTTGAAATATGACTAGGCTGGCAACCCTGCCCATGGTTACTGGATTACGAAATGACCGATTGACGGTACAATCAGTGATAAGGGCATAGGCTCTCCCAAAATAACCCCCAAATTAATAGCACTAATTTATATATATTTTGCGTGCTCACTCACGTCAGTGGCTAGCAGTTTTTTTTAACACATGCTGAATTAGAAAGAAGAGCTTTCATGATCTCTGTGTACCTTTTCTTTTTGTTTCGAATAGCAGTGTAAAAGGAAAACATACATCTTGAACGTAAAACATTCAATCAATAGTTATGTGTCTTTTGCCCCCTGTTCATTTTGAAAACAGAATGACAATTGTAAAATCAACCTTCGTGTCAGTCAGGGACTATTGATGTGGTGATATTGTGTACATATGAAAACAGCCTCAACTCTTTTAAAGTCACACGATGCCGTTTACCAGTGTTTTGCATTTTGTAACTGGAATGGTGGTTTTAGAACTCATTGTTGTACACTATATAAGGAAGTAGGATGGTCTTCTTAGTGATAGGAGAGTAAAACATGGTCTCTTTTTGGTTTGCAAGGCATTTCTGGGCAAGTTGCCTTTTTACCTTACTTCCCTTTTAAAACACAAACCCAGTAGTCAAAGGACATGCTCACAGGAGTATATTAACCCTTGAAAGCCCAAAAGTAGAGAGAGAACTTGAATCTTTGCTTTTAACTTTGTTTGACTCAAATAATTGAACAGGGCTTAACAGGTTTTGAAATTAGAGCAGTTTGTTTCGGTTTAACAATAAAAATTGTGTTGGAGGATATGGGAGTAGAAGAGTGTTCTTGTTTTAGTTGAAACATTGTATCAATATTATATCAATATTTGTGCTGAAAATATTGAACTGCATTTTTCCCCTCATGTTTGTTTAGTTGTTTAGTAGTTTAATTATTCTGCCTTAAACAGGGCACTGCTGGAAAAGAGAGCTAGTCTCAGTCGGTTACCCCTGTATACATTTAAAAGTTATAATAATTAACCAGACTATGGGACAGTACATGTAGTATTTCATCTTGTTGATTCCCTTCCTATTATAGTGGAATAATAGGTAATATGCAATGGTAATGTTCAGGAATAAATGGATTGGATGAATTGGAAAT
This sequence comes from Aplochiton taeniatus, assembly GCA_017639675.1. Taxonomy (NCBI): domain Eukaryota; kingdom Metazoa; phylum Chordata; class Actinopteri; order Galaxiiformes; family Galaxiidae; genus Aplochiton; species Aplochiton taeniatus. The sequence continues at coordinate 6,640,542 of CM030181.1, read as the reverse complement.
TGCTACTTTAGAGCAAAACAAGCTAAAACTCAGAAAACGTACCCTCCCGTGTCCCACACAAACCTACGTTCTTGACCTGAGGGACAGTTACAGAATCCTCTTCAGGGGAGTGACAGGGACCGTGACAACCTTTGTAAATAGGGGACACCCTCTATGCCCCACCTCCCCATATGTGTTGTGTAAATAAACGTGCATGTCTCCAAAGACCTTCAGAGAACACGTTACGTGTATTTTTCTTTTTTTTTCCTAATGACCAGAGTCTTTTTTTTCTTCGTAGGTCCTGGTTTTCAGGATGTGTGAAAACTCTTCTTCATTTTTACTTTTTGTTAAAGAGTAAGGAACATGTAGTACTTATTTTATCCCTGTTAATCTTTCTTAAATGCCCAGACACGCCCACAGTTGACTCATGATATAAATTCCTTTAAAATCAAGACTAAATAATACTATAACTAAATAATAATAAAATATAAATAAATATTTAATAAAACTAAATAATATGATACCTACATTAACTTTTACTGTTGCCCTATTGTTTCAGGTATATTCAGAGCGGCTTATTGAGCTCATCTATCTATGCCTTATCTCAAGTTATCCACGTCCTGAATTGCCCTCTCTTCCCCCAGGTTTCCAGGATGTCCACGTGATGATCTTTGTGGGCTTTGGCTTCCTAATGACCTTCCTGAAACGCTACAGCTTTGGGGCGGTCGGCTTCAATTTTCTCATCGCTGCTTTTGGTATTCAGTGGGCACTTCTCATGCAGGGGTGGTTCCACTCTCTGGACTACACGGACGGAAAGATAAAAATCGGCATAGAGAAGTAAAAGTTTAAATATATCCCTTTCAGAGATCTACATTTCAATGAAGCATGAAATATCTACAGTAGAAAAAGGTTGTTATTCCAACCTGCATGTTAGAAAAAGAACAGTTTCTGTGGGTGGTGAAACCGGTCTAGATAATCCAAGGGGAACTGACGTGAATAAGTGCAAATGATGCACACAATGATACAACTGAAGCACACCTCTGTCAACACATTTAACGATGCATGTGTGTTTGTGTGTGTGTGTGTGTGTGTGTGTGCGTTACTTTGCAATAACAAAAGGCTTACTTGTCTACTATAATTGCAAAAACATATCTAACATGTTATGTTCTGGATTGTTGTATTGTGATATCTTATGTTACTCTGATTTACTTCAGAGAACACTGCAAATCTGTATTTTATTTGTGGCTGGTGTGATATGGACCAAACGTCAGATGCACACTGCTTGTACCTCTGTAATGACTTCTGCTTGAATTGTCAACAGCCTAATCAATGCCGATTTCTGTGTGGCGGGCTGCCTGATTGCATATGGGGCTGTCCTGGGGAAAGTGAGCCCTGTTCAGCTACTGGTCCTCACATTGTTCGGAGTCACTCTGTTTGCGATTGAGGAGTACATCATCCTCAACATAATACATGTGAGTTTCACATAACCTAGCCGCCTGTGTCTGAGATTGGTCAAGTAGGAGAATATATTCAACTTGAACGAAACTTTTTCGTCGGACCTAGCTGGAAAAATAAAACATAAAAACATTAAACATCTTTCTCACTCTTATAGGCCAGAGATGCTGGAGGATCCATGGTGATCCACACGTTTGGTGCTTATTATGGTCTGGCCATCTCGTGGGTGCTCTATCGTCCGAACCTCAACCAGAGTAGCCGTCTCCAAGGGTCCGTCTACCACTCGGATGTCTTTGCCATGATCGGTGAGTGTCGGCCCCAAAAACACGTTTATTGTCGTGGGAAGAAAGTGCGACGCATTTGCGTTGCAGTTCCGCAATGATCGATAATGAGGTGGTCGATATTTCTATGTAGGAACCCTGTTTCTGTGGATGTTCTGGCCCAGCTTCAACTCGGCCATCACGGGCCACGGGGACGGGCAGCACCGGGCCGTCATCAACACCTACCTGGCGCTGGCCTCCACCGTCCTCACCTGCATGGCCCTCTCCAGCTTCGTAAGGAAGGACGGCAAGCTGGACATGGTAATGGCCCCCACTCTGTTCGTTGTGCAAGTCTTTTTGTATGCTGTTTTCGCTGTCTTTGGTTCGTGCCTCTCACAGCATGCAGGAAGCTCTTTCTAAATGTCACTGTGCTTCCGTGTAGCAGCCTAACCAGCGGCTGTGCTCGCCTTCTGCTATTATAAGAACCAGTTCTTCTTAAAACATGTGCAGACACTCGCGATTTCATTTTGAATCCTCGTGTAATCTATTGGCGGCATCATGGCTTTTTTGTCTCGAGCTGCGTATTGATGGTTGACTTTGTGTGCCCAGGTTCACATCCAGAACTCCACGCTGGCTGGTGGTGTTGCCGTGGGAACGGCAGCGGAGTTCATGCTGACGCCCTATGGGTCTCTGATTGTGGGCTTCTGCTGTGGGATCATCTCTACTCTGGGCTATGCCTACCTCTCGGTAAGTCAGCACCTCCCTGTCTTTGCGGTGCCCGAGCCATGACAGGCAATAAAGGCGTAGCCTAGTCCCTTTTTATTCAGGTCCTGCTTAACTGTCACATTAAGTGGTTTTCAGCTTTTATCTTTCAGTTTGCTTATGAAGCTATCAGTCATCTGCACTACAATGCATGTCTCACCATTGTTTGCTTTGGATGTCACAAGAGGTTTCGTAACTTTCATTCATTATGAGTTTTAATGGCTGTCTGGCTCTGGTTGTCAGATGCTTCATTGTGTTGCATTTTTTTATTGCTGTTGTTCATTTTACCTTTGTTTCCCCCACAGCCATTCATGGAGAAGCATCTAAAGATCCAGGACACATGCGGTGTTCACAACCTTCATGCTATGCCGGGGGTTATAGGGGGCATTGTCGGGGCCATCACTGCTGCTGCTGCCACAGAGGGGGCCTATGGCCAAGAAGGGTGAGTCCAGAGGTACCTGTCAGCTCTCAATCTCTTAAATGGGTTCTGTCAGAGAACACATCCGGTTTGCGTCTAGAGTTCTGGGTCCTAATGTGGAAAGACATGGTCAGCTGTCAAACTGACGATTGGTGACAGGAACGCAGACATCCTGCCAGGTTTGAAACTAGTCAAAGATTTGTTGTGTTACACTCTCAAAGTCAACCTCCACTGGGTTAATCACAGCTTTTCTGTTCTTCACGTGAAGTTTGGTTGCCACGTTTGGCTTCACGGGGAAGTTCAAAGACAGAACGCCCAGCACACAGGGAGGACATCAGGCCGCGGGGCTCTGTGTGGCCCTCTGCTTTGGAATCGGAGGAGGGATTCTTGTTGGTGAGGAAACTTCATGTATTTGGGTTTGGATCTACTTGTCAGTACAGACAGTATTTTAAAATGTGTATAAAAATGTGATCATCAAAGACAATTCCTGGGAAAGTAACGTTCCTGGTTAACGAGAGAGGGAGTCGTTTGAATGGGTATGATGTTGACGTGCGGGGGATTTCAGGTTAGGAGTTAACTGATCTGTCTGTCTGTTGATGTCAGGCTGCATCCTAAGGTTACCCATCTGGGGAGATCCTGCTGACGACAACTGCTTTGATGACGAGGTGTACTGGGAGGTGAGATAGCACTTGTAATATTCTTTTACTACGTTTGGTCCTTTTCCTTCATTTGTGTCATTGTTAATGCAAAGACCTGGTCTACTGTTATTATAAAGGCAGATACATTTGTCGTTTTCTGTGCTCTTTTGAAATGAGTTACATGCAAGCTGGGAATTTTAATGCAATCATGTTGTACATACTGTTGTGGATCATCTTTTATTGTAAATGGATAATGTTGAGAGTTTGTGGTTGTTGTACCCAGGTACCTGAAGAGGAAGAAGAGATCCATCCATATGCCGTGGAATACAACAATCACATGCGGAACAAGAATGTGTAAGTCTCTGCCCTGCTATATTCATGTGCTCAGCAAAACCCCTTTGTTACCATCATTTTAGGTGTCCTTTCTAAGATGTCCTCAAGATGGCAGCACAGCCCCATTTGCTTTGATAGATTTTCCAACACGCTTTTTGTGTGTGTGTGTGAGTCAGACGATCCTGTGACAGCATAAACATGATTAACCATCTACCAATATGGAATCATTGTCACATATTTAAACACCCCTGAGTGTTTGAAATTATCGTGAAATGTTGTACAGTAAATATTGTCTCTCGAAATCAAGCTCATCCGTGTGCCACTTTGATAAGGGTGTTGTAGATATCTGTGCATGTGGCAGTTAAAATTAACCTTGAGGGTGTACAGTTTATATTGTGCTGTATCTGGGAAGAAAGTGATACTTCTAGTAGAATAGAGGATTTTGAGGAGTGGGAGATTTCAAAGGGCTTAGTTGTAGAACGGGTTGAGAGGTCTAACCTGACCTTGTTCCGTGATTTACTAAACGCGATTGTATGTGACACATAAGAATACATTTTGCTTATTCCAACAGTTGAAATCGTACTCTCCTTTTATACATATTTTATTTAACAGAATTATTAGTTAGTTAGTGTTGGATATGTTGAATAATTAATTTCAGTACATTGTATAACATATGGAGCATGTCTGTACAACAAAGGCAAAGCTTTATTCATGTTTTTTCTGAATGTGACATTCATGTTATTTTGGAGCTGTAATTGTTGGTTTTATGAAGTTTTTTTTTATTATTATAATTTTTTTTTGTGTAGAACTGAATCCCGTTTCGCAATGGAACAGAATGGAGCCCAGACCTAGATCCGGACGATGATCTCTCTGATTGACCTCCAGGGTGAAGGGGGCCTATATCAACTGCTGTGTAGAAACTCCTTTCTCCGGACTATTTAAAGATAAACATGAACCTCTACCAAACACAACAGACAATAACTAGCAGTGAAATAGACAACAAAAGTCTTGAAATCAATTTATGCAGAATGTATACACACACGGTTGAAGAATTGGCGTTTTATTAAATTTGTCAATATATCACGAGTATACGTACGTACAATTATAGTATATTGACAAATGTAACCAAACGGCAATGCTTCAAAAGTAATACTGTAAAACCAAAACACATTTTGGAGAAATTCTTTGTGTGGTCTTCCATCAAAGATTCCTTCAAGAATGTAATGATTATCTGGATTCATTGGATCAACCTGGGATGGTTCATAGAAAAGTTGTGGTGAGGCTTATGATGACAGCATGTTTTAGGTCAATTTTTTGTTGATTGCACTAATACGATTTTCAGATCAATCTTGAATGGTTTAGCTGCTAAACCTTTATTTATATATACATGCATGTAGATGTAGATGCATGTGTTGAGTTTCAAAGGAGGACTTTAATTTATCATGCTTATTGCTTTTAATATTTAACATAATGGATTTGTATTTTGCTCCTATTGATTTTTTCAAATCTATTTCTTTCAATCTTTTAATTTTTTTTACTTGCTGCATTGTGGGAAAAATCCATAAGAATTTTTATAGAAATTGTTAAAGGGGTCTGTCACTACATATTTATGGATTTGTGAATTTGAACGGTAAAATCTTATAATTCTTTTAAAAAGTTCACTTTCGATGTATTTGACTTGAATAATCCTAATTTACAATCAACAATTACGTTTATGTTAATTTAAGTTTATATGAAAATGATTGTAGATTTTGTATTTGGAATGAGACCTGGTCAAATTACCTTATTAATAAATTATTTTTATCAAAACTAGCCTTTTTTTTGTTTTATGATTTATGTTATATATATATATATATATATATATATATATATATATATATATATATATATTGCAAATCATGTCAGTTAAAGTTTTCAGAACATTAAGTTGCAAAGTACTCACCATTTTTACGGGAATTTAAAGAAAACTCATAGTGATGATATTTTAAAATATTGTCGATTTCAGAGACTATATTATAGATTGGTTTCCATTATAGGAATATAAGTTAAATACACATTTTCAGCACATTAGGAATACTGGCATTTAAAAATGCAAACCTTTGTGTAAAACTCTAATGTAAAATGAAATGAAATGTCTCCAATACTTCCATAGGTAGATATATTGATTCAGATCAGATCCTTTGGTTTCCTTTTCCTGCTATTTGATGACTTTGACTTCGACCCCAGAGCTTCCTCTAGAGAAATCGGTCAGGAAGAGAGGTCGTGCCCCCATGCTCTCTTGGGACATCAGGCTGACCAGCCTAATAGACACACTCCAGGCCCCAACATCAGACACACCACAATGACATGGGGTCCAAGGTCATACAAACACAGGGGTCATTTGCAGGGCTCCACAGGTAGTGCCAAAAACACACCAGCCCCTTTACCTCAATGGTTCATTCAAGACATCCATTTTGTTCATTCTTTTGTTCCATTTTTTTTTCATGAGTAAACAAAGGAAAAAGACTAAAATATGTCGCTCACAATCCAGCATTTGTTCCTGCCTGTTGTTTCCCAGGCATGCCACTGTATATATTCATGTTTTCTGTAGTTCAATTTTGCTGCTGGCCCATTCGGCTCACAGAGCAGCTCACGATAGGAGCGTGGATGATTCCCACACATGAGTAGCACAGAGGAATCCGTCTCCTACTCCTCTCCTCTGCCTAACAAAAGCAGGCTTAGTGCTGTTTTCTTTTGTCATCAGTAACGCGTTTGTGTAAAGGAGGTAATGGTGCCACAAGTGCTCCAATTAAACGAGATGCAGCCCTGCTGGGAAGAAAGGGAGTTCCACTCCCCTCTTTGGACACGTACCCCCTCCTCTCTCCACACACACACAGTGGCCCCTCTCAGCCCAACCCCTGAGTCCACGCCCTAAACTCATGTTTATTCATCGGCCACTTAAAGCATGGATACGGAACTCCGACAGAACAAAATCGGAGACTTTTTTTTTTAATGATGCTAGACCCCCCCCCCCCCCTCTGAGGTTAAAAGGATCAGGGCTAAGGGGATCACAACTATTTTGGGTAACATAACTTAGTATAAGAAGCCAGACGTCCCAAACCCAGATTACTCTAGACTGTAACTTCCAAACTGAAAGAAGAGGTGCCCCCATTGATGAATATGCCAGCAAAGTGGTGATATTGTTTTACCGAGGTAACTACAGTTGGCGATGAAGGAGAGAGGCTGAGGCCAGGGCCATGAAAGAGGGAGGGCCGGAGAGAGAGAGAGAAGAAGTGAGGCCTCTCTTTCACGGCCGATGACTGACTGCCTGCCTCCAGGGTCAATCAGGATTTGATTGACATGTCTGGTGAGGGTGGGAAAGGCTGTTAAGGGCGAGGTTTTAAGAATAGGCGCCATACAATGTTTGGTCCTATAAGGGGGCCAGGGAGACGCTCATTAATGACAAAGAACATACCAAGAACTGCATGTTGTGGTGAACTAAGATGTGTTCTGTGCACCGAATTAACATTTAGGGATTTGCTTGAAATGGTGGACTTTAGAGCAGGGACAAATAACAGGCTATCATTTAGTTGTTAGTATTAATTTTGGATTCAACAAGAAGCGCCTTTTTATGGTGAAAATAAAGTCTACTCCCTCATGTACACAGTATAGGAAGGAAGGTATACAACAACAAATTGTCTGTGTTTATCACCATCGTTTAAAGCCTCAGTGAGTTCAAGTTACGATCTCTCAGACTCTGTTGGATGTCCTGCTCGGTACAGAATAACGTTTGGGACCGCGTGTTTACAATCTCATAAAGAACCCATTAAAAAAACGACTGAAACCACCCGGTAGTCTGTAAACGTGTTTATGAACTGTTTCCCTCCCCTCCCATCCCAGCTCTCTGTATCCCCTTTCCTTTTATCTTCCGTCTCTCGTCATCAACCTTTGGCGCAGGATCACTTCCGTCTTCCCTACATGTTTCCGTGGCAATGACTATTGGTACGTGCAGTCAAGGCATGATCGTATGATGGCGCATTTTAATGCCAGCCTGAAACATCAAGCAGGCGCCCTAAGCCGTCCGATCACCCCTGCTCCTGCTCTGTTGCAGCCCGCTGACCAGCACTGCGGCCCTGCATGTCCCAGGCCTCTGCAAGCCTCCCCAGGCCACTAACTGCCCACAGAGGCTGCTTAAGTGTCCTTATCGGACCACAGAGGAGAGGAACAGCAGATTAGCCATGATCCTATCCGCTCACGGCCGGCCCCTTCATACGCTCCGTTACACCGCCATTTAAAAGGAGGACGGAACATTCAATTCAAGGCCATGGTATGAATCCCAGACCCAGGGACAAGAACAGACCTTTCAGTCCGCCCACCAAAAAGGCCCTTTCTGGCAACCTCTAATTCTGGTTGCTAAGGACTCCTGGGTTCAATGGCAGCCTCCTGTTGTGAAGGGACAATGCCTCTCAGTCAGCCAGCTATGGTTGCTAGGGGAAGAAAAATGTATGGGGAGGAACGGGACTGCCGTTGTTCCAGACAAAATGTCTCTCTTAAGGCAGGCGGGATCTGATGATTGACAGGTGGCTACACGCTCCAGTGCGGATCACCCAGGAGGTCTGGGGCCTTCGGTCCACATCTAGTCATGTGTGTGTGTGTGTGTGTGTGTGTGTGTGTGTGTGTGTGTGTGTGTGTGTGTGTGTGTGTGTGTGTGTGTATGCTCGCACATGGACGCTTTAAGGAGTGCAGGAGAAGTTATTGTCGCGTTAACGGTCAGCAAGAGATGGAGGGTTGTGGAAATGGGCTTAAATGAAAGGTACGGCACCATCTCTCAGCTGGCACCTAAAGGGGGAGCTCTTCTCTTTGTCTGTCTTCTCAAATACCAACCATAGCTCCACTGGCTTTAGGATCTACATCTATGGCAGAGCTCCACCCGCATTTCTGGGGTGGCTTTTAGACCCTTACCAAGTTTATCTATAGAAAAAAGAAAAGAGAAAAAAAAACGTATTTGGAAGAAGTTTTAATACCAAAATGTGGAAGTTAACGAATAATCTCGTGTTATCGTAGAAAATGTGTATATATTTCGTAACGTCCTAATACCTTTGCCTTGTTTGGCCTGTGTATCTAAAGGCTGAATGTCTATTCGCCTACGTTTCTTTTGTTTCCGTCCTGTCTGGGAACCAGCACCCAGCCAGCACCCAGGCAGCCCCCAGACTGTTCGCTTAGGCCCTGGGGGGTGAGGCGAGATAGACAGAGGATGGGCTGGGGATCTAGGGGTGCCCCCCACCCCCACCCTCACCCCCAGCAGACGTCTGGGACTGTCTGAGCCCTGCTCTCCCAGACGGAGAACCCTCCAAGCCACATGCTACACCCCATACCCAACCTCCATAGCCTTGACCTTGAACTCCTGTCACCATGGCCCCCTCCAGACAGTCTGGGGTCGGAGGTCAACACAGCGGTCACACATCAGTTACGGCTCATGTCCCCTGCGTGCACTGATGTCAATGCTGAATGGTAATCACCCTCAGAGTCCGCCTGTTGGAATGTGCCTCCAAATTCCTGTGGAGAAGCTCTCAAATATATAGGTTGATTCTTAGTTGCTGACTTTTATCCTGCACATAATTTGTATACCTACAAATGATTTCTCTCCCAAAGACTATTTGTAGATTAAAGATATCGTATTAAGGAGTGGTTATCTGTGTAAAATGTACAGAGTAACCCAACAAAACATAAAAGAATTACATGGCAAATGGCGTCTCAACTGTGCTGGAAATGTAGTTTGTATATGGCATAATATGTAAAAATGTTGAATACATTACTACCTGACAGCTTTATGGTAGAACCCATTTTAATACAAAAATACAATGTCATCACCAAAATGTAATGCACAAAAGCGCAAATTAAATTAGATCACTATTTTAACAAGTCTGTGATCAAGAAATCAATCAAGAAAAAAAAAACTCCACAGGGACCACGTGATATGCAAAACAGTTTACCTTTTACCTTTGACTGTGGAGTCATCCTTCATTGAGCTAATCACTGGAAACCTGGTTCTATGTCATAGCTAATCCGCAACATAGAGGACTGGCTTCAATGTAACTGGCAGATCTGCAAAAAGCCAATCAACATAATATGTTGCTCTTACGTTCTGTTTAAGCCCTGACGGAAAGCATGCGCCTGGATATTACTGTTGGTTTCAATGTTACTGTAATTAGTCCCTCACTGTCTTTCTCTCTGGTTCTCTCTTTCTCCCTTTCCCATTTTCTACGACTCGCTATTAAAATAAAGTTAGCCAAATTCATTTTTTGGCAATGCCCTGCCAGCATATGGCATTGCTTGTCTTTTGGTTGAAGAAGAATGCTGTAAACATGTTAGTCATGCAATAGGAAGCTGTTATGTTTCTGGAAATTGCACATTCGCGTTTTGTTTTGTTTTTGATTTTGTTTTACATGCACATTTCCTTTGCAGTAGTAGGCTATACATTATTTTTTTCAATCATTTTAATACTAAGAAGAGCACAACTTCTCTTTCAACGCATATCTTTGGCTGTGTGTACTCATAGCTTCCATTATTTATAAGCCAAAATATTAATAGAGCTACTCCAATAATTTACATAAGTTTGATTTAGCTCACATTCGGGGTACTTGAATTGGGGATTTCCAATATGTCATCAAAAAGTAAATAATTATATAGCATCAATACTCACTGACACGCACAAACGCACATGTATTTATTTATTTGATGTAAAAACATAAAGCATACAGATGAATCTTTTAGAATACAGTTAAAGATTTTTTATATTTTCTTTTAATTTAAACAGAAAAAGTGGGTTGTTAATTAAAACCTGGAATGAAATGTAACGAAATAAGGCCGTTATTTTATCTTTTCCTGGGATGTCTCAACTGCATTCTAATTTTAGGATAAGAATGTCAAAACCCGTATAGACAGTGAGCATCATCTTGGCTACCAAAATAATGTACTTTAACTAACAGTTAGCTTAGTCAAATTAAGGCCAGTAAATGAACGACGAATTAGCTGGACAACATCTATCAAAGTATTGCACTAGTAACCTGACAAAGACACATGAAAGACTAAATGGATTTTAGTCAATGTAAGCGATGTTTAAAAAATAAATAAACTAGGATTTTGGATATAGTATAGGCTACTCTTAATTTATTATGAATCACCTTGTGTGACTGGGTCATACAAGTGTTACATAATAAACTGATTGTAAAGTTTTCTGTTCTGGGAAGAATGCCAAACGTAGCTTAAGGTCTTGCCTTCAGAAAGCCCTCATAAAATGCAAATAAATGAATTACAGTGTAAAGATTATCCCCGGAGTTTGCGTAGTGGCAGGCGAGAGGCGAAGGCACAATTAGATTTGCTTTAATAGGGACGTTAATAGGGAAGTTTTGACAAAACTTGATATACCACAGCCTTGAAAACGAAAACGTTCAAGGAAAGGTTTTGCACTTTTGAAGCAATCTAGATTGAGCATGCCAAACCTTTGAGCAATTCATAATGTTATAGCAATATTATTAAAACTGGATGATCGGTCAAGTCAAGCTAAAGAAATGCAGGTGTTAAAGAGTTTATGTAAAACTTTGAAAACGTCTGAGAGTGTACACTTGGCGCTGTCCTTTCAGCACTAAGGCTGCCAATGCAATCAATTTCCCGCTCACGTAATTTGCATAAATATCACCGCACTATCCAAAGCTTTACATTAAAAAATATAACACGAAAACACTAAAACAATAGCATCACAGCTTATAAATAATGAACCTACATTTTTCCTCACCTAAGTAGCCTATTCGGATAAGCTACATTTTTCTTAATATTTTTTGTATTCAACTGCATTTTCCCGCTTTTCTACACCATTCTCAGAATTCCCACCATTGAAAAGAGAACAATAACCTAATCAGCTCATAAGGAACCAACTGATTATAAGGAGACCTAGTCTCTTTAGAATGAGGAACTGGGGGCTCTGTTGTCTCCTACAAGCTTCTCTTACCTCCACAAGTGCAGAGGCCCACTCAGGGGGTGGGGTGCGCCTTAAACAAACTTCTAGTCTGACTCTAAAGCAATGGGCAGGGGGCCCAGCCTGGGGTTGGGACCGCGAGGGGATTCTAGGATACATTAAATCAGCCTGCTGATTAGAAGTTTAGGCATGGCTTGGGCCTGACAGGGACATTGGGCAGCCTTTGAGTGATTCACATCCTGGGAGAAAGGTCAATAGGCCAGAGAAGTTCACAGGCCCCATTTCTATTCTTATGCTAAAGAATCATGTATGTGCTAGTCGAATGCTGCCATCAGACTTGGCCAGGAACAATTCCTGCAAACCTTCCCTCCAAAATGTACATTGAACTTATAGGGTTCTCAAACTTAATCCCCATATATTTACTGGATTGGAAATGCATGAATATTACAAAATATTTTTTTTCATTCATCATTGAATTAATGACACGTTGCATTTTTTTCACTTCAAAATATATTAGAAAAACGAAAATATGTGCATATTCAAGATCAGTTGTAGCCTATAGTTCTAAACATTTGTAATTAGAAAAAGAAACATTGCAAACAAGCACTTTCTGAACACATCATTTTTCATTTTGAAATAATGTTTGAAAACGGTGTCATTTTAGTCAATGGTTTGTCTTCTATTTGTGCTGAATATCTTTTATTTATAGTTATTATTATTACTACCTAATTTTATTGTATTTGTTTACTGACAGATATTACCAAATTCCTTGTGCTTTTGCTTGTTCATCCTGAGCTAATGGTCACCGGGGAATAGCTGGAAATAGCTACTTAATTACTGGCCCTTGACCTTTAGTTTTGACGCCTGACCCTGACACCTCTTTGGCCCTCTTTATTGTCCTCTGGGGGACTGTCCAGACAGCAACCTCTTGCCCTCGGCCCCAACAGAGTTTTTTTCCAACAGGTCCTTGACCCTCTTCCACACTTTGGCCTCATGAAATAGCACTCTTAAAACAATTGACGAGGAAATATTGAAACAAGGACAAGCTGCTACTCACTGTCTGTTGAGCATATCTGACACTGATAGCAGGATCATCATTAAACGTGTGTGTACGTGCGTGCGTGCGTGCGCGCGCGTGCGTATGTGTGCGTGTGTGTGCGCGTGTGCATATATGTGCATACAGTATATAACAAACAAATCAAAACATCTAAATATATAATAAACAAATATAGAGAGAGAGAATGAGAGGGAGTGAGATTAAGAGAGAACAAGAGAGAGAGAGAGAGAGAGAGAGAGAGAGAGAGAGAGAGAGAGAGAGAGAGAGAGAGAGAGAGAGAGGGCAGAGAAGAGAATAAAGCATGTATTTGGTCTGGCTAATGCTGCTAATGGCAAGTAAATCCAGATTTTCAGCCATTTTACATTTCAAGTTACAAATTTAGAAATGTACATTATTTCCCATGTTTTGAAATGTATTTTGCAAGCTTTGTAGCTTGAATATACTCTTCTTTATTTTCAAAAATATACGATGAAGAGGGATATACCTCACTAGCATTTAAGTTTCAGCATGGCATTGTGTGGCCTTATTTACGTCTATTTTAATCTGAGGACACGTTAATCCGTTTTTTGGCACCCTTTTTTTTTAACTTTAGAATGTATCCACTCAAAAGATTCAGAAATAATCCCTTAATTCTTGACCTAGCTTGTTTCCATCTGTTGTTGTTTCTGGCCATCAGCTCAGACATCTTTTGATTGAGGTCGAGGGTGAGGGATAAGGTTCCATCGAATTCTAACTTGACCCAAACGCTAATCCTAACGTGATTAATTGTCAAATATAACATGAGAAAATCTATAGGCCTCAAAAAACGTTTTACACCTTATAGGGTTCATTCGCGAATTAGCTTGCATTTGATATGGTATGATAATGGTGATAAAGCAGAAACCTTTCAAGAAATTGTGGATTCAATGTTTTAGTTTATAAATGCAACTACCTTGCACCTTGAACAGATAACATATAGCATGCCATTACTTTGAACATCTCCTGACGTTTCTAACAGAGGCGTGTGCCTGATAATTATCGTTCCCACACGTGAAAAAGGTGGGGGGGATTCAGTGCACGTCCTATTTTCTGGTCCTCACACCGCTGTCGTTCACCAGCTAATTAAAACTTAATAGCAGCTGGCGGTAAAGGGTCACAGTTAGACACGTTCTCTCACGTTTGTCACACTTCCATCTGAATCTGTGAAAAACCCAAACATGGTGAACCAAAACAGCATTAGCCATAGGCTAATTGCCTTTCTTTCAATTATATAAAAATTTTGAAAAAAATCATATTAGCAAATCCCCATCCCAAATGGATAATATTACTATTGGATAAATCGTGTTAATTGTTTGATTGCAATTTGGCCATCATGGTCATTGAAAAGCTTTTAACTTTAAACATCTATATTAAATAAATATATTTACAGGGAAAGAAAATACACTTTCATTTACTTTCTGTCCTTTTATTTACATGTTTGTATTTTCTGACAATATACAACAATACAACCACAAAAATGGGCAGCTCATTCGCTATTTCTATAGCCCACAACAACGAACTTACTGCTCATTCGCGATATAATGACTCAAATTGAATATATTAATATTAGCAAACCGGCAAGAATTAGTACATACATATACGCTCAATGCATAATAAAACCAATCGATCGTAAAAACTAGGCTAGGATAATTTAAAGACAATGTCTCTTTCTGGCAATACATGTCTAAAGATTTGTGACAATTTCTGGAAAATCAAACTCTGTCAGTCAAAGTGAGGCTAGTAAAATAGTATAGCTTCATACAGTTGCAATATAACAGTTGATCTAAGTAATTCATCTATTACAATATTTGTTGCTATTGCCATTGGGCAATAAGTAATATATATATATTTATGTATATATATATATATATATATATATATATATATATATATATATATTGTTTTATTGTTTATTGTTTTAAATATGTATGAAACAATATTTGGGGATATTTTAAAACATTTGAAGTTTTCTCCAGCATCATTTTTTTTTGTGTGTGCAGAAGAATGGTGTCTCTCTCTTTAGCCATCAGTCTCTTCAGTAGATGCTGCACTAAATTGGCTGTTGCTGGTGACTTGTCCATGTTCTCGATTTGCAAAGTGTGTAGAGCTTCTGAGACATGTCCACTTCCATGCCTGATCGAAATGAAGAGAAACCACAATTAGCAGTGCAAAGAAAATTGTATTAAGAAGAAAACTAAATCTGGAAACAATTATATTACAGAACAGTTTGTAACCTAAAGCAATGGACACGACAGGAAAAACTGTGCAGCTACATTTGGAATCGTTTGCAAATATACCGCAAATAAGCTGCAACCAATGTGCCAATTTAAATTGTATACTCAACATGAATTGAATGAAGTACGAAAAGTTTTCATTGTGCCTGGAAACATTTCTTTTATTTTTATTTTGCATAAACATAAAGTACATTTCAAAGCATTTTTTTTCCCATTACAATGCACAGATCTTTTATTTGGATGCCAACCACAGAAGAAGACCAAAATAGTTCTCCAACGGAACCCAATATAATCTCTTCGATTAAATATACACAGTTACCAACGGTTGTATAAAAAAAAAAAACACTCTTTTTCTCCATTCTGCAAATAGGTCTCAATGCTCTACATGCTGTTGTGCTCTTCCATTTTCAGGCTGTATGCATGTAGGGATCCTCAAGGCTTTTATCTCCACGGGGAGCCAGCCCAAACTCTTTCTCTGTCAATTTTCACCCACTCCCCAATTCAGGCAGCCCCTTTCTCTCACTAGTCCCACAATGCAGGATTTGTCCCCGCTCCCTTTGTCCACCTCTGATATCTCTTTTGGACTGCTCCCTCTCTGCAGACAGCATGCAGCGTATGCAAATACAGACCCTTTTATGCCAAGTCCCCTCCCTCGAATGAATACCACCTCAAATGTGAAGAAACTTACGCACCATTAGGAAGGTTTGAAACACAGCCCATCCATGCCCTTGCATTTGGAGAGAAACTTTGGCATAAATTAATCCGCACGCTGATACAAATTAAATGGATGCGTGCTTTTATGCAAACTTAGAAGCGTGCACACATGCACGCGCGCGTGTGGACACACACACACGCAAACACACACAGGGTCTATTGTACTGTATTGAACACGGTTAGCTTAAAATAAAATGTATCGGCTCTATGCTAGCTCTATTTCCTTCATCTTTGTTTGCGTAGATGTATATCTCCTCTATGCTGCATAGGGTCTACAGTACAGTGCAGAGGAAGGGTTCTGGTAAACGCCTGGGTGCCGATACCGCTGTAGACTTGAGTTAAGAAGTTGTCTAGACAGGGTCTAAAAGGCCAGGGTTAGGGGTGTGCAAATCTACATAGAGCCAGACTAAGGGGTGGGGCGTAATTGGGTGTGTGGGGGTTTGGAGTTGAGTGAACTAGAGTTATGGTGGTGGTGGTGGTGTCTGTTGGTTTGGGGGGTTGTGGAAGGAAGGACTGGAGAGTTATGGTAAAGAGGTGTCTGATGAACATAAAGCACTCCTTCGGAGCGCACATTCCCAAGCTCTGGGGCCTGGGCCATCTGTTTGTGGGGGGTTGGCTGGGCTGACGTGTCTTGGACAGCTCTGACAGTTCGGCCTTTTCATTGGTACATTGCTAAGCTAACCAGCCTCCTTCTCCTGGCAACCTCAAGGGGGGTCAAAGGGCAACTGCCCCCCTCCTCCCTTGTCAGTGCAGCAGGGTGGCCAAAGGCTGGCCGGAGGAACAGTGGCTGTCTGCAGCCATGAACTTGAGCTTGACCGGTTTAGTCTGACTCATGGCAGCCTCTTCATCGTCCTATTGAATGACAGAAGGTCCTCACATTTCTTTCTTCTCCTAATTTATCAATTCAAATACATATCCATATATATGCTGTATGTGAAAACTTGAACCTGAATGTCTGCCCGCGATTCTCTCCATTTGATTTATCCATCCACCCCTGAAACAACAAGGGGGTACAGAGACGCCCTCCGCTAATAATCCTGTTTGCTACTGTACAGTTAACAAGATTAAGAAAACAATACTCCAAAAGAGGTCACAAAGAACACCCTTCAGTCTCCCCTCTCCCCAAACCCTCATCTTCTCCTGGTGTGATTAAACCAGACTTCTGTATTAAAGGCTCAGTCGCCTAATTCTCCAAACTACTTTCGTTGGAGGGTGGAAGACCCCCGCATGTCGACTGCTCGTCAGACAAATATAATCTGAAAAGACTGGGACACGGAAACTTCTCTGTCCTGCCTGTAATATAGTTAAACACCGCGGCTTTGTGCTAGATTAGTCTCGGCCAAAGTTGAATTAAGGAACCCTGATGAGGCTCTCCTGACCCACTTTGGACCTCATCCAAGACTATGGGCAGTCTTAGCTAGGCTTTATGCGCATTACACTAGAGCTGTTGGAACATTAAAAGTGCCCCACACAGCGCAAGGGGAATCCTAAGAGGTAACCAAGGAGCTGCGTTTACTGTATTCACTTTTGTTGGGCTGCGGACCACACGTACTGTACTGAAAACGGTCTTACTCCCTTGCATCAAAGTAATAATATCATGGATTATTTAATACATGATAATATTAATGTATAGTAATATTACAGCATTTTCTGCACTGCTTATATATTCCTATATATACCAAATATTCCTAATATGGAGGGGACAAAAGCCTTCTTTGTCAGACTAACAACCCTGCGTACAGACGCAGTAAATTATTGGACGATTAACCATATCAGTGCACTTAACATAGGCATGTGTGTCTACATCTGAAATACTGTACTGTAACTCGTGAGAAGGGGTTATCTTTGAGATTCGAGAGATCCTGGTATCATCATGTCCTTAAGCCACTGACCTCTCTGCCTCTGCCTCATCATTGATTGAACAAAGGGCTGTGAAACGCTGGTGCTCTGTTTAAGATTATTTCAGTCCTCCTCTTAAGCACTATAAGCTTCCACCTTCCAGCACCTTAAAGTGTGACAATTCGGTGACGACTCAAAGTCAAATTAATAATACCTTTTTAATTATTTCGTTTTTTTTTTCTTCCAAACTTACATTTTCACTGAGACTTGAACATATACACCATGTATCTATAGAAAACAAGGCCCCTCCTATTAATGAAAAAATAGAATGTCGGCAGGCACGCTTTTTAATGGTGCCTGCAGCATCAGACAAGTGCTAACACTAGCTAGCTCCGGCTCTACAAGTACACACACATATACGACTAGGATCTCAAACATGGCTACCTGTGTCACATGTCCAACTCTCCTCCTTGGTCGTGTTCTTGCCTCCAGTGTACTTCTGTCTACAAATCAATCTTACAACTGAATTCCTTTTACATTTCTCCTTGTTTCAGCATGCTTGGTGACTTCTGTTTTTCAAAACCTACTGTTTTATATTTACCGATTCCTTTGTTAGGTGTAACAAAGAAATACCACCACAGGAAAATATTGTGAGACTAGCATTAATTACTTCTTCTCTTTCTCTCATTGTTTTGCCTTTTCTTTTACGTTTACCTTAAGCAATGTTCCTTAGATGGAACGTTTCTTCTTTCCTTCACACAAAGCAATTACGCAAAGATGGACAGCGTCAAATCTTTCATATGAAAAGCCTGGTGCTTGCCACGTGGGCTGCTCGGGCCTTACAGTTTGTCCTGGCGGACGTCTAGTGTGTGGTCAATTAATAATCATTATCTTCTAGTTATGTGATTCAGCAGGCTAGACACACCTCATGCTGAGTCATTCACAGTGGTTCCCTATACAACTGAATGACCGCCTAAAACCCAATTACTCCAAATCATTTCATATCCCTTATCAGAACTCAAATATAAAATGAGCGTCTCAAATCTCATACAGTGTGAGTGTACAATGGTAATCTAATTATGAAAGTAATATTTCATCCTCTAAAATTCCTAGAGGCTGCAGCTCACACATACACACCATGTGCATCTATGGTGTGGGTAAACTCCCGCTGATTGAGGAGACAGAGAAAGGCCCACAGCATCTCCATCCCTTTCAGACATGCAGAGGAGGCTGAACAGACTAATAGTCAGGTGGCACTCCAAGTGTCTGAACCAGCCCCCGTCCCCCCTGGATCCCATGCCCATATCAAGCACACGCACACATGTACACACATTAAAGCCCGCCGTTCACAGGACCCTGCTGATCTTCGCGACAGCCTAATGTCCCAGGCATCTGCTTATGTCTAGTCTGGAGGGCCTTTCCCACCCTGCCCCCCGGCCCAGGCTTGCAGCCGCACCAGCTCCCACAATGGTGGGAAAGCAGGCCTTTTGGAAGGTGGGGGTGGAGACTGAGCCACTATTGAGGACGGGGAGAGTGGGACTGAATGATAATGTGAAAACGCAGGGCTCTGTTCATTAACACGCGCGGGCTGCAGCTGCACATGTTGGCCCAGAACACACACACTCACGTGTCTCCTTTTTTTCTCAGGTTGCTGCCAGAACTGACGACAGGGGAACAGGACGGCATTTAGTCCACACTCAAGCCTGCTTTGTGTGTGTGTGTGTGTGTGTGTGTGTGTGTGTGTGTGTGTGGGGGGGGGTGAGAGAAAGGCTGTGTGTGTGCATTTGCACATTTGATGAAGCTACGTCTGCTCACACTCAATGACTAAATCAACACTGTCAGGGTGTATGCATGCAAAAAGGTTGTAGAAATTTTTGTAGTGCATCTTTAAACATCTTAAGACTCAGCTTTTTATACACTGGCAACGTAAATTATAATATTTCGCTTAATTACAGACATGAAAATGTATTTTCTTAACTGAATTAGATTACTTTATGAGATGATTTACGCTAAAGACAGTACAAATCGTGGAATCTCCGACAGAAAAAGAATGTTGCCATAAACTACAGTATGATAGCAGGCAATGTTTTAATAGTATTGTATTAAAGCCACCAAATGATTTGGGATTTGAAATGTATTGTACTATATTTGATATGGGATTCCTGAACATATCAGGTCATACTTTTTAGCTAACATTTATATTAAAAACCTCTACTAAGACCAACCTAACGTTCCACTCTTACCATGTATATTGTGGAACTAACTCCTTAAGACACCATTGAGTACCAATACCTTCCGTTTGAAACACAAAGCCGGTTGGAATAATTGTCCCTAATCAAGGCATTTTTGAGAAAGATAAACAGCATCAAAGAGAGTCCCTGAACATCGTATTTTTTCAAATTAAAATCGTTTTATGTGCTATTGCTGAACACGGAGCGCAGGCGGCATGGGGGAGTAAAAAGGCGCCATGACAAGAGAAAATGGCAGGCTTTCCTTCAATTTGGTGCCAGCTCATTAATTTTGTTTGCCACCCAGCCCCCTCCTTGCCGTCACCCTTTTACTGCTAATTAGTAGTAGCAGATAGAGTGAAGGAGAAGGGAGGCCATGTGTGACTGAGGAGGAAATGGAAAGCCCTTTTTCACCCCCTACCCCCTGCCACTGATAACCAACCCCCCCCCCCCCCCCCCCCCAGTGCTGGTACCCAACAGAGAACCCTGATGCAACTCACCTCGTGTGCCAGCCCAGCCATCTTAGGTGCCGCGGCAACATCCCTCAAGATGGCTACTCTGAAAGCGCCCATACTCCCGGGATCCGGCCGGGTCTTTGTTCGCCTCGCGGCATGGGCAAGGTGCCCTCTTGTTCCCCCGTTGGCAAGGCAGATGGCATTGGAGCCTCCTGGATGAATGTCTGGGGCTGAGAACGGGGCGGCAATTCCGGACCATATTTTCGTCCCTTGTCTTTCATTTATTTATTTTTTTTTGGGGGGGGGGGGGGCTGGCTTTTCTCCTTGATTCATCGATGGTGAATGGCAAGCCTAAAGAACCAGGTGGAGACAACCATAAAACACTTCAAACAAATGCAGTGTATTTGTAATAATTGGATTGCTGATATTCAAATGATACAAAACAAAGGAATACAAGTTAATATGTACACCTATGTCTGTCTCTTTCCTGGTAACTCTCTCTATTGCTTCTTCTCCCTACCCACCCACCCACCCACCCACCCACACAGACACACACAGACACACACACACACACACACACACACACACACACACACACAGACACACACACACACACACACACACACACACACACACACACACACACACACCTTGAATCTAATTCAGATAAATCTTGCCACAACAAATTCATTTATACACATTTTTGCTGGATAAACAACAATGCATATTCATCTCAATCTTATTTATTGTTATTTCCAAAATCCCCATGTGAATCGAAGCAATTAGCCATGCCTAGTATGAGTATAGCTCTGTTTCAGAGGTTAACTGAATTAATGAGAAATAGTTTATCTTCAGTGCTGTCTGAGGTTTTCAATCTGATTGGCATTCTCTACACCCGAAATGAAGTAGACTATATAAGTGTCAAGCTAGAGAGGTTCAGATTCTCCTGGATGTTCCTTCTTAGAAAGCACAATGTATTGGCATGATAATCAAATAATTTAGACTCCAGCTGTTACTATTAACCACAGTTACCAAGTGTCTTTCATGTTTTGTTTACTTAAAATAGACCTTCAGCTTAATTTAAGTTAAACTGGTAAAGGCTAGTTGTGATAGAAGAACACAGCAGCCTGGCATATCCTGGATTTGTTCTCCAAAAACATTTTCAAACATTTTCGCTAATTTTATAGTCTATTCAAACAGAAATGGTTTTATTTGTATGCGATTTAAACTGTATCACAAAAATAGAGAAAGAATATACTTGTACATAATTTGACCGAAAACTTGGCAGAAGTGAGTCCACGACATGGGCGCGCGCCCCCTCTCCCCAACAACCTGTTTAACATTCAGCACCATATTCTAGAGGCCTGAATGGACAGCTCCCGGTGCAGGAAGTATAAACGGATATCACCCAAGGTAAAGCTACTGGATTGGTTCAGTTATATTTAATGAATATAGGCCAAGCCAACCACATTCAAATATTATGGCTAGACATACCGTGATACTCAAAGTAGGCCTTCAGGCCTATTTATGCCAGGATTGGCCAATTGGCACGTGTAACGTAAGGCATGCTGTAGCGAATTATTGATTGAATTGACAATAAAAGGCACATACATTTAAAAGCTATTTTTCTTTATGAAAGTATAAAGCTACGTTCTTACCTTTTGGCGCTTAAGTCGTTGGGCTTGTCTGCCTAATGTTGGACCCTCACGTAGAGTCCGGTGAACATTGTGAAAGTCATTTTTACTTTCGGTTATCTAGCTTTATGACAGGTGTTTAAAACTCATACAGCTAGATAACCAAAGACAAAACAGACCTCTTTATGAGGAACGCAAGGTGCAGATGTGGGGAGCTCCAATACAAGTCTAGGATGAAACAACGGTTCATTAAAAAAGGCATGTTAATTAACAACAGCAGGAGTTCGGTTTGCCAACATAGCCCAATTCCTTGATCTGCAGTGGTTGCTACACATAATAATAAGAACAGTAAAATAGGTCTCAAAACGAGGTAAACAAGATAAATTGTTGACGATTAGAAGACCAGAATGTTTACTCCACTGGCCGAAATATGGGCCTCCATCTTGTGCCTGCTTGGACAGCATGGATTTAATATTGAACCGTCATGCGGGAGAATTATAACCCGTTTATCAGTTATTAGGTCAACTGGAACGGCAGATATTGCGCATAACCTCCAGCTTTTTCATGATGCATAATGTGGGTCTAAATTTCCCATTTGTGAAAAGCATGAATGTAGCCAAAATGTTTTTATTTCATTTGAAAACGTAACCTATTTTTGCATCCTAGACCAAACAATAAGTTAAGAACATCAATTTTTCTGACCAAAATCTAGGCCTATATATGAGTATAGTTGTCATGCCACGTGGGCATTTTTGACTAATGAGCCAAAACGCTTATATTCTCTATACACTCATTTAGTTTGGACATAGACCCGCAAATAAATAATGTCTTAAGATATTCTGCTTTTTATTAGGTTTAATTTTGTTTTATTTCTTTGCTGTATGTATTTATTTGTACACAAATAAACTGACCTGCAGTAAACAGACACTAAAGCCTATTTGTTAGCCTTTGACAAATAGGCCTGTCAAACCTATTTGGGTTAAGTCAATATAGTGTGTTTAACAATTCAGAAACTGAAAATGTTTTCGCAATTAAGTCTAAATGAGCTTGTAGCTGTTTGAATGTACGTCAAAAATGCAATATTGTAACCCCCACTAATAACAAATCATTATTATT
Source organism: Aplochiton taeniatus (assembly GCA_017639675.1). Taxonomy (NCBI): domain Eukaryota; kingdom Metazoa; phylum Chordata; class Actinopteri; order Galaxiiformes; family Galaxiidae; genus Aplochiton; species Aplochiton taeniatus. Next base: position 6,617,448 of record CM030181.1, on the reverse strand, counting down.
TCAATCGGTAAATATAACCCATATTATGAGCACGGAACTGACAATGTGATGTTTACCTTAATGATTAAAATTGATGTTCATATATGGGAAATAAAAATTGAGAAGTTATGCAGCCTGCATCAATAGATCCAATATGCATGCATAAACATGCATATAGGTGTACACACTTAAAACTAAACATAATCGTAATATGAGTTTGAGCTGCATTTAGTCTTAGGTATAGGCCACTTCAGTGTGAGTTGCAAATTACACGTATTTGTAAAACCACTAAATGTTTCAAACTGTCATTCTGTTAATATATGTTACGACCAAAAGCCTTCATAAATGTGTTATGAAACTTCAGAAATGGTATTGGAAGGCCTAATATAAAAGTCATTCCATGCACGATCCCAGTTTCATCGTCCACAGTACACAAGACATTTTAACGACTGGCTAAAATGATCAAAAATGGCTATTGATATTTCAAAGTAAAATGTAGATTTATCATTTGACAAGCATTTTGGGGTACTCAACACAATGAATGGTTTGAGAAATTAGAACAGATATCCTATCTCGTTGGAAGGCACAATTTAATCATTCGGCAGAACATTGTTTTCTCTTATTTTACCTGTGGAGTTGTTAGGTCCGACATATGTAGACAATGAAGGCCTACACAAATGTATCTTCTGTCCCGTTGTAGAAAATAAGCCAGACGAGCTCTTGTATCGGCCCTCAATAATATGGATTCTTCATAATAGGTCCTTCCCCATAGCCAGTCGTGCAAGGTCTAAGCAATTCGCCCCTGTGCGCTTCCTCTAGTGACAATTTCGCCTGCAGTGACGTCATTTCAGTAGCGGGTTGCTGTATGACCAATCGCAGAATCCGTTAGACCAATGGTTGTGTGCGCATGTGTCGATGTACTGAAGTTTACCAGGGATAAAGGCTTATGCCTTTTTTCATATTTATGAACACCTTTTGAGCATCTCCATCAGGCAGGAAACTTGAATGATTGCTCCAAATCAAACGTCCAGAGTATTTACAACAAAAAAAAGAAACAAAAATAGATTTCATCATATGATTTGCTTAAAGAAAATCAACAATATACAAAATATTCACGCACACTACTGTATTTCTAACGTAGCCTAGGCCTAGTGTAAATCTAACGTTAATGGTGCGTAAAGTGTAGGCCAAGAGGGCTTGTGGGACCCTCACTGTACACACGAGCTGTTAAAACAGTTTTTAAGAATTAAGTATCCTTGTTCGAAAGGATTTCTTGGATTTGCTGTGTTTTCAGTTGAATTGCATGCATCAAATAACTGTCTACAGCTCTTGGTGATAATATTATGAACATTTCAAATGAATAGCTGTTGAAAATCAAAACGAACTATAAACGGTATAGGATGAGTCTATCCTGACTAATCCTTCACTTGGCACACCTTTGGCAAAGAAAGATTTAAACAAAAACACACACACAAGGAAAAGAACAAAACATTACTTTCTGCTTGGTCAATCTATATGGAAACTTGGTCACGCAATAACCTATACACATCATTATGAAGTACCTTCGAGGGATCTGGCAGGCTTGTCTATTTGAAATGGTTATAACATTGAACTTATGTATCGAAATTGGACCCAGTACAAGTATATGCTACTGTAATACTGCTTCAAAAGGATTTGTTTTGCTTAAACAAGATGAAAATAAATTGGGATATTATGGGCAAATTTGAAATAAGGCAAATTTGAAATAGGACTGGATGATTAAGACTATTAGTTTCGCGAAGCAAATTAATCTGGTTTATGCCTATCCTGTTTAATGACCAAGCTCTGCTTTAATTTCTTTTTTTTTATTATTAAGAGCTATTATGCTAAAAATTGTTTCCAATGACGTATTTGACCTACCTTCATTAAAACTGCAGCACTTAAGGGCTATGTACATTATGGGTCTAAATTGTAGTAATTTTGCATGGGCTTTTGCCAAGAAAGCAGTTGGTGATCTCAACGCTGCGATATCAATTACTAGCAATGATAAACTTACAAATGGTTTACGGCGAGATGTTGGATGTTGGAATATTGGCAGGCCTTGAACAAATTTCCACCAAGCCTGATTGTCGAATGCAGCATGCTTGAGAGGTTAATTCCCCCTTGTTAGTGCACAGCGCCCTCTGCGTGCAACTTCGTGTCAATGCATCAGTTTGTCTGGGAAGCTATTACTGGGCTACATCCAAAATATGTGAAATGAGACAGAATTGACATCAACAATAAAAACAACAAAAAAGTTAAAGTAAAAAAACTGTCAAACTGCTGGGGACAAAAATGTTGTTTCATGAAATATAAAAAAATACACAAAAATGTTTGCATTGTTGTATGTAATAAATGTAGTCAAATAAATATGTTACGTCCTTTTATTGAATTAGAATGAAAAGAGAATGACCACAGAACACATATAGTCATTGCTCTATTCTTCTATAAAGGCAACTTGTAAACTGAAGAAAACAATAGGAATCAAACTCAGGCACAAGGCAATTCAAGTAAAGTAAGTATTTGGAAACTTTGGAGATTAGCATTCAGTTGCTACACAATGCCCCTTCACACATAATAAACACACACACAAACACACACACACACACACTCAAACACGTACAATCACACAGAAACACATGCTAGAATGCGCACACAGACTCATACAACACACAAACACACACACACACACACACACACACACACACACACACACACACACACACACACACACACACACACACACACACACACACACACACAGGGTAGACATAAGTCCAGCAACATGAACCCATTAAAGCATCCCAAAGATAATATCCGGCTGAAAGAGAACAAAGAAACAGAAAACAATTTAAGTAATGCAATAAAAGTAAAGAACAAATAACATACACACAATCACACCAATGCACGTTCACAAACAGAAACACACACACTAACACGCACACACACACACGCACACACACACACACACACACACACACACACACACACACACACACTCACACACACACACACACACACACACACACAAGAACGCACATAAAGCAAGCCCTTAAAGAAAAACAAAGTGTATTTACCCGCTTGAGGAAGTGATGTCCCAGAAATGAAGATGAGTGTGGAGCTTCCAGTCCCCCAACCTTGCAGCGCAGGTAACCATATAGATTAGCCAACTGAAGAGAGATACAAGCTATCACCAATGCCTAAAGGAAAGGAGGTGTATTAGCTGTTGGGATGACAGAAGGTACCTGTTGTTTTGGGGTTTTGTCATGTGTGAATAGCCTGTACTTTAATCTGTGTGTATGTGTACATGTAGGTGTGTGTGTGTGTGTGTGTGTGTGCTGGTTTGATTTTCTTACCAGCCATTTGATTTTGAGGGAAAACAGCGTTGTAAAGAAGAAGAAGGTCCAGATGAGCGGACAGATGATCAGACCCAACCAGAAGATTCTGGCTTCTGCTTCTGTCCCCCCAGTAGATCCCTTATCGATTTTCAAACACACCCAGACATACGCACACACAAACACACACGCATACGCACACACACACATACACACACACACACACACACACACACACACACACACACACACACACACACACACACACACACACACAGACACAAGGACAAGAATGTATATATTAAAACACCGTATAGACCTAATTTTACACTGGTAAGGGCAATTATTTTCTTTAGTCTTTATTTCTTATCAGTTCAACTCCCATATCTGCACATAGATATCCCATATCCAATGCACAACCGCATTGATGGAGGTCTAACCTTCTTCGCCTCAAAGACCCAGAGACTCTTTCCATCCTCATCAATCTGATTCCACCAGCGTAGTCCCACCAACAATCTGCCAGTCACATTCTGTTGGACACACCCAATTCACATAGGCCAAACATTAGTGCCGCAATCAATGTGATCTGAAGAGCAGGTACAATCGTATTTGTTGTTAACTGTATCAATGGCTTGTGCTCTGGTTCAAAATGAGCTGTTATGTGCTCTTATAAGAGGCATTGGGTCTGAGGAAGAGCCTTGTTGCTCGAAACATTGCTTCATTAAAAAAAAAACAAATGGGAACTTTGGTGTGCGAATCTTCATGATCTTTTTTGATTACTACTGTTTTTATTCAGCACCTAACCAACAGGTATTTTGTAGGTGCGTATTTTTTCATATTGCTATATATTATGAATGGAAGCCTAACATGTGCATGAATTCTAAATGAGTGGCCTTCAGGTCCCATGGGCTGGCTAAGAAATGTAGCTGCATGGATAAATACTGTTTATTATCAGTGGCCACTGGTAGCTTGACTATGTGTATATGGGAAGGTTATTTCTGTGCCTTAACAATTCATCTAAATAATCTGTAAAATCAAATTATGAATTTTAGATGCAGGTGTTTTCCTAAAAAGAAAGCATGTGAAAGTGAAAGAAATACAAAGAGAGTGAGTGGTTGCCTTCTCACCTTGACAGACCAGAAGTCGAAGGAAAGTAGTGTGATGATCAAAACGAAACAAGAGGCAAAGTTCTTGGTGAACCAATCACATAGTAGATAGCTTATAATGGCGGAGACTCGGAAGAACAGGTGAAAAAAAGAGGCCAACGGATGTCTGAAATCACATACATTTCAATTACCTAAACGATTTACACACCTCAATAAAATTCCCTCTTAGATCTACAGTTTTTCTGCAGAGTATGGTGGGTTGAATTTTACATGCAGATGCAATTTATTGCTGGTTCCAGGTTACTTGTTTGGAGGTGCAGTATATAAAGAGACATAGGCTACAACATCGGTCCATATTTATTGCAAACAGAGGGATGTTCAGCACTTGATAATATGATTCTGTGAGAGGGGGAAGATTGCTTTTTCATATGCTTTATAAAAGAAAGGCTAGACCCATTGGGTAAAATAAAAGAATTCGAGCATTCAACGGTAAAGGATTGGGGCAAAATCAATACGGGGGCAGACAATCTGGCAGTGGCATAAATTACAAAAAAGATGGCATGACAGACAAGTATAGGTTGCATTTCCAATTGCTATATCTATTATGACGATTTACCGTATAATAGCGCTTCTGCGCTCTCTCTCCTCCTCCTCATCAGTACCAAAATCCAGCTCCACATCCTCAGTATCATCCGGCATCGCCTGCATTTAAATAAATATAACAGACTATATAGCCCCCAACACTGCAGATATAATACAGTAGTCAAAACAATACATTGCCAACAGGTTTTATTCTACAGGCCTTGTCTATGGGTAGATTTGAAATTTCAAAAGCATCATCGAGTAGACCTAGAATGATCCACGTGTTACAGTGATACAGGTCCGACATTCTCCTATTTTCACATAAACCGTCCGTATCATTGAATTACATGCATCCAGGTGATGCCCTTGTCCAAAACTAATTTTGTAATTTTAGTAGAATTCCTTGGAAATAGAATGAATGGGAAATACTTTATTGGTCTTAAAGGACATTGTAGCCTGATATAATCGTTTCATCAAACAACTATACAGGTATTTAAATAACGTAATAAAATACGCACTATACTTGCACTATACAATAATCAGAAATAAAATAAAATGGACATACATACAGAAGAGATAGGTTTGCATAGCCTACAGGAATACACAAGTTGCAAAAGCATGTCTAGAAATGTATAATCAAGTGTACCGACATTCATTTTAATTGTCTTTGAATAAAAAAGAATACAAAAAAATGACATTGCTGGGTTGCTAGAAAAGAGTTCCTAAATCTGTTTTGCTATCAGACAAAACAAATCGATCAGAATTAGGAATAAAAACATCAAAAGGAACGACCGCGGCAGGACTCGAACCTGCAATCTTCTGATTCGAAGTCAGACGCCTTATCCATTAGGCCACGCGGCCACACAAAACATATTACAGAAAAGGTAATAATATTCCAATTAAAGAACTCTAATGGAATTTGTACGGTCATCCGTGGCCCTTGGTGTCGCTGAACAGCGAGCTGTTTGCCAGCTAGTAAAGGAAGTTCTCCGAACATGGTGTGCCTTTCTGATTTGTGCAAACGCAAGAAGAGAAGAAGAACGTGGGTTAACTATTGAATGTTTGTATTGATGTTTTAAACGTTATGTCGTGCTTGTGTCAGGCTAGATGAGCTAAGGTGCGTAACTTTAACTCCTGGCTTTAAGTGTAAGTAACGCCACCCCTTATAGCCAAATCGATAACATTTGACGAGTGTATACAGTACTAAAATAATCTGGGAACGTCATTTGCCCACCCTGCACCTCATAGCTAATAGCAAGTTTTGCTAACATTAACTATCTAACTAATTCACGTATTTAGACCAGTTAGTTTGGGTAATGTTTGTAGGTCTGGTGTATGTTAGCTACTTTTAAGAGGGAGTCACAGACTCACAGCACCACACATGTTTTAGGCTGTACTTTGCAGCAAGCCTGTAGCTATTAATAACGTTGCTATCTTTCTTGCTTCACGGTCTCTAGGGTGTAACAGTTATTGACCAGTGGGCTTTTTGTATGAGGGAATGCTGCGCCTACTACCGTTCTCTTTAAGGAGACCAACCTTTTCAGTCCCATGCATCTGGCACTCCACTTATTCTACCGAGCCCCACCCCATTCAGGGTCAGGGGTCCCTGGACACCCGCCTAAACCCCCTCAACATCCAGATGCTATCAAGAAAGCTTCAGGAGCAGATATTCAGAGGGCAGGAGCCGCAATACAAAGAGGAGGAGGTAGAGCGAAGCATAAAGCACCTCCGGAAGCACCAGCTGTGGGGGAAGGAGTCCTCGTTGCTGCCTGATGTGGACCTGAAGCTGCCCCACATGTACGGTGAGGACATTGACGGGCACTTCCGTTTGCTTGCCCAGAAACAGAGCCTTCCGTACCTGGAGGGTGCCAGTCAGTTGCAGCAGATGCAGCTACCACCCATGCCCCAAGAGTGGGTGCGGGAAGCGGGCTGGACGCGCTACGGACCTGGCGGGGAGCACAGTCGAGTCGACTTCCCCGATGAGCAGGCTCTGGTGTTTGATGTGGAGGTGTGCATGATGGAAGGACAATGTCCAACGCTGGCTGTTGCTTTGTCCCCTTCTGCCTGGTGAGTGAGAAGGACAAGGTCATAACAATATAACATAACAATTACTTTCGAAATGTTTTACTAGTGTGCTAGAGATTTCTTGGTTATTATTGTTGCAGAAATGGTACTTTCAGACAATACAGCAAAAATAACTAACTCATCCAAACGTTCCATGCAGGTGCATCAAAGGAAATCTCTGTTTTTCAAAGCAAACGATAGCAAATAATCGTATAATGCTTTTCTTTTGGGCTATCTGTGTGTGTGCTTATCAGGTATTCGTGGTGCAGTAAGCGACTTATTGAGGAGAGGTACTCTTGGTCAAGTGAGCTGACCCTGGCCGATCTCATACCACTGGAGACCCCCAGTAACTCTGTACGTCCACCAGGGGGGGAGTGGAAGGAGAGGCTGATTGTGGGCCACAATGTCAGCTTTGACCGCGGATACATCAAGGAGCAATACCTGCTAAAGGTCAGTACAAAAAGATTACTTAAAGTGCATTTTAGTTTATTTTAAAGTCCTTGTCTGTTTAACATACTCCAGCATTATCTTTCGGATATTCTTTTCAATTGATCTCTTATTAACAGCGTTCTTATATTCTTCATTGGTCTGTGGGACATTTGTGTGTCCTAATGTCCGAAGTCCTGTGCTCTGTCCACTGCAGGGTTCCAAGGCCCGTTTCCTGGACACCATGAGTCTCCACATGGCTATCTCTGGGCTGACGGGGTTCCAGCGCATGCTCTGGATGGCCAGCAAGCACGGCAAGAGGCAGGGCATCCAGCAGGTCAAAGAGCACCTTAAGAAAGTGGGGTGGCGCAAGGAGGGCCCAATGGTAGGTGTCTCTTTATCACCACTACTTAAACTACAACTACTAAATAAAACTAATACTAAACAAAAGTCACCTACCTCTTTGTTAAAAAGTGCTGCACCTTAGTAGAGTATAGAAAGCTGGATGATCAATGTTTGGTTTGTTGTTTGGAGTAGATTGGCTCCTGGGACTGGGTGGACATCAGCAGCATCAATAACTTGGTGGACGTCCATGCTCTGTATGTCGGAGGAGAGCCCTTGCAGAAGGAGGCCAGAGATATCTTTGTGAAAGGCAGCATGGAGGATGTCAGAAAGAATTTCCAGGTCAGAGAATTGTGCATAACACTTCATTAGCAATCCTAGATTATGTCTCGGGGGGGGGGGGGGGGGGGGGGGTGGTTGGAATACCAGATACCTGCTTTGTTTTCCAATGATTGGACAATTTAAGTAACATTTTAAAAAGATCTACTGTTTCTTCTTTAAATCCAGAATCTAATACAAATAAAATATTGGTTATCAATATCCATTTTGTGATTATTTATTTAGCCTGGACACAACATTTTTGTGTTTAGTGTATAAACATGAAGGTCAAATCACCTCAGATTAACAGTGAAACGTACCATGCCCTTTTATGGCCCCCTGCAGGAGCTCATGCAGTACTGTGCTATGGATGTACAGGCTACTCATCAAGTGTTCACAGAGCAGCTGCCTCTTTTCATGGAGAGGTATGTCTGATCCCCTTGTCAATGTAGTATTTTTACTCGATTTGTGTGGTTGAATAACTTTGTTTTGCAGTGAATAAATGCCCATCCTCTCCACAGGTGTCCTCATCCAGTTACATTTGCGGGAATGCTGGAGATGGGTGTGAGCTACCTTCCTGTCAATCAGAACTGGGGGCGGTACCTGGAGGATTCTCAGGAAACGTTTGAGGAGCTGCAGAGAGAGATGAAAAAGTCTCTCATGAGTCTGGCTGACGACGCCTGTCAGCTGCTGCAGGACGAGAGGTGAGGGCAGCCAACCAGCAATACCTACACGTGATTTATGTACACAGATAGTGGGTGATCGTCAATATGTTTTTAGTATTGAACGGAGGCTATTCCTGTCAGGTACAAGGAGGATCCCTGGCTATGGGACCTGGAGTGGGATGTGCAAGACTTCAAGCAAAAGAAAGTGACCGTCAGCAAAAAACAGCGTTCAAAATTACAAGCTGAAACGCCTACAAGTACTCCGCTCACAGATTGGGAACAGGGTGAGTCCTCTAACTCCAGGCGAGAGAGCAGATCATATACAAAACCAATGTTATTAATACAGTATATTCATATTCATTGGTGATATGTATTATGTAATAATATTATATTATTGGGGATTATATGTTGAGACGTGATAAACCTACGTGGATGAGAAATCTTTAGTTACGTCATCAAACGATCCGTTGCTGTGACGTCAGACCCAGGTCCCCCTACCGAAGAGGAGCTGGCTGGTCCCTGTCCCGGTCAAAAGGCTCTGGAGAAGCTGAAGGAGACAGTGAGCCGACTGCCCAAGAGAAGACAGCACCTGCCTGGCCACCCAGGGTGAGCGCGCTGATAATGCTCATAAACGATGGTTCGCAGTCTTCCCATCTCAATGTTTCTGACGCGGGCCCCGTCCCCCCGGTCGTCAGGTGGTACCGTAAGCTGTGCATGAAGATGTCCGAGGAAGAAAGCTGGTCTCCAGGGGCCGGCTTGATCAGTCTGCAGATGAGAGTCACTCCCAAGCTGATGGGTCTGACCTGGGACGGCTTCCCCCTGCACTACACAGAGCAACATGGCTGGGGGTACCTGGTGCCCAGACGCACGGACAACCTGGACGCCCAGGAGGATGAAGACACGGGACCTTTGTGCCCTCACAGGTAGCTACTGTAATAGTGGTGGCCTAGTGGGTAGGACTGCTACCTGGTGGCCAAAAGGTCATGAGGTCAAACCCCACCTGGGAACACCAACAGTAGTGTGCCCTTGAGCAAGGCAGTCAATCCTAAGGTACTCCAGGGGGACGATCCCTGTAATTTAATTGTTTGTCGCTTTGGATAAATGACAATTGTACGGGTACAAAGTATAGGGCCTAAGACTTAGGCGCTGCCATTGGTTTCATTTGAACTTGTATGAGCCTTGATGTACCTTTTAATACCTTTAATAAGTCCCATTTCAATTATTATTTGCTACTGATAGCTGAAACCAGTATCTGTGTTTTATCCCCCAGGGCCATTGAGAGGGTGTACAAAGAGCAGCCTGGAAAGTTTCTGGAAAATAGCCTCTCTGAGGAACTCATGCTGACAGACAGCACGGTGTGGCAGACGGTAAGAGACGTCAAATTTCTATAGCTTCATAAAGACGATTTCACTTCATCCTGTTTCTGTCGAAATGTACTTTTTATGAAACAGCCCATTGAGGATTGTAATGTTGATGTAGATGCTGGCTTCAACTGTTTAGAAACGTTATGTACTGTCATAACCGAGGTTCAACAGATGTGTTTCCGATATGCACCTGTAGGTGGAGGTATTAAGCCGATTGGAGAGCGTTTCAGAGGAAGAAAATGGGGCCATGGCATCCAAAGTCTTGAGAGGCAAGGTGAGCTGGTCCACATATACTACTGGCTCAGTAGCAGTGATGCAGTTACTCACCAATGGAGACTTTAATCTTCTATAGTCATTTATTGCATGAGTGAAATATAAAAATGTTTGCTCGATGATTAGACAAACCGGGATCTTAAGTCTTTACCAAAGGAGAATAGCTGCCCTTATCACCATGGAAATGGACCTCACAACGACATTAACATTCCTGGATGCTGGTTTTTCAAATTGCCTCACAAGGTAACTGACGGATCTTGTAACTTAAAAATACCATTATTAAAAAGTGACCTGACAAACAATGCCACAAATAAGGAGAAATCAGAGCTTTTTATTTTGTTTATTTTACAGGATGGAAACGATAATAATGTGGGGAGCCCCTTCTCGAAAGACTTCCTGTCAAAGATGGAAGATGGCACTCTGAGGGCAGGAAGGGGCGGCACCAATGCCACCCGCGCTCTAGAGATAAACAAAATGATCTCCTTCTGGCGGAACGCACACAAACGTATCAGGTAGTTATCAAACGTCACTACGCAGCTAGAAGCTACTCCTGCCTGAACATGGATGTGGTTATAATAATTCATTACACTGTGCACAGTGCTTTTCTACACACCCAAAGTGCTTTACATTATAGGGGGAGACTCACAGTTAAATCGCCAATGTGTAGCACCCACCTGGGTGAGATGGTTTCTGTTTTTTTTCCCCTTGCAGTTCACAGAAAGTGGTTTGGTTGAGAAAAGGAGAGCTCCCTCGCTCCGTGAGCAGGTCTGTCAACATGTCGGCTGTCTGATAAAACACTGGCTTTTCTTTTGAAATGAGGTGTGGAGATTGAAACGGGGACATTTCTTTTTGTCTCAGACACAAAGACTATGATGAGGAAGGACAGTACGGGGCCATTTTGCCCCAAGTCATCACCGCGGGAACAGTCACGCGTAGGGCTGTGGAGCCAACATGGCTGACCGCCAGCAACGCGCGGGTAAGCAGCCAATCCGAGTTGTGGTCTTCTACCCGTATTTAACCATAAAATAATGACGACGGCATGTACCCAAAACTCGTGTCTGGACAATTATAGTTTGCGGCCCACTGACAAAGTGTGTGTGGACTGTTGGCAATGTGCAGCGGGACCGGGTGGGCAGTGAGCTGAAAGCCATGGTACAGGTGCCCCCTGGATACCACCTGGTTGGGGCAGACGTGGACTCCCAGGAGCTGTGGATTGCTGCCGTGCTGGGAGAGGCCCACTTTGCTGGCGTGCATGGTGAGATGTGCAAATGCTCTAAGGATAATGTACCCTGCAGGGAAATAGTACCACATAAATATATCTGCAACAGCTACCCAAATCAGTATTCAGATTAAACCTGTGTGTGCGTGTGTGCGTGTGTGTTCAGGCTGCACAGCGTTTGGCTGGATGACTCTGCAGGGGAAAAGGAGCCAGGGGACTGACCTGCACAGCCGCACAGCTGACACGGTGGGCATCAGCAGGGACCACGCCAAGGTCTTCAACTACGGACGCATTTACGGCGCCGGGCAGCCGTTCGCCGAGAGGCTGCTCATGCAGTTCAACCACCGTCTCAGCCAACCAGAGGCGGCCAGCAAGGCCAGGCAGATGTACTGCCTCACCAAGGGCATACGCAGGTACACTCGAGCTTTACAGTAGAAGTAGTATAGTAGCAGAATGAACGGTATTTAGGCCTAAATATGGTATGCATGTTCACTTGGTGTGAACGTACTACGTGTGCGTTTTTTTTTTTTTTTTTTTGCGTTGACAGGTACTGTTTGACGGAGGACGGCGAGTGGCTGGTGAATGAGCTAGGTGTGGAGGTGGAGAAGGATGACAACGGCACGGTTTCTCTGCAAGAGGTGCGCGGGATTGCCAGACTGGCTGCCCAGAGGTGAGGAAACAGCCAGCTCTACTTGCAGTAGATCCCAACAGTTTTTCCTCTCCATGTTCCTTTTACCTTCGCCAATGTTTATCCCTCCTCTCGCTCTCTCCGTCGTTTCGCTGCAGTTCTCGGCGGAGAAAGTGGGACGTGGCGGGCCAGCGGCTTTGGACCGGAGGCACCGAGTCGGCGATGTTCAACAAGCTGGAGAGCATCGCCCACTCCCCGGAGCCCGCCACCCCTGTCCTGGGCTGCAGGATCAGTCGAGCCCTGGAGCCCCAGGTCGTCAAGGACGAGGTGAGGTGGTACACACACACCGATAGCACAAAGGTCAGCACACTACTTGTAAAGAAGTGAAAAGGGTATAGGTTTCTTGGTGACATTAACATACTGTGTGTGTTTGTCAGTTCATTACCAGCAGGGTGAACTGGGTGGTGCAGAGTTCCGCAGTGGACTACCTCCACCTGATGCTGGTGGCCATGAGGTGGCTGTTTGAGGAGCATGGCATCGACGGGCGCTTCTGCATAAGCATCCACGACGAGGTGCGCTACCTGGTCCGCAGCGAGGATCGCTATCGCGCCGCCCTGGCCCTGCAGATCACCAACCTACTCACCCGGTCAGTAGCACACAGCCTGCTGTCGAATTCATTCCTAATTGAACAATTGCATACTGCATAGGAACATCTAGGATGTCATAGTTTTCAAATAGTTTACCAGGGAACTTGCATGAGTTTGAGATTAGTGGAGTTAAATCCTTAAGCTAGCATATGTTTTTATTTAACATTATGTATACTATATCTGTGTGTAACTGTTCTCCTGTGTTGCAGGTGCATGTTTGCCCATGCGTTGGGTATGAAGGACCTCCCCCAGTCAGTGGCTTTCTTCAGTGCAGTCGACATTGACCAGTGCCTGAGAAAGGAGGTGACCATGGACTGTGTGACTCCCTCCAACCCCACAGGACTGGAACGCAGATATGGAATTGCACAGGGTGAGACACACACACACACACACACATACACACACACACAGAACTGGTTTGTGGTGCAGGGGCTTAAATGCAACATCAGTGATACTTTTTGTAATTTACATGGCATGGTGATAAAAGGAACATGGGAAGAAATTAAATAATGAATACTTGTAGTTTTATAAAGGTATTTATTATTCTCTGTAGTGGTCAAAATAAGTTCTGTACAAAAAAACAAATAGAAAGTATTACACGTACATTTATCATTAACCGAATGATACAGTTTAAACAATAAGCATGCTGTTTATGTGCAAAAGTACAAAAGACTAGGCCTTGCTCTTTCAATCATGGCAAGATTTTATCTCCAATATGTGTTTGCTATATTTGCACACAGGCGAGGCGCTGGACATATACCAGATCATGGACATAACTAAAGGGTCTCTTGCAAAAGGACGATGAACCAGATGAGGACCAGTGTCGTGGCTCACAGTGTCCCGGCCAAAGGACAAGAGCCTGGATCCCTAGGTTCCACAGGTAGCATAGCATGCGCTAAGGGGCTGAGCTGAAGAACGCCTCACTGCTTTCTCCTCTTCTTCAGGGGCTCCTGGCTCTGCTCTAACTCCTGCGAAGCTGTGGTCTGAAGAGAAGGGCGATAGAGAGATGCACATTTAGTACAGCCGAGCTAAAAGCTAAGGGTACACATTCTGAAAGCTTTCCAGATAAAGGGTCTGACTTGAGTGGTTTCTGAACAAAATAAAGATATTGTAGACGGTAGGGGTTGGGTCTAGGCCTTTCATGGTGATGTGATAGGTTTAGAGACTGTATGGCCAATTGAGAACGGCGCCGACCTGCTGGCTGTCCCCCTGCTCCTGAAGGGCGGCGTCCAGGGAGGCGGGGTTGATGCGGAAATCTCTGGAGGTGCTCAGCTTCATGTACTGCATCAGGTTCACCTGTGAGAACCAGAGCTCATGCTGTTTCGAAAAGTCATGCACTTGAAATCAGGACATTCTCCTATTGTCAAGATAACTGTTACTGTCGAAGGTGCTGAGCGGCCTGGCCCAACACACACACACACACACACACACACACACACACACACACACACACCTTAGACTTCTTGGAGAGGGTGATGAGGAACTTTTCGTACTGTTCGATACTGAAGATCAGGTTGGGAATTGCCTTTGACTCCCGCATAAGTTTTGCCTTGAAAAAAAGTTAAATTACAATAAAATATTTTTGTAACAAGGAAAAAAATCTCTTATTTCCACACGTGCATTGCAAGAAGAAATAACTTTCAGACCATAATCATAAACAATGTTTAATTCTGCCGGGCTTGTACGCAATGTTTGGCTTACTGAGGCCGTAGCTTCACACTTTTTCTTCTTCTTCTTGTCCTCAGCACCTCCAATACTGGCCAACTCACCACTCTGGAATAGGGCACACCGTACTATTACTTTGAACAATTTGATATATGTATTTGATGTATATATTGAGAGGCCAGATTTATTATGGAAGGAATAATTGTACCTGCACATAGGTGATGAATGAGTAACACTGTGGGGTCAGGTGGGAGCCTGACAGTTTGACCTGTGGAAACATTTAAGTGACAAAGAGGCACAACAATAAGGTTCACTCTCGCACTCGCACTCTCATACTCGCACTCTCTCATACTCACCAGCTTCTCAAAGCGGGCCGGTAGAACACCCTGCTGACCCGTGCATAGCTGAATATACTGGAAAAAAAAACGTCAAAATAAAAATCAAAGATACATTTTCCTTTGCGATGTAATATGGTGTTTTTATAGTAGCCATGAATGCGACCTACATATTTGACCAGCGTGGTGAGGATGGTGTACGTGCGGCTGAGCTCTCTGAGCAGGGTGTCCGTGGCCATGCCGGGCAGCAGGGCTGTCTGGACCAGCTCGTTCAGCGCCGTGAGCAGGGTCCCCAGCTGCAGCGTCACCGCCTTCTCCACAGAGTCTTGTTGACCTGTCTGGGTGGCCTCACCTACACAGCAGACAGGACACACACACTTGAACACACTTCCTTTCCATTCACTTACGGTTGAGGATTTTGTTGGGCATTGGCGCCATCTTACCAAAGTTCGGCTTGTCAAAGCCCAGTTGGCTTTTCTTCTTGGCTATCAGCCAGTCCACCTCATCCAGGACCCGGCCCACCTGAGAGAGGATCAGGGGCTGGAAGGAGTGGGTTGGGGGGTTCAATGTCATGAGTTCAATCACAAACACATGAAGGAGTATGTAAGGGCTGGAGATGTGTGTACTACAGAATAATCTCCCTGCTCACAGTTATATGAGAAGCAGTCTTCATGGTGATGACGGCAAAGTGAGACTGTTTCTCCACCTCCACATCCTGGCACAAAAGGCAAGACACAGCTCATTGGCAAAAGCAGTCAGAGAGTTGTTACAAGAAATAACTGCTTGGGTTACTCATCACATTGGGTGCCTTTCAAAAGTTCATTTAGCGAGTTCTACATTTCTCAAGATTTCATGGACACTTTGAACTATGGACTCCTGTGGTCGGTTTGCGCTGGGTACCTGGTCGATGTCTCCCAGCTGGCTGTGGATGTCCTGACACAGCTCCAGCAGCAGACCCACAGGGCTCTTATAGAGCACATGCAGGGTGAAGAGGAGGGAGAGCAGGCCCTTGGTAAAGGCGACATCCTCTGAACAGGAGAAAAAGCATGGAGAAGATTGGGGCGAGCTGAGGAGAACAGAACCTGTTCTCATCCATGCAGCAAAATCACAACACAAACAGGTTTGGCGTTCAACACGTGAACACAAATCCTTATTCTACTTCATTGCTTATTAAAAACAAGCATGTCTTTGTGGTCTCTCGTTTGTTGCAAAACTGTTTAATGGGTCCTCACCAAAGCTGGTCTCCTTGCAAATCTTCACTGTCCAGGTAATCATCTGAACAAACTGTTGGTATCAAGAAAAGAGAGAGAAAGAGTGAGTGTGTCGATGTGTCCATGCCCACAGCGGATGTCGTTTGGAGGAGGGGGCAGGTACCTGTGGCGAGGAGGGCTGGAGTTGGCGAGACAGCACACTCAGGATGCTGACCAAGAGCTGGGCCTCCTTGCTGTTGAAGTTGTCCTCCCCGCCGTTCAGCTGGGTCAACAGCGCCCTCTATGGACGGAATGGATTACTTCAGCCGCCAAACGTGCCCTGGCTATTCATTTCCATCCCGATCATCAGGGTATCGTCCCCGCCATATAAACGTCACAAAATCCTACCTGGAACTGGCGAATGTAAAAGAAGGTCTTCGCTGTGACATCGCTGTCCTCTGGCTCAGGATTGTCCTCCATTGTAACGGCGTCTACATTTTAAAAAAGCATGTCTTTATAGCCCTGATCTTGTCTGATGTCAGTGACTCAAAGATGTAACGAGATTTAACAAGAAAAAAGGATTACTTTCAGAGAACGCTATGCGTAAACGTGTGTGCGTGTGTGTGTGTGTGTGTGTGTGTGTGTGTGTGTGTGTGTGTACCAATAGCAGAGAGGAGCTGGGCCACCCTGTCAGGGTAGCGCTGTAGGCAGGCGTTGAAGATCCTCAGCAGACCCTCCAGACACAGCAGGGACAAACTGGAGCGCTTCTCCTTGCGCCCAGCGTCCTCCACCGCGCCCGGGATGTTGGTGTAGCGCCACATCAGCACACTGGGAGGCAGGCCAAAACCAAACAACCAAAGTTACATAACACGCTACAATATCCAATCCATGCACTTAACTTTTGGCGATGTAACAATTGAGGCCATATCGTTTTGGTCCCAAACAGTTCGTCCGAGCCATTCATGACGCACAAAGACAAGGTCTTGTTGATGTCATAGGGAGTCTTTAGCAGGTAATACAACAACAAAAAAAGGCACGTGATGTCACTGGTAGCTTACGGGGCCCCGCTGAGGTCACAGGGGGAGCCTCACCTTGTCATGTCACAGAGGTAGCGGAAGGTTTTGTCCGCGCTCTGCCCGTCGGGGCCGTCCGCATGTCCTGTCTCCTCCAGCTGCTGGATCTTCTGCAGGGCCACCGTCACGGAGTAGCGCAGGAACTCCCCACTGGAGCGCAGCACTGCCAGGGCCTCTTCTCTGCTCTGAGAGCTGTCTCTACACAAGTGCACACAGACACAAGCACATCGCATTTACCTATTGCCACAGAAAAACCGTCGAGAGTCTTTAATGCTAGTTCGTAGCCCAGCTCAAGCTGCCTGCTAGTGACCTTTGGCACACAACAAAGTAAAAAGTCCTTCTAATGGTATTCTAGCTGTTATCTTATAACGTTAGATTGAGACGTAATAATGCATGCCCTGGCTTTGTGACTGGCTCCTCATACAGAGCACAGCACAAAGCAAGATTATTGACAAGCCCAGAAGGAAATGTATTGCTAGTGCTAAAAAAAGGAGGCTCTATCTTCTTCTCTATCTCTACCTACGCGGAACGTGAAGCCGGCTGATTCAATGAATATCATTATTATTTGAAGGGTTTGTTTTGTAGCGCAAAAGAATCTTCTGCTCACAGGCACAACAAATTATTGAAATGGCCAGTTACCTGAGGAGTGTTGTGAGTAACGTTGACACAAAACCTATGGACAGCAGACTGCGAGGGCCCTTGGTGGATGAGCGGACCTTCCCAGACTTCTCCTTCAGGATCTCAGCGAGCTTGTGATAGCAGTTGAACAGGTCTAAAAGGTTCTCAAAACTGCTCTTACTACAACAAAACAAAAAATAAATTAATTAACAAGCACACCCAAACTCAAAATCCAATTAGTAAAGCTTATCCGACACAGAAAAAGGAAGTTGAACATTTGGATTGATTTCAATCCCTCACAAATAACTGAACTACGGTGTTACCTGTAGTCAGCCTTGATGAAGTTGTACTCGATGAGCACCTCGTAAACACCCATCACCAGGACAGCGTAGATGCTGTTCTTCACCCCCACACTGGAGCCCGTGGAGAACTCTGCCGACTTGTCCTGGTGGGCGCACAAATATGACATCCTCCTAAGGCTACATTGACACGGGGGGGGGGGGGGGGGTTGCGGTTGATGGATTTGCTCGGCATTTGCCCGACCATGGCGACTCTGGCCTTCAAATCGAGACACGCACCAGCTCAAAGTCCTCCAGTTCACTCTTGACCATGCGTTTGGTCATGCTCTCCAGGATAGCTTGCAGTTCAGCCTGGTAGCCCCCCTCCTCTTCGCTGCCGTCACTCTCCTCATCGTCGCTCTCGTCAGCGTCTCGCCGTCCAGACTGCCGTTTGCTCCTGAGCCACAGGAGACAGTGGACGATGCAGCTCAGCAGGTGGGCCTGAGGAAGAAGATGGTGGTAGTGCTTCACACATCAATACACAGTATATACACGTATATTCTCAAACACACACACACACACACACACACACACACACACACACACACACACACACAAATGCCGCGTGTAAGGGGCATTACCAATGGCTCCTGCAGAAAGACTTGGTCCCCCTGAGCAGTGATGCATGGTTCAAGCTTTACTGGGGGCAAGAGGTCCTGATCAGGCTCATAGTAGCGCCTTAGCTGCAAACACAGCACACTGTGGCGGTAAGAACATACAATATATACACAGCAGTCATAAACCATTGTACATAACTACTGTGACCTTCAGTGCTAAACAACTCACACACACGTACCTGGGAGAGAAGGGTCTGCATGATGGAGCTAGAGAGCTGGGAGTTGCGCAGGAGGACATTATGAAAACCCTGAAACAGACATGGAAGACCAGTCGTGACATGCTCCAAAGAAAGGGGGCTTGAGCCAGTTGTGTACCGACTCGGGTCTAGGTAAAGACATCTCGCTGCTCGCTATGTTGGGGGCTTTTTCCGACCTCGTAGAGCATGAGGCGAACATCCGCCTGCTGGCCCAGACAGCGGCGCAGGCTGCTCAGGATCTCCAGGCAGAAGGCCTCGTTGGCGGCAGAGTTGTAGCGAGAGTGAACGTCCACCTGGACCTACAGGAGTTCAGCGGGACGGATAAGGCAAACAAAAAATGTGTTTTACAAAACGTGTTTCCATTCCATATTTGTTTGTGCTTTTTACCTGGTTCTGAACCGTCATGGAAGGGTATTCTCTCTCTCTCTCTTTCTCACTGTCACTCTCTCACTCTCTCACTCTCTCACTCTCTCACTCTCTCACTCTCTCACTCTCTCACTCTCTGACTCTCTGACTCTCTGACTCTCTGACTCTCTGACTCTCTGACTCTCTGACTCACACACAAACACTAAATGTGACCTGAGTGATGCCATTTACCTGGCTCAAAGAGATACCCTGGCTGGCTTGACTTGTGGCCAGGCTGCCCAGCACTCTGAAGTTCGTAAGCAGCAACAGGAAGCCAGTGACTGCGGACTTCCTCCCGTCAAGCTGGCTGTAAAAGGAGCCATAGAGGAGAGTGGTCAGCTGCTGTGTAAATCAGCCATACTATAAGATGCTTGTTTTAAAAAATTTAAATAAATTATACAATAATGAAAAATGAAGCATTTTTGAGCAAATAGGTTTGAGGAAAGGGGGGGGGGGGGGGGGGGGGTCGGTCATACCTTGAAAACATGGCCTTGCGGAGAACTAGGATCAAGGCATCCTTCATGGACATGCTGACCTTCAACAGGGGCTGGCAAAGAAAACGAAGGGGTGAACACAGACACCCATGGCGTCAGCCTCCGTCATTGACTCTAGGCCGAGTGGGCCACGTACCTGGACGGCCTTAAGCAGCCCCTGCACTGTGGCCAAGGGCAGATACGACAGGTGGTCAAACGTCTCGGTCATCTTGGAGGACGACTCCAAGAGGATCATGGGGGCCGAGACCACTATGTCAGAGAGTAGGTCTGATGACATCGGAGAGAAAAAAGAGACAAGGTTTCCAAAACAGTGCACTGACTATTTCAACAGCAGATACGCTATTTACAATAATCTACCATAACGATCCGGTTCAAAGGTAACATAGTTGTGGTACCTATGAAATGGGTAACAGGCGAGGAGGTCTTTGTGACCAGTCGGTTCAGAACTTGCTCTAATATTTCCCCTCTGATCGGCTCGTGCATCTGTGCGAACACAACAACAAGCCGCAGCACATGCACATTTTATCACTTCAAAGTGGCTAGGCAAAAAGGATTTGACCGTGACGCTGGTGAGGCCCCCGGAGGAAGAAGCAGCACCAGAACAGTACCTTGAAGCTCTCCAGGAGGACCTGGCCGCCCAGCCGACAGGACTGCTGAGTGGGACTCTTGGCCGTGGCGGCTGCCCCCTCGATGGTCTTGCCAAACGGACCGGCTTTGGGCCCAAAGGTGTCCATGAGGATGAAGCCCAGCTGGACCAGCCCCTGGATGACATGGTCCCAGCCAAAAACACTGCAGGGGAGAAAGATGGTTCATTAACAAGAACTTACAGATTGCATTTCTCTTGACTCTTATTAAAATTATAGATTTTATTTCATTCTTATCATGTGATTCCTTGTTTTGTCTGTGCCTGCTCGTCTCATGTAAAGCACGTTAATTGTGTATGTGAAATGTGCAATACAAATAAATGTATCTTGCCATACAAGGTGCAGAGAAGACCACCAATAAATAATAAGAAAGCACATATTTTAAGTATATGCTTATCATGAATCCCTTGTAATCAATAGATGAATTCATAAATCATTTCCAGCGCTTATTGACTCTGAGAGGTCTGTGAGTAAATCGTTTGCACGTCCTTACCTGTTTTTCACCGTGTTCAAGATCATCTGGGCCACACTGCATCGCTGAGGCAGCAGGTCCTGGAGGAACTTTGACCCCTGCGACAGGAGATCGTCCCTGAAGCTCTTGGTGATTGCCCCCTTAAGCAGGTCAAACACCTGCAGAGGTTAAGAGGAGATCAGCGGGTGATTATAACACAAGAGGGTTATGGTCGCTGCCCAAGGACAGTGGGGGTGCCGTGTGTCAGCGGGCCCACCTGCTCCTCGTAGCGCTGTATGCGGGCCACGGACAGCAGCAGCGCGATGCTGAAAGGGCAGAGATCCCCCTGGGTCTGCAAAGGAACGGTGAATCGGTGATCAGATATCTACGGGCCTATATCTGTCTATATATCTGCCTATAATTTTCACATTCAAGCATTACTGGGCCCTTTGAGTTGCAATCTATAGAGGCACATCAAAGGGGTAGCCTGGTTGTAAGCAGCACTATGATAGCAGTAGGGAATGAGATGGTGCACCAGTGACCTTGAGGCTTTTGAGGAACTCCCTCCCCAATTCGTGGTCGAGGCGAACAGCAAAGACTATGTGTAGGATGGTGGTGCCCTCTACGTGTCTCAACTGGTCCTGAGGGATGGATTGAATTTCTAAATCCATGCTCCTGAAAATAATTAAGAGTCACAATCCCAGTAAAACGTAACATGTTTGGCCAAAAAAATTCTAATAATAATTATTATTATTTATTTTATTTATATATCGCTTTTCTAAGACCCAAAGACGCTTTACAGAAAAAGAATAAGACAATAATGCTCAGACGGAAAACAACACACTAGAGTACTACAGATAAGACACAGATAGACAGAAAGACAAACAATAAGGCAAGGACAACTACAAATAGACCAAACAATTAGTTGACAAAGACATAAGTAAAAGAATAACTGTTTTAGGGTTAGCCAGGTTATAATCACATAAATACTTAGGGGTAGGCCAGATTGGAAAGATGGGTTTTGAGGTGAGATCGAAAGATGGCTAGTGAGTTTGAGTTGCGAATTTCAGGAGGGAGAGAGTTCCAAAGTTTGGGTGCTGCCCTAGATGAACGCACGATCACCGAAGGACTTTAGCTTGGTTTTTGGAATGACTAATAGACCAGTTGAGGAGGATTGGAGTGACAAGATAGGATTCTGAAACAATGCATTACTTAGCAATAATAATAATAGCTAACATAATAGGAGAAAAACTGAGCATGGTGAGTCATGTTAACTTGTTACTTACTCTCCATCTTTCTGCTCTTCTTTCTGGCGAAGATCCTGTTCATTAAAATAACTGACAATTCCATCCAGCACCTGTTTCTTGCAACCCTGTTGAAAACGATAGTGCTACTCAACCAAAGTGCTTTCTACTAAACGGACAGTGCTTCAAAATACATGCCTGCATCACACGCTCATAAATGACACACACAAACACACGCGCACATGCACGTGCATGCACGCACCTTTGCAGTCAAGAGGAGCAGCTGGTAGACCAGTGGTGGGATCTCCTGCAGATCCAGTTTAATGAACATCCTAAGAACTTTCTCCACAAGGAACTGCAGCTCTTCTTGAGACAATGGAACATCTCTGGAGAGAAACAGATACTATGGTGTATTAAAAAAAAAAAGAGAGATTTTATATAAAAACACGGTAATACAATACAACCAGTCTAATGACAGGGATGAAATGTGAGGAATAGGGCCTAAAATATCACAAAATGACAACGTGAGAGATATGATTATGAACAGAGACGATGTGTATGCATCTTTTATAACACTGGCTCTTACCTGAACATTGTGGTGAGGTGGATCACACATTGTGGGTCCCATCTGTAAGTACCAATTAAAGATAGTCTTCATGTGTATACTTTAACCCTCCTGTTATCTTTTTTTTTTTTACAAGCCTCTTTTATCCCTGAGGTCAATTTGACCCCAGCAATTTAAAATTTGAGGAAAGGATTGTGATTGAAGTTGTTACCCAAGTTTATGTATTAGGTACTTTATCTCTCTTTGTTGACTACCAAAATATCCCCCCAGCCCCACTTAATACAAAAGTTATTGTTAGGTTGAGGCCCCTAAAGCACAGCAAAGTGTTTTGAAATGTATTCAATTGTGTTTGATTGTGACCTCAATATAAATGGTAATAACCAAAGCAATGTATATGAACTGTTCATATATGTTTCAAACCACTAAAACAGGCCGGGTCGAGCTGGCCCCAAGGAACACCGATGCTCACAAAATGTGTTAATTATATGTTTACCCCACTGTCCCCATTAAACCAATTATATGTGAAGCAAACTAAATCTGGTCAATCATTTATTTGAGGACGTTAATAAAACATTGATCTGGGTCAAACATTTCTCAAAGATAATAAATAGGAGGTTAAAAGAAGTACATGCAACCAAAGTTCAATTAGGGCTTTCAAACTCAGAAACTAGGAATTAGGGCTGTCCAGTTCAGAAACAATGTGTTAAAAATAGACTGGACTTTCATTGAGCACACTATTAGATAAATAAAAATAGTATTGTTGTATCTACCAGACATCATTGCAGCGTATTGTGTATAAAATGCTTAATCCAATCTTCATGTACACAGTGCTTTACCAATCTAAATAAATTAAATAAACCCCATACATCTTATCAATGTATCTCTTAGATAGCAGAACAATCAAATTTTAATAGATCTTAATACCATGAATCTACTTGCCTGCTAGAGCAGAGGCTATTGATCAGCTGTTTCTTGTACTCTTCTCCACTCAGTTCTCCTGTGGATATAAGTAGGGGGGACAATGCCTATTTACCGTTTACTTATATCCAGTTAGTGTGGAACGACGTCATAGCAACAATAATGCCTAGATAGATAAAAACATGGAAACAAATACTATTCCGTATAATAGCATTAGCATGTTAACAACTGTTTATCCCCCCCCCACCCCCACCCTGGAACGATGCATATGGTTATTTATTGTTATATGATATTTTATTGGTATTACCTTTGCCATATGACAGGGCCTCACAGGCTCCAAGGGCAGTCAGCACAGTAGGGAACAGCTCCAAGGACTTTCCACTGCCCATCTTGCCAGCCTTGATGGCGTCAACAAAGAGGGAAGCCAGTTGGGCCAGCGAAGGTCCCGACAGGTTATAAGTCTGTCATGAGAACGATTGGCAAGGAATTTGTTTAGAGTTTTATATGTCGAGAAGTGAGGGGGAAAAAAATGCCTATATTGATTCTTAACCAACCCAAAACATCCTCTGTCATGCAGTATCACCTCAAGCATCAGTAGCCCAATGATGTCAGCCGCCACTTCCGCCTGCAGTTCCCCAGACTCACACAAAGGGATAAAGTTTTGGTACAAGAGCAGTCTGCGGCTTGACCCCTCTTTAGCACTAGGAGGAGAACCTGACAGCAGACAAACATATCAACGGTTCAAAGATATTTATTCTGTTCTCAATCAAAATGCTGACTGATATTAATAATAAACAACTAGGCCTACAGTTAAACTCTTTATCTAAATATTTTTTTAATTAGTCCTAATAAAAGAGCAAACAGGAAAAGATATATGGACCATTTCAGAAATAATGATGCAAAACAGAAAACTCAAATGTAGGGACTCCATGGTCCATGCACACGACTTGACATTAGGCCTACTTGCAATCCAAGTATCAATACTGTGAAGTAAGTATCAAATTACCTTTCAATATGCCTTTAATCATGGCACTTATGTTTTTGCCTTTTAAAGCATGCTTGGTGACCAAAGCGATCAACTAAGAAGAAAGAATCACAGACAATAGGTTAAGAAAAATAAATCTGTACCAATCACTAATGATGTTACAAGTAAAATGCATAACAAACATGCTCTATTAAAAAGAACTAAGATAATGTACGCCGTCCGTTAGACGTCATTATTTCAAGTAGACTAGTATTTGAAATCTAGCGTAAAATGTATTTAGTTTATGAATTGATAGGACAAAGAAAATATTAGAAATGTATAACCTGGTCATCTCCTAAGGAGGAGAGGTATTTGTTCAGCTCACTGATATTTTCTCCATCTGACAGCGAGAGTATCTTCTCCATTTCAGTTATGAGGATTAGCAACCTTCTATGAATATGAAGGCTGAACAACATTAGAATAATGCAATCTATTCCTAAACAGAAACGTTTTACCTGTCCCAAAGGCTGCAGAAAAAAATTATCCGTGGTATACTGTCATTTTAGAACGTTCATTCTATTAGCTCACTTTATGTCTCATGTAACGTTAAGCCTTACAATCGAAATGCGAAGTTATTTCAGCAGTGTAAATGTTACGTGTCCCTTATATTATATGAGACTGCGATTTACATGACTTCATTAAATAAGTGATAACATTATTTTTGTCACCAATGTCTTATCAAGAGACACATTTAGGACACTATAGTGTAACTACCTTGCACTAGGCTAACATTAGTTAGCGGCTACTTACTACTACTTGCACAAATGAAAGTCAAATATTTTACCTAGCTATTTACTTTCATAATAATGATAACGTTGCTCCAGCTACTTGCTGAGCTTAATGCTAGCTAGCTAGATAACTAACCACAAAGCATAATTCCACAAAGCTAACATTTTTTGTAAAAATGAAGGAAAAAAACTTACAGTTTTGAATAGAAACTTTACTTGGCAAATTAAAAGTTCCCCCAAATCCCCCAAGACTCACGTTACCTGTGTGTAACACTCCGCTTACCCTGATAGTAATAATAATGTTTCCCGCCAGCAGTTTCATTCCCAGATTAGCTACGTCACTCGAGTTGCCAAACCCCGTGTGCTTTATCCTATAAGCAAGACATCGTCTTCTAATAGAAACAGCATATATTTCCATCTTATTTGTTACATTTAAAGTGTATACAGCATGGTGAGGTAATTCTATAAATATTTAGTTCACATTTTAATAAAATGGTATGGTCTGGTCATGGTATTGCAGTAACAGTAACTACAAAATGCATTATTTGCGTTCCTATAGTTTGGCAAAAATCTGTCAACTTAATTCAAGTGTTTACAAAGAATGTCCTGTGCATGTACTACTAGGCTACACTTTGGTGGTTTTCATCTCAGCACCCCCTCACTCACCGCGAAACATTATAAGGTTTAGCACTAAGTATGCCGTTCTTCGTAAATGTGATTGAGACAGTTAAGGATATAAATTGACCACAATACAATACAGCTTTTTTTAAAGAGCTAAATGTGGTGTCGAGGTAAACGAATATGGAGCGGTGGCGCTAGCGGAAGTTAACGTTAAATTACTGATATGAGTCAAGTCTGATCAGTGGTAAAAAGTATATACATACTATATATACATATAGACATATACATCACATATATTTACTTTACTCGATGTGGGCTTAATTAAAAGCTTGAACTACATAAATGTTGTTGGGTATTTGCTTCTGAAGAAATAAAAAAAAGTTAACCATCAGTAATTGTCCAGTATAAAGTTGACTGCAATACCAGTTGTCTGCAGGCGTCCTGGCCTTCCTTAGCTCGTCCAATTCCAACACTGCAATTCCATTAGCGTTCATTAGCTCGTCCAATCACAACACCGCATTTCCATTAGTGGCCTTTAGTCTCCATTTGCTCGTTCAATCACATCACGCGATTTTGTTAAGTCAAGCCGGCTGAACAAAAACAACGGAGCGTTACGGTCAAGTACAGTGAAAATGTACAGTAAATCTTTGGACAACTTCATTGAAACGTAACATAACTTCAATATAATAACTTTATTGTACCGTATTAAATGAATGTGGTCATTCTTCCCAGCACAAACGTTGTGACCTAATGGTGCGATAATCATTTCGAAAGAGTTAACGTTAGCTAGCTAGATTGCTTAGATAGATATTGTCTATTGAATTGTTAGCTAGCTCGCTAAAAACAAATGGAACAGTATAAATTCATTAGAACGTAATCTAAGCCTAAACAGTAATTGTTGTGTTCGACTTTTTCTTGCAATCATTATTCCGAAAGGGTTCGTGAAATAACGTTAGATTGCCAATTCCATTTATCATAATCCAATATATATTTTTCATATCTATCAAATAATTACTTTATTATAACGTAATCTAATACCAGTTGTCGGCACGCGGGCCAGGCGTCCTGGCCTTCATTAGCTCGTCCAATCCCAACACTGTAATTCCATTAGCGTTCATTAACTCGTCCAATCACAACACCGCATTTCCATTAACGGCCTTTAGTGTCCATTAGCTCGTTCAATCACATCACGCGATTTTGTTAAATCATGCCGGCTGAAAAAAAAACAACGGAGCGTTACGGTCAAGTACAGTAATTACTTTATTATAACGTAATCTAAGCCCAAACGGTTATTGTTGTAATCCACTATTGCTTTCAATCATAATTCGAAACGGTTAGCAAGCTAACGTTAGATTGCCTATTACATTGACCATATGCAATATGTATTGACTATATCTATCTAGGCCCTAGATAGATATTATCAATGTAATTGTCCACTGCTGTGCTGGCTACTCAATTAATAACTATTAGATTGCTAAATTATCATTATCTGATGCCTTGATCATCGAGAGCCAATAATGATCTTAGTGCAATCATGGAGCAACAATTATTATTACACTATAGACTGCACACTGTAGAAATATCACACGTTATGTCAGAATTATTTCAGATGACATCAAAGAAGCACAGAGCCATGGGGGACGGAGAGTGGTTGTCCCGGCTCGATGTCTTTGTGACCACTGGGGCTTGGCCCGCAGAGGCAGGGAACCGGCCCAGCCCCCAGACAAAAGAGGTGGTATGACCTCTTCCATTTGTAACATTTGTAATTGAAACACCAACTTCAGAGCAACAGATATAGATTGTATATGCAAGGAAATCGTGTATTCTATTTGGTTACAGATCGAGAAATGTCCAGTACAGATGCGGGGGCAGACATCTCTGTTTGGGGAGCCACAGAGATGTGCATGTGGGTTTCATTTCCAGAAAGTAGGCTAGTCTTTAATAATGATTAGTAATAATTCATTTTATTTATATAGCGCTTTTCTAAGACCCAAAGACGCTTTACAGAAAAAGAATAAGACAATAATGCTCAGACAGAGTGCAACACACTAGAGTACAGTACAGTTAGACAGAGATGGACAGAAGGCAAACAATAAGGCAAGGACAACTACAAATAGACCAAACAATGAGTTGACAAAGACATGAGTAAAAGAATAACTGTTAATAATAAGTCAATAGTTCAAAGACATGATCTATCTCTAGTATTTCATGTAGTATTGAGACCTCGTGTATTTTGCAGCCTGTCAGTGGTCCACCAACACTGTCCACCGCCTCAAGTGACAGTCGGGCTGCACCTCCTGCCATGGTCCCTGCTGCTACTAAAGCCTCTCTACGTCCCGCATTGACTTCATCAATGGTGAATATTTTCACATTTTGGCATCCATTTATTTTATTAATTCACTGTTTCACTCTTCATTTTATCATCCACTATATACATTCTTTCATTTTATTTAGACTAATTGAATGTGTTGTTGTTCTTTTCAGTTTGAAAAATCACGATTTGGAGGGGCTTCTGGTTCTGCACTAAAGCCATCACTTGTGCCTAGGAAGGCTGTTGAGGTATAACATTTGTTGGAGACCTGATGCTCTGGGTGGCAGGGATTACTTACAAGAACATTTGAAATGTATTTCTACAACATTGATTTGTGTGGCTAATACAATCAAACTGGTCTGTTATTACTAATCTAGTTCATTTTCACTCTCTCACAGTCTCTTTCCAGACCTGAGACATCCAAAGCTGTTGCAGCCTCTTTGAGGACCCCCACCTCCAAGCACTCCTCCGGCCCTGCTATGGCCTCTGTGAGGACCCCCACCTCCCAGCACTCCTCCAGCCCTGCTAAGGCCTCTGTGAGGACCCCCACCTCCCAGCACTCCTCCAGCCCTGCTATGGCCTCTGTGAGACCCAAGTCCAGCTCCTCCTCATATATTAGGACCATCTCCCCTTTCTCCTTGCCCCCATCAACACCTGCTACGGCCTCTGTGAGGACCACCCCTACACACCCCGACACAAGTGCCTCCGTAAGTGCTCCTCTGTGTGTGTGTGTGTGTGTGTGTGTGTGTGTGTGTGTGTGTGTGTGTGTGTGTGTGTGTGTGTGTGTGTGTGTGTGATCAATAACCAATTTTACTGCTGCTTTTCATTTAGGTTAAGTTCTGTGCGAGGGGTCTCCCTCCCTGGTCATGATATTGCAGTAACAGGAACTACAAAATGCATTATTTGCGTTCCTATGGTTTGGCAAAAATCTGTCAACTTAAGTCAAGTGTTTACAAAGAATGTCCTGTGCATGTACTACTAGGCTACACTTTGGTGGTTTTCATCTCAGCACCCCCTCACTCACCGCGAAACATTATAATGTTTAGCACTAAGTATGCCGTTCTTCGTAAATGTGATTGAGACAGTTAAGGATATAAATTGACCACAATACAATACAGCTTTTTTTAAAGAGCTAAATGTGGTGTCGAGGTAAACGAATATGGAGCGGTGGCGCTAGCGGAAGCTAACGTTAACTTACTGATATGAGTCAAGTCTGGTCAGTGGTAAAAAGTAGGAATACGACATATACATCATATATATTTACTTTACTTGATGTGGGCTTAATTAAAAGCTTGAACTACATAAATGTCGTTGGGTATTTGCTTCTGAAGAAATAAAAAAAGTTAACCATCAGTAATTGTCCAGTATAAAGTTGACTGCAATACCTGTTGTCGGCACACGGGCCAGTGGCGCAATGGATAACGCGTCTGACTACGGATCAGAAGATTCTAGGTTCGACTCCTGGCTGGCTCGTATGTTTTTTCTTTCCATTTGGTTTATGGCTTGCTCGAAACTTTTATATTTCTAGTTGGTTTGTGACACTTAAATATTTTCTCAGACGATATTGACGTACTCCACTAGCAACAAATTGCTGTTTCCCAGCTTTTTATACGGGTAACGTCAGGCTACTTTACCCGTAGGCTACTTCTACTAGGCTAATCTACTTTTTATTGGTGTTTGGTATGTTGAATTCAAACTAAGTAGACCTACTCATACCGTCGTTGGCGTGACATATAGGACAAAATGACAGGTTGTTATGGGCCTTGCTGGCTATCCCACCACTGCCTCTTTAGGAGACCGACGTCGACTAGACAGACTGTGCGTCACACTTGTATCCGCCCAGGCACGCACGGACAGGGTAGATAATGCAGACTGCAGAGAGTACAGTTGTTGTGGTGATGTAATGTTGCCCTTTTGGTGACTACGGATGGCTGTGTGTGCCAGGCTCTGCGGAGTGGGTCAGTCGCGGAGGTGCAGGCGGCGACCTAATCAAGGCCAAGGCAGCGATTCGGACATGGACGAGGAGGAAGAGGAGCGAATTGTGGGCCATAAGCAAGCCGACAACAGCGGTGGCAGCGAGGCTAACCCGATTGCCGTGGCAGGGCCTAGTGACGACTCAGCTGAAAGTGTCAGTGCTACTGCTAACGCCAACAGACTTGGTTTCGGAGCTAACGCAAGTGTGGGACCACCAAATCCACAATCATTGTTAGATCTGCCCCCAGAGATTTTAGTGGAAATTTTCTCATCTCTTCCCGGTACCGCTTTACCAAACCTTGCCCTTGTCTGCAAGAAAATCCGGCAAATACTCAACACAGAAACCATCTGGAGGAGACGATGCACAGAGGGTAACTGAAGCAATCGCTTCGAGAGATGATCAGAAATCACAAGAATTGTATTATATATATATATATATATATTTTCTACGCAAACTTAATATTATTGAATTTGTAAAATACAATATTAAGTAACGATTTAGAGTAAGCTACTCGATGTAAGCTAACGTTGTATTGGTAAGGACACATCTAATGAAAGGGTGTAGGCTTGTAAACAGACCACCTGTCGAAGTACTTGTTCGATGAAACATGAATCAATTGTCACATGAGTGTCTCTACTCTTCTGTCCCATCAGAGTTTGGCATGAGAGAAGACTTGCGGAGAGTGGAGTTGGGGGGTGTGTCCAGTCGGGAGCTCTATGTCAAACGTAAGTTCCCATGTTATCACCAACTTCAAAGTATTCATTCCTGTGTCTAGGAGTGTCTGTCCAATCACTCATTTCAGAACTACTCCTAATAAATTGATTTGCCTACCTGTTCAAGTAATCAGTCCACTTGTGCAATTTGCTCACCATAAACGGGTTGGTAGCCTTCATTATGCCACCTGGTCCGTTACTTACAGCAGAAAAAAATCTCTTCATGGGCAACTGTAATATAACAACATAATATATACATGCAGGTTTAGGAAAGCTTCACACACTTTAGGTTCCTCTAAAACAATACATTGGTGATATTAACAGCAGTGTTTAGTTGTTATATATAGAAAGTGTTTATGCCTACATGGCAGTAATTCTAAAATTGAATAGGGTACAATTTTCAAAATTGCAATATTGGCTTTGTGTGTCTTACTTGACAGTTAACCCCATCTAAGGTGAACAATACGCGCCACTGTTTAGTTTACTAAACGATCCCTTTAAAGACCCTTAACCCAACAACCCTGTGTGTATCAATATATCAGGATAAAAATCATTCAAAATTGAACATTGAAAATATATTAATGAGTAGACCTATTTTGGAGTATGACGAATCCGGGTGTAGGTTGATAGCGCGTATCCATCCCATTGTTTTTCCTGAGCTGCTGGTATAAAGTAAATTATGCCTTAGTTAGCAGCAGTGGGCTTCGTTTGACCTTTGGATGTGTGGCTGAGATACATTTTTTCAGCTGTTGATTTTATCTGGGTTTATGGTTTTGTAGATTGTTGTAATGTAATTCGTATGTCTGTGTTATCACAATTATCCCCCACTACGACTTATGGAGCATTGCATGTGCACAGAAAAAAAGAGCATATTTCGTGCACAAATAAATAAACTGTTGACAGTTAACAGAGTTAGGCTGGTATTATATCTTGTTTGATTTGACTGTGCTCTTCACATTTCCATGTGGGGAACTATGTTGGTTCTGTACAGGTGTCAACCCTCGGGTGAAGTCAGGGCGTTTTATGAAGCTTTTGCCTGACTACGAAAACATGGATTATCGGGATTTGTACATGCACTGTATGTACCATGTCTACAGGTGGCATGCAAAGGGGTCATGATTTGTGTTTTTCAGACAGTTGTTTTTTTACGGAGAGATACTAATTAAACTGAAAAGTGCATCTGAGCAACAAATATACTGTTTTGTTGACAATTAATGTGGATATTGTATTGTGCTAGAGATGGATCCTGGTAGTACCATTACCATTCAAGTGCAATGTCTTAGTTTTTAACAGATTGATTGTGAATTCGATGTGCTTGAGTGATGATATTTCAAGCCCAGGTCCCAGATACCCCTCCACCTCCGATATTCTGTGTGTGTGTGTGTGTGTGTGCGTGCGTGTGTACGTGCGTGTGTGCGTGCATATATATATATATATATATATATATATATATATATATATATATATATATATATATATATATATATAGACACACACAAACATAGATATATACAGCATATGATCAGTCTTGTCAAGATATGGTCAGACGTAGATGGGCCGTTTTCGTATGTCTGTCTGTCAGCTACGGTCAAATAGAGTAGAGAGTTAAGGACTTTATGACCCGTAAGAGTATTTTATCGCTGTATGTTAGGTCTATAGGTTGATTTGCACGTTGGCCATTGGCCGCTGTCTTTAAATGGCTGATCATTGACCAGCCTGTAATTGCTGAACACTAGGCATAGTGGACTAAACATTTTTACTGTTTTGAATTAGTGTCTCTGTGTGCGCAGTCGCTGGGAAATAACATTTCTCAAAAGATGACCCCTTTAATATGGCTTTGTGCACCGCGTGTGTGAAGAGACTTGTCTAATTTTGGTCTTTTTGTGGCTTTG
Source organism: Aplochiton taeniatus (assembly GCA_017639675.1). Taxonomy (NCBI): domain Eukaryota; kingdom Metazoa; phylum Chordata; class Actinopteri; order Galaxiiformes; family Galaxiidae; genus Aplochiton; species Aplochiton taeniatus. The sequence continues at coordinate 6,584,464 of CM030181.1, read as the reverse complement.
GTACTCATTTACTCCCAGAATAGGACTAACACTGTTTGAACAGTGTGTTTTGCTTTTTTCAAACCAGCATTTGAATTAACATGGATTGCTTTGTGTGTCCTTGCTTCTAATTATTCCTCAGCCCAGATGGCTACTCTTTTGAAAAGCTCTTGAAAATATGCCGTGCTGTTGTTGGTCAATTAGTCCCATTACAGCTGTGCAACAAAAAGAATGAAGGAAAAGACACTCTACATCGGTTTGATTCTGTTAAGGCTGTTCCTCTCCTTTTGTTGCAGTGCTGCACCCATACAGACAGATCCTGGGTCTTTGGCAGCCGGACATTGGCCCCTATGGGGGGCTGCTGAACGTTGTGGTACGTGCACAGACATGTTTACACAAGCCAGTTACCCCCCCCCTCCCCTCCTCCCGCCCAAAAATTGCTCTGTAATTCATATTTTCTGGTGATAACCGAGACGCTCTCTACCCTCCCACCCATCCACGACCAATTAACACTTCCCAGGTGGATGGGTTGTTCATCATTGGCTGGATGTACCTGCCTCCCCATGACCCTCGTGTGGAGGACCCCATGAGGCGACGGCCACTCTTCCGCATCCACATGTGGGAGAGCAAAAAAGCCTCTGTGGAGTGCATGTATGGCCACAAGGGTCCTCACAAGGGAGACATACAGGTGAGCCATCTGTGTGAGCACTAGTGCAAGAGAGTGCGCATCATATAGTAAAGTGAAAGGCTAATGCCAACAAACTGCCATTTGAGTCCAGAGACTAGTCATCCAGGTCAATGCGTGGTAAACATGCCGTGCTATTGGTACAATAGATCAACACTTTGTTTTATCATTTCCAGACTGGCAAGAAGGACGAGTTCTCCACCAAATGTAACCAGACAGACCATCACCGCATGGCTGGGGGGAGGCAAGAGGTGAGCCCATGAGTCAGTTGCTGAGACCAAGTGTGCGGTGTTATTCTTTCAATATTTCCGTGGACATCTCTTACAGTAATTTACACGTTTCCACGGTACGTAGGAGTTTAGAACATGGCTGGAAGAGGAGTGGGGGAGGACACTGGAGGACATCTTCCACGAGCACATGCAGGAGCTCATCCTCATGAAGTTCATCTACACCAGCCAATATGAGTAAGGCGCACAGAGTTTCCATAGCAGCCTAAGAAATCCTCTGTGTCTTTTAGGGCTATCACACCGTCAAACAGTTCCTCGGGATAACATAAATAGTTGTAATAAATAAATTCCAAGTAGCAGAGGGAGGGGGATGGGGATTGGGGGGGGGCACGTTCAATCTGTCACCTGTGGCATTCAGGCTAACACCTTTGTGGTGGGTGATTGCCGTTGTTCCTGCAAAGGTCTGTAAGAGAGGCCGCTGTGTTTTGACAGTAACTGCCTGACCTACCGGCGGATCTACCTGCCCCCGGTTTGTGCCTCTGATCTGCTGCAGCCGGGCCTCTTCAAGGGGACCTACGGCAGCCACGGCCTGGAGATCGTCATGCTTAGCTTTCACGGACCCCGGGCCAGGGCTACCAAGCTCACGGTGAGTTTATTTTCCATTCTTGCAGCAAAGACGTGTAATGTGTTTGTCAAATAAACAGATTTTAAAGCCGTCTCTGAGCAGAGCTTCTGGGTATCGTTCGGGTCTTTTTCTTTAATAAACTGCTGGGTTTTGCAGACTGTCAACTCTAGCTCCAACTTCTCCTTTGTAGGGGGACCCGAATGTTCCAGCTGGGCAGCTGACCCTGGATGTTGACCTTAGCCGCCCTGTGCAACTCCCAGACCTGGAGCACCAGCGCAGCGTAGAGGAGCTGTCTCACCTAGTGCAGGGGGTACACGAGGAGGCACAGAGGGAGGCGCAACTGCAAGACCAGAGTGCCCCCACAGCTCCCCAAGGGGCTGCCAAGGAGGATGAGGAGGAGGAGGAGGTGGGGTCTGGGGCCTGTGGTGGCAGCAGCAGCCCCAGAGAACAGGAGATGGAGACTGAAGCCTCAGAGGCCGGCTCAGAGAGCACCCGGCCTGGGCCCAGCAGCAGCTGCAGCAGCAGCAGCAGCGATGGCCCTGGTGAGCCACAGCCCTTTGTTCTGCCCCTGGGGGTCATGGCCCGCAACGAGGTGTACCCTCGCACCTGCAGAAAGTGGTGAGTCAAACCGTGTACCTCAATTGACTTGCCTGTCATTTCAATACATGTCTGGTTATTGTATGCAAATAATATACATTTCCACATAGTTATGAAACTATACAGGACTAGTGAATTGCCTTTTATACGTTTATTGATCCACTCATTCATTTGTTGTAGCTTCTATGGGACAGGCCTGATAGCCGGGCACGGTTTCACGAGTCCAGAGCGCACCCCGGGCCTCTTCATTCTGTTTGACGAGGACCGCTTTGGTTTCATCTGGTTGGAGCTCAAATCGTTCAGCCTCTACAGCCGACTGACGGACCGCCTGGCCCACGCACACGCCCCCACCATGGAGCGCTTTGAGGCCATGCTGCGCAACATGCAGTCCTGGACGTCCTGATGGGGCCCCGCCTTCATCTCCATGCAGGGTACACAAACCTTGCTCGGTTTCCTATAGATAACCTTCATCGTGCAGTGTTCGCATGGCCACTAGCCACTGCATTTCTCCCATCAACAGTTTTGAGACATCACCCCCGGTAGTTCCCATCTGTGCACTTTAGCTGGCCTCCAGAATCCTCTTCACTGCTCCCCTCCACGCAGCCGCGGTGTCTCGGGTGCTGAAGGTTGGTGAGTCACATGACACAAAGGCCTCCTTGACAGCTTGATTTTATTTAATGTTTTCCGAATGGAGAAAAGGATTATATTTTCCTCCGATATACTCTGGAACAAACTGTGCCTCTGAGTCTGGCAAGTACACAATGTCCGTATTGCACAGTGCTACGTGAACCTATGTGTCCAGTCTATCGTACACAGTCAATATTATTGTGTTGTTCTTATTCCTTACGTACTGAAGTGCATGCAGCATTCTGTTTGTGTCCAGTAGTATTTCAATGACTACTTATCACAAGACAAGAAACCATCGATTGTTTGAAAAAAGAAAAAATTGAATATTGCATTGCTTTTGATTTATTTTGGTGCATTAAGGACACAATTGAAAAGGACTGCATCTCAGGTGCTTTTACTCATCCGTCACACAGTTAGTGAAAGTGTTCCAGAATTCAATTATTTACTAGTATTATGGGAATATGTATAAAAATAATCATTACTAATTATTCTGTAACAAGCGTGTCAGATATAAGTATTGAATTCATTTCTTAGATAAGATCACTTTCTACATGTTGACAAGTAGCTTATTCTGGCAATTTTTCAGTTATGCCCAACTGCAACTACATCCTCTCTTAAAAGCAAGGTGTCCTTTGCAAAACAAATAATTATTTATATCCTTGTTATCAAGTTAGAAGTCACAAAGATGTTTTGATTTAATATGGTACCCTAACAAATGTACATGTTGTTGGCTCGTTTGAGTATTTAGACCAAAATTTGAGCTTTTATGCTCATACATTTGTATCTTGTCTGATATATGGCCTTTATCGTGTTTCCCCTGAACTTTATCCTAACGTCTGCTCTCTGTTCAGATTCATTAACAATGTTTGGCCTGGCTTTACACCTGCCAGTTCCATCATTATTTATTTTATGAGGCACCAGCTGAACAAGCTAAACATTTGACAACATCCCGTCACTGTTAAATAGTATACCACTCATTTACATTGTCTCTCATAGCGCATAGTAGTGCCCAGAAGCTCTCCAACTTAAAAGTGCACTTTTCGGAGAAGTACAAGTTAAGACGCTGGCAGTAGCTTTGTATCAGATCAATCAAGCTTTATTAACATTTACAAAAAGCTAGAGAAATAATATATATGAAGGGATCTTTTTAATTACTTATAGGTTTTTAATCTTTCTGTCAATTGCTTCGGAATGTTGGCTTCATTATTTCATTAATTTGATTTAAACCTTTAGCGTCCTGCTGTTAGCCGTCTATACTCAGCTGTTTGAATGATTTGCCTTTTTTAAAGTCATGAGTTGTAGAGCTCGATGTCAGAGGCCTGACACAAACGGAAAATTAGTTTGACCCGTTGAGCCGCTTACATTTGACTTCAGGGATCTCTCCAGCGTAAGCGCTCATTCCCAATAATAAAAAAATGACAACTATTTATGTATGGACTTACTTTAATAGTTGGTATTAATTGAACATTCACCTGGAACATTCTGACCAATAGGGTATTTGAGGGAGGGTGAAAACAACGGTAGACTTATCTACAAAGTAATCCCATCTGAGTCATAAGATAATAATTCATAGGTCATAAATTCTGGTTGGCGTGTCACCAAGTGAGCACTGAGGTGGATATGTAAAGATGTCATTTTGCACGTACCACATTAAAATCATCAAAGATTGCATAAAATAAAACGTATTTGATCTGTGAAGTAGCCGATCATCACAGCGTGTTGCCAACAGACAAAAGGAGGATCCCCTTCTTGGAAAAGAGAGAAAAACCTCACAACTCAATGCGTTCCATTTTCTCTTTATGAAGTCGAATTTGCTCCGGTAGTGTCTTTGTCATAAAGGTATAGCGGTCCTTCTTCAGGTGCTGGCCAGGAACCTGCTCCAACCCAATGCCCAGGTAATACTGTTCTGCTCCATACTGAGGCCAGTGTGCCAGTCCTTCTCCATTAGGAGACCTACAAGACGCAGGAGTGCACACATACGCACACCAATAAGACGGCCGAAGGATAACATACACGAAAATATGTTTTGCACTATGTAAAATGTATCTCCATATTTCAATTTTCAATTTTTTTTTCATGAGGGCGAGAAACTAAGCAAAGAGCTCCTTCATACCCTGTGCGTGCAAAGTTGCCCCAGTAGCTCATTATCGTTCTGCTCAGCTGCTCCTCATCCTCTGTGCAAACACCTATATAGTAAAACGTCTATTAGAACGGGGCTAGCACAGGTCTATTGAAAATAGAGTCCCAATGTTTGCATATTTGGCTCTTGTTAGTTTGAATGCATGTCTGTTTGAAGCATTGACTGACCATCTATTTTCACGTGTTGACTGGGGAAGCAAAACCCAAAAACCATTGCCAGCTCATCTCCATGATCAACCCCAACAAAAGCAGGTCTTTTCTCCCTCAGAAATTGAAGAATGTGCTGATACTCATACAGGTACACAGGCGCGCCAGCATCTGGAAAGAGACAAACATTTCCTTACGTGGTAGTCATCAAGTTTCTTCATTCTTAAAACCCATCGCCCAGTCAAGGCTTTGCATCCTAATAATAACCATGTAGGCTGTTCTAGTCAAACCCTCTCAAATGATAATATTTCTACCCACAAAATGTACATATTTACTTCTTTTCTAATTCAACTGTTGTTAAATAATTATTTAAGATTACCTCTGTGGACATTAGCCGTTTTAATAGCGGGAATGTTGAATAGAAGGTCTCCAAGGAGCTCCGTGAAGCCTTTTCTGTATTTCAACTGATCTCCAGAGGTTCCTAGATATTCATCCGCTACAAGGTGTCTAATGAATTCATCTTCGGCCTGACAAAAAAAAAAAGCATGGACAGTCAAGGTTACAGAGGGGAAAAAGCGACACTTGATAACACTAGATATAGTGTTTACTGTTTTCTCTTACATTTGGGAAGATCATGGCAAGAGTAGACGTCATGACCTGTTCACGATCAATTCCATCCACCCAGTCATTTGGAATAAAGAACTAGGAAAGGAGTAATTCACAAGGTATTTACACATTTATACATGACCATTAAACATGTTTACATATAATATAGAAAGCAAAGTTATACAATTGTATTAATGTCTATAATTGTATAAGGGGTTTTGTACCAATGTTAAAAAAACTAAAACAGGAAAACATTGAGTGGCAATATAAGTGTTATATACTCACAGTCGGGATTAACCAGCCTCCCTCATCATTGTTGACACCTGTCATAAAGGGTATCTTAAGAAGCTCCTGGTTTTGAAACAGCTCCTTTACAGACTTGGTCAGGAAGTGCCCATCAACATTTACGGGAAATCTCGCTGGATCCTGGAAAGAAGGCGGTCATGTTAACCTAGGACCAGGCCTGTGCACAGGGGGATGGCTGCAGTGGCTTCAGCTACAGCTCTTTTTTTCCCCCTCCTTAAGGGACAGTCCCTTCTGGACCAAAAATGGGATGGGGTGCTGTAGAGCCACTGGCCCTCCAAATGTCTGTACGGCCCTGCCTCCAACTAGCGCAACTTAACACATTTTAAAATCAAAACCACTACTACCACGACTATTATTTTATTTATACAGGGTAAATGATTGAGACTAAGTCTCTTTTCCAGCAGTACCCTGTTAAAGGCAGAATAAATAAATTGCAACTAAACAATCATGAATAAAATAAAGTACATTCAAATAAAATATAAGCAGATACTAAAAACTAAACTACATTTTCGTCAGAAATATTGATATATACAAAGTTTCAACCAAAACAAGTAACTTCTTCAACTCCCATTTCCTCCAATCAAATTTGAAATTGTTCAACCGAAACAATCTGCTCTATTTTCAAAACCTGTTGAACCTTATTCCATTTATTTGAGGCGAAAAAAACTGAAAGCAAATTTTCCATCCTACTTTCATATATAACGTACAGTGATGGGTTCTAAATCTATCTGTAGTTACAAAGCGCAAAGCGCTGTGGTATACTATATCATGGTTTCTAAAATACCTTTTTATCCCTGGAAAGTAATTAAGCAGACAACATTCGTCTCAAAAATCAAGATGTTTGGCATCTCGCTATCTATACCTTTGCAAGGATCAGAATATCTTCCGTTGCCATACTTCTCATGCAATCTGCAATCTTCTGTGTGCTAGTGATGTCACAGCCGGATGCATTCGCTGTCATCTGAGGTAAGATATTGAGTAGGTAAAATCTGGTAAACATAATGCCAAGAAAATCCTTGAACTTACAAACATTAGAATAGGCAGCGCTGCTTTAACTTTGCATGTGTGCCTCTCAGTAGATCTTTTGCACTGAGTAACACACACAAAAACAGACTTGTTTAAACTCCATTTTCACATGATTTCAAAAGAAAGACGTGATTTGAAAAAAAAATTACCTGAGCTATAGGAAGAGGGTCATGTATTAAGAGTAAATCCATTGCAGCAGTGCCACTCTCGGCGATTGCTCTGTGAACAAGTCCGTTTGATAAAGGGGAAAGAAGCTAGGAATCAGAACAGAACAATGTTACATGGATTGTTAGGGAGAAATAACGTTTAAGCAAAAAGCAACAAAGAATCCTTGAAACGGTAAACACTCACTAACAGGGATACACTGATGCCACCTGCAGACTCTCCAAATACGGTAACAGAATTTGGATCTCCTCCAAAATTCTGGATGTTTTTGTTGACCCAGCGCAGGGCTTCAACCTGGTCTAGTAGACCCATGTTCCCTGAAATGTGCTGGTCCCCTGTGCTGTAATGAAAGCACAACTACAGTCCTTCAAATAGTTATGGCAGAGAGGCATGTTACACAACCAACCTTGACAACCCCCACGCCCACGCCCACGCCCACACATCTTTTTCTTTTTTGAAATACTTCATATTCACAATGATGCCAACTTTGCTTTAAAAATACTGACTGGTTCAGCAGTACCTGAGAAACCCTAACAATCCAAGGCGGTACTGTATCTGCACAACGACAACGTCTTGGTATGCAGCCAGTACCGAGCCATCCAATATAGAGGCTGAGCCCGAAATCAGTGCGCCACCGTGAATCCAAACCATGACCTAAGGAAAGATATGCATTATTTTTTAGAAACCAAGTTAAGGAACTGACGAAGCAGTTACAAATGTCATATTATCAACAGCGTAAACACAATACGGGACATTACAAAATACCTAGTTGGTTATTAAAATGCAAAAACCTAACAAAATCATTCTCATATATTTTTTTGCTTTATCTTAACACGGCATTAACAATGATTTTTAATAGCTTAAAACAGAATGAACATGGGTCTTACAGGGAGCTTGGCATCTTGACCAGGTTTTGCAGGAGTATAAATATTGAGGTAAAGACAATCCTCTGATACGTCAGGGATATCAACGACCAAGGAGGCATATTGAGAAATCAGGTGAATCAACAGCTCTCTGTCTTGAGGACACCTAAAAGCAAACCAGGACTTAACTAACCGCAAATTAACCACAGCTATAACAAATGTCATACTACTCAATAAGTCGACACGAACTAGCAAATGCATTAGGCTAGATAAACCAGGGGCCTGTTTCTATCTTTTTTCAGGGTCTCACATGTGTGGTTGCCGAGTGGCATCCCTCACTCCTTCCCACCCGTCTGCAGGCTGGGGCGAGGCAAGTCTGAGAGGACCAACAGGGGGTTTGGCAAATGGGATCCCCAGGTAGGCCTGAAGCACAGTTTCCTTCCCTTTAACACTCACATACTCCCCTCTAAGACTTCCCTGTTTAGTCTGAACCACAGGTCCGGTCTTCGGCCTGTAAAAAAAAAAACTAGTTTTCAATTGATAAGGGCATCTATTGAATCCACATCCTCAAGACAGTTAACTTAACATTTAGTGAAAATACAATTTCCTTGCAGTGTTTCAATACAGAAAGTTGGACGCAATGTGCAAACTACCCTGGCCTAAAAGAAGAAATGTGGTGCGTTTCAGAGAAGCTGGAACAATATTACATGTTCCACTTGAAAGAACTGCCCCACAAAGCAGTTTAACTCATATACAGGCTATCAGTCACATGAAGAATGAGGACTCATAGTGTAAGTGAACACAACCTAAATGGGAGTTGAGAACGCAATTGCTAGGTAGCTAATGTTAGCGCTAGGTTCTGTTGAGATCCACACTAAAATAGAACGCATTTTTCACTGTAAATCTTTTGATCAACGTTAACAAAAAGGCGAAAGGAGTGGGAAATTACTGCTCGCTTTGTTGTATCTTCTCTTTGTGTAGTTTGATTTGCTCTGAAATAGTCTGAGTCATGAAGGTAAAGCGATCCTTCTTCAGGTGCCGACTAGGAACCTGCTCCAGCCCAATAGCCAGGTAATCCCCTTCTGCTCCATACAGTGGCCAGTGTGCCAGACCTTCTCCATTAGGAGACCTACACACATACACAAAGTTTTAGAAAGCCCCAAAAATGTGGTTGCTACCGGGTTTTCCACAATATTTTACTCTTAATGTATTACTGATTATTATATTATTCTCACCCTGTGCGAGCAAAGTTGCCCCAATACTTCATCATGGTTCTACTTAGCTGCTCGTCTTCTTTTGTGCAAGACCCTGGAGAGGAGAGGCGCGTGAAAAAAGAAACATGGAGAAACCGTAGAGAAGGCAAGAAGGCGATTACAATTTCAAGATTTCCAGTTGTTAAAAAATGCCTCTTCTTACCGTCAAATAGGAGCTGGGACTCTGTGAAGCAAAATCCAAAGACAAAAGCAAGTTCATCTCCGTGGTCAGATCCAACAAAGCTAGGTCTCTTCGGTTTCAAAAGTTCGGCCGTTTCCTGGAACTCGTAGAAATACACAGGTACTCCTGCATCTGTTAAGAGCGCGTAATGATTACAAATGTTAAATGGTTCTGCAGCTCAGGTGGTACAACACTCTCACCACGAGAGTTAGAAATACGGTTTCCCTCTGGGCCCCCCCTACATTATTGTAGCATGCTCTCATCTCAATGCACGTATGTCTGTATGTATGTAAGTATGATAGTTGTTTTATTTAACAAAGCAAAACAAATTTTGCGGAATATTGCCTTCAAAACTAAATTTTATATTGTAAATTGTACCTCTATGGAAATTTGCGGTATTCAACGCAGGAAAGATAAACATAACGTCTCCGACCAGCTGAGTGAACCCGTCTCTTATTTTAATGCGATCTCCAGAAGTACCCAGGTACTCATCTGCTATCAGTTCAGATATCCACTGATCAGTCGCCTAGTAAAAAATAAAAACGTTTAACTGTAAACTAAAGAATCACAATTGATCATATTTTTTCCTAAGTCAGTAAGCCTACAGTTTAAAGCAATAACTATTTTAATAAATATTTCAAGTAAGTTATTTTTCACCACTTTGTGCACAAACCAATATCACTATTAGTAGTACTAAAAGTCTGAGCTCTATGCACAAAATAAGTTTGTTAACTTACATTACGGTAGAAGATGGCCAGCAAGGACAACACATGCTCTCTGTCAATTCCCTCAACCCAACCTGGTGGGGAAAAGAACTATGACAAGACAGAAATATTTGAGTTATTATTACATATTAATATCTAATTATGTCAAAGAATATAGGCACACACACACTGTATCAATTTATGGAAGTGTAGATTGCAATAATGATATTATTTATGTTTTCCAAGTGTACACCAATCCAATTTAATAATGTAATGGGAAAGCTTAACAACAGCAATGATATCTTATCCTGATATTTCACTATATCTGAAAATATTTTCTCCAATATGAATTAATATCTATCTGTTATTGTTAATTTGAGTGAACTCACATTTGCTAGAAGATATCCACCTTCGTCATTATTAGCCCCAAGCATCAAAGGGACCTTATTCATCTCGCGGTTTTGAATAATCTCCTTTGCAGACTTGGGCAGGAATTGCCCATCAATAGTCACACCAAAATATACCATTGGGTTCTAAAATAAATTTGAATAAATATTAGGAAGAGAGGCCAAAACCCAGCTTAATATAATAACTTATCAATGAGAACAACTGCATTGAAATGTCCATTGATTTGATGTAAAATTCAACTTGAAGTTGAGTTTTGTGGCCCTGTGCTATATCTGCTGTGGTGGACACACCCAAGCACCCACAAAAATAAATAATTTGCCTTAAATATAATAATGCAATATCTAATTTCTAATTGATTGTAGTTCAATCAATATAATTGTTTTTCAATAATCATGCTAATAATTGTGATTAGCCCAGCCTAATGACTCTACACAGGTAAAAGAACAAAGAGTGAATTTACATTGAAAGCACAATGTAGGCTACAACCATCCACACGACAGACTAATTTAATCAACAGGAAACATTATAAATATGTTTTTAAAAATTTAGTTTTTCATTTAACTATATGTATATTACATTTTTAACAACGGTTATATAACAGAAGGTAAAACATTGCAAACATGTGGCTGTTTATACAACTTGCTTTTAGCCCCATGCAGAATGACGAGAAACCTCTCTTAAAAGCTTGTAATATTGTATGATCTATCACATCGAATGTTTACAGATTATAACTTTCTTGGTGCTCCATTGATCTAGTGGGCCTGGGCCCAACTTGCCAACAAGGCGAATCGAGACTATCTCTTTGCCATTGTGCTAATAAGAGAGGATGCCCAGTTCCGTTTTAGCTCCTTGTTATCTTACCTCTTTTTGAATCTTCAGTATGTCATCAGCCGACAACTTCCCTATACATTCAGCAATTGTCTGTGTGCTCGAGCTGTCACAATTAGTTATATTTGCCATCATCTATATGACAAAAGATAAAACAAAAAGCAGAAAGGGTAAAGGCGTACTGAAAATGTAATGCTAAACAGAAATGTATGGGAGATGCCATTTATGTCCTTGAACTAACCTTAGCAATTGGCAGGGGAATGTCAACGAGAACGGACTCTATTAAGGCTGTACCACTCTCAGCTATTGCACCTTGGACCAGGCCAGGCGACAATGGCGAGAGGAGCTGTTAATGAGAATCGATAAGAAGTGAGGTCACGTAGACTCGGGGACAATGGCTGTCCAGCCTGAATATGGGTGTCTGTTTGTGTGGACATGTTCTCACTAGCAAAGACACGCTCACGCCACCGGCAGACTCTCCGAAGATGGTGACCGAATTTGGGTCCCCTCCAAAGTTGTGAATGTGCTGCTGGACCCAGCGCAGGGCTTCAACCTGGTCCAGCAGACCCATGTTTCCTGGAGCATGCTCATCTCCCGTGCTGAATGGAGCAACAGAGAAAATACCTTTAAATACATGATGATAAGCAAAGGGTGCCTGAACACAATCCTGAATGTAGCTCCTTCCCTTCAAGTTGATGATGGCAAGTAAAACGACAACAGTAGGAGTGGTATACATTCCTACAAGTAAATGGGCTTGGATAATATCTAGCTATAAGGTTTCCAGATCATTTAAAGGCTCATTCATTGAATTATATTCAAGTCTTACCTAAAAAAGCCCAGTATTCCCAGACGATATTGGATCTCCACCACGACTACATGCTGGTAGGCTGCAAGGGCAGATCCATCATATATGAAGACACCGCCCAATATAAAGCCTCCTCCATGGATCCACACCATGACCTGGAAAGGTGAAGCATCACATACCTCTTGAGAAATATTGTCAATATTGCAGATTTCTCATATATAAGCCCTGAATCTGTAGAGCTTAACGTGAATTTTAGAGCAATAGTGGAACTAAATAACGCTTTGTTGGTTCACTGTCAAAATGTAAAAGATTGGAAAAGCTGTTTGTGGAAAGCGTTTCATAGCATAGCAATGGAATAACACTGCAAAAGTGCTTCTGTACGTCTTCTTTGGATTCATGGAGTTCCTATAACCATGGTGCAAAATGCATTTTGAGAAATGTTAACTGTATAACTCACAGGCAGCTTGGAATTCTCAGAGGATTTGGAAGGAGTGTAAATGTTGAGGTAAAGGCAGTCCTCTGATATCCCTGGAATTTCAACCAGCTTCATGGAAAAGTTCTTTGCTAGGCCAATGGTAATCTCTAGGTCTTGAACACACCTGAAAAAAGAATATTGGATTTTAGATATTGCAAATTAATTATTTGTGTAGACCCTGTTCCCTTATCACTGGAGATGAAAAGGTGGGTTTGTGTTATTACCATACAGATAGAACACTATCTCTATGGTTATTACTGAGTCTTACACGTTTGGTTGATGGGTGGCATCCATCACTCCTTCCCAGCTCTTTGCAGGCTGGGGTGGGGCCAGTCTGAGATGACCAACAGGTGGCAGGGCAAATGGGACTCCCAAGTATGCGTCGACCATGGTCACTATCCCTTTTACAGTCAAATACTGGCCCCTTAAGACCCCCAGCTTGGTCTGGACCACAGGCCCTATTACACAAAACGAATTAGTCTTAATAAAAGAACAGAACCATAATACTAGGTGTGGTATTAAGACAAATTGCCTAAGGGTGAGTGAGCAGTCCAAAGTTTGAGTCAGTGGTAAATACAATTTAAAAAATGAAGCTAAAAAAGTAGAAGTTAAAGAAGTCAGTTGTATCAAGTCGCCATAAAGTTTAGTTTACAATTTTGATGTGCACCTGTTGAGTCTGCCTTTATGTGGGTCATACATCGCAGATACCAATCATATTACATTCATTCACAGATTGTAGAGAAAGAAATAAACAACACTCTATAATGATATGTGGTCAACGGTTGCAACTACTAAAGTAATAGGAAATGGCTGGGCAGAGGTTATACAATTGCAAAGCAACGCCAGGTTATCTTAATTTGTGCTTCGTGTCAACGCAGTTGCGACCAGATACCATGAATGTGCAAGGTTGGAACCAACATAACAGCGTACTCACAAGTATTAAGTCAATAATAATAGAACCAGAGGTTATTGGGTAATGGTTAAACTGAGAGTAACGACACTACTTGAGGGTAGTTGGAGCCGTCCAAGACAATCAGCGTACTCACGATCGACCGTGTAATTAATCAATCATGCAACACTGTTCCTTGTTTGTAACTTGAAGACTTTCAAATCAGAACCTAATAAAACATGCATAACCTACTACAAAGCTTAAATTCCTGAAATAAATGAACATTTCATGCAAATTGATATAACTATAAATACCCTAAGTATTAGTATATTTTCGTTCATTAATGTCCTTAATTCTTAAACACAATGTTGCCAGTATACTCACCAATCGGTTCGGATGTTGCCGCGACATTGAGCAAAAGTAGGCTGATTGCTATACAGAGTTCCAGAACATTTCCACAACACTTCATGGCTTCTAACGTATCCTCGGAGATCAGCTGCACGTTCTCAGAGACTGGCAACTAACTTTGTTTAAAGTAGTGTGGGCGGGGCAATATACGCCGTGAGATTTCAATGTGCAATAGAACTCTTGCTTCATTATGCCTGCGTCATTTTACCTTTGAGCTATAAGTAGGCCTACCCTCTCACCTTATTACAAAGCAGAATTTTAAAGGCTATAAATTAATTCGATTAGGCCGAATCCTGCTTTTGCAAGTGATTCATATATTCATTGCTAGTACTGTGGGTTACTCTAATGACGCTCACGTTGTGAATGTTGTATCATACATCCTCTGCAAAGTGTTGTACTTAGGCTACATTTGCGATTTATGAGTTTTAGTCTGCTCTGAACACATTTGCTTATGATAGGGGTTAGACAAAAAAATTGATATAGGCCTATATCAGGACCAATTCCTTTCGTGGTAGTAGACAGTACGCACTATTATAGGACTACCATATCGATACAGCTGGCACTATAAAGCATCAATTAACACACTTTTCAAAAATCCGACGAATTATAGGACTCTTTTGGCTTGAAGAACCATTCATTTACCAGAGGCCTAGCCGATAAGGCCTATAGTGAAAATAGACCAAGTACGCCTATGCCTATTTATATAAACTAGGACTATGTGAGATCGCATTAAAATACTATTCGATTGATTGATGATGGGCGGAGGGACTGTGCTCAAAGATAACATCAAGTTCACGAAACAAGTTAAAACCTAATCCTGACATGACAGTTATATCTAATCCTACAGCCTCGCGTGGTCATCCCTCCAAATCTCGTTCTTTCAAACTAAACTGGTAGCTCTGGAGAGTTTCTCCTCTCTTTTAGGGCCTTCCAGACCATCAGCATTGACAGTTTAATCAGAAGGCATGAGTTTGGTTGATACAAACAACATAGGGTCGCACCTTCTAGAACCTTCGAAGGTTTGAATGTGTTTTCTGGGACTCAATAGTTGACCAATCAGGCAAGAGCCTGATTTGGGCTGGCCAATCCGGTCTTAAATGTTTTAGTCATTAGGGGAGATATCACTGACAAAATGTGTGGATAGAAGATTTCCAAAGGCAGAATGATGATTTGCATGCATGCATCGAAGATGTGTACGAGTACATTTGTCTTATAGGTAAGACAAATTTCATGCATCTCTTTTGCAAACAGAAGAAATAAGTTGCAAATCTTTTTACAAGTGCAAAACTAAAGTCATTAATTTTGCTGGATAGAATCTGACTCGACTGAGCTCAGAACGTTGTTTTAAAGACATGGTCTACTCTACTCCATATAGGATTAGGCCACATGAAACACCGTCGCCTACAGCTTCAAAAAAAGACTTCAAGTGTGAACACCGCCTAACGCATGCGTCTGCTCTTTCTACAACTGTGCACAGTGTAGGCTACTGAATGTGAAGCAAGCTTTATTTGGTTAGCGTAAAAAACTATGCTGGAGACATGAATTCGACAGCAAAGTTAACGAACCAGCTGATATGTGGGATTGATAATGGTAAGCTACTACTGCAAACAATGTATCATCTATCTTATATGCAAAACTGACTGATACGTCTCCACCTGGCAACTTGTGATCAGATATCGTTACGTTTCGTTAATGTAGTTAATTTGCTAACATGTTCTAGCTGGCTAAACCAAGCCTTTCATTCGTATTTGACCAAATCCAAGTGTAGCCTGCACACTTTGTTATTCTTCTCGCCCCAGAGGTCTACAAAGACTCAGAGCAATATGGTCGACCCAGAGTCGATGTCCCAACGTCAAGGCATTTGCCAATAGGTCTACAGGGGTTTGGCCTGCCCAGGCAGGAAACAAGCCAGCTCCAAGGCAGAAGAGATGGCATGACCTTTACCAGAAGGTAAAATTGCTAAACAGACGAAAACCGACACATAACGCCTGCAGGCTGTGTCTCTGCTGCTGATTCCACTGTTGACAAACTCGTCTCTCTCTAGCAGTTTCTTGTTTGGCCCATAAGGCACATACTGGTAAGGGTTGCTCTGTAACTTCATCTAAGATGTAGGCAATATATCTTAGTTATATTCAAGTTGTTCTGTCTTGTGAATGAATTTAGTTATATTGCAATGTTAATAAATAACTAAATCAACTTTAAATAATTCGAACCACGACCTCGCTAAGCTTACAGATTTGTCTTTTGGCACGCGTTATTCTTTGCTCGTTGCTGCTGGTCTAAGGCAGGGCAGGTAGTGATACCATAAAAAGAACGGCTCTCACTCGGTTCCCCTCGTTCGTACTAAAGAGCCGTTCAAAAGAATCGGATCGTTCGCGAACGTCACACCACTACCCTAGAGCTGCGGCCTCTGGTTTTTATTCAGAGAGCAGGCCAATGTTATTAACACTTCAATACAATTGTCTGTTAATTTAACACATTCTGACACAATTGATTGTTCGTTTTCGGTTAAATAAACATTATAAATGCGGCAATTTTTAACGCTAATAACGGGCCAGTGGCGCAATGGATAACGCGTCTGACTACGGATCAGAAGATTCTAGGTTCGACTCCTGGCTGGCTCGATTTTTTTAACTTTATATTATTAACCTTTTACCAATAACTCCCTTACAACGTTTTCTTTTTGTATCTCGGTTATTCTTTTAAAAATAATATATTATTTGCCGACCCTTTGGAAAAGTATCATATAAGCCTAACTATTTCCATTATAATATATGTTCTACCCCAATTGAACGCAATGAAATGTAAAACTTGCCTATTTCAAATCAAATTGATAGCTCTAGCACCCTGCATACAGTGGCGTTACTGAAACTACTCATGGTTGTAAGGACCTGTTCCACCTCACGTTAGTTACGCTACCCACCCAGTACGATTTTTCGAAAGAGAAGCGGAGGAACAGAGGCAGCGAAGGCTTTTCTCTCGCGAGGAAGGACGCCGTTATCGGAATCCTTACAAACAACACGAGAATTCATCATTCAGACGGTAATATAACCCAAACTAGCACGGTACATATTGTCGTGTGCTTGAAGTGGAGATATTGGTTGCACTCAAATCACATATACATGGATTTTTTTTGCCAATCTGAACTAACAACGCATCTGCGACCATGAGGCCCGCTAACTAGCTAACAGGCTAACTGTTAGGACTGGCATGACTACGGCTAATGCGCTAGCTATCTAGGTACTAGTCCTTAGTCAGCCACAAAATGTTATTAGCTAACATCTTAGCCAACATTAGCGCAAGTTAGCTAAACATACCGGGTGCCAATAATAGTAATTCTAGCTGTGGTACTCAAAACATTAAACATGGCAACGGCCAAGCACAATGTAACGTTAAGTTTTTAATGCCCGCCCCGAGTCGACAAACAAGAAGCATACGAGCCATGCAGAGGCTAAGCTAACGATACCTTCGCTAACGTTATTATTTTTTACCATCGTAATGTAGTACCATGATTTAGCCAGCTGCTTAAGCCCACGTCAAGTGACACCGACCACCGTATCTACAAACTAATGCAAGTTCCAGCTCACGTAATACATTGCATGTTAAACGCAATAGACAGGACGAGTTCCAGGCTATTTTATGAACATTTGAGTCCAAGCAATTCTATCAATTGTTAGTCACACTAGTAAGGTTACCAGACTGCAAGCTTGCTTGAACATCCTACCATTTCCCAATGAACTAAACTAAATGCAGCAATACTCCCCTCATTAACTACCGGTCTACTTAAATATGCCCAATCCTTTTGCCTATTATAAAATAATTACTTTGCTTTTGCCAAGTGCATGAACACTATCATGTTGAAATTAGATTCGAAGTGTAATAAAACTTTCAAATATGTTAATTCCTGATAATGAAGTTAAGCAATGTTCTCCAGTATCAATCCATTGTTTTGGCTTTCTGTATCAAGGCACTGTAATGTACAAGTAGTCTGAAACAAGAGATCAGGTATGGTAGGTGATCCTCAAGAAAGTTTGAAATGTGTCTCGTCACCAGTAAATCTTTCTTTGTTCATCCACCTTGTTTCTGTTATTACAGATCTGAATGATGTCTGAGCAAGATCTGGATGAAATAGTGCAGATAACTGTGGAGGACTTCGTTCCAAGTGAACAGACTGGTACAAGTGATTATTTAAATAATGTTTTTGCTCAATGAAACCCAAGCTGTTTTGTGAGATTAATATGCAGCTATGTTTTATTTGTATTAGACATGTTGGACAATCATGAGGATGGGGATAAGCCTCTAAAGAAAAAGCGTAAGGTAGAAAATAACGTTCAAGACACATCCATTAAGGTATGTCTTCACTCCATCTTGGATCTTTCAAGATTGTGATATATCGGGATGTTTTTTTTGGTATAAATTGCATTGTCTTGCAATTCAATGATGTAATATTGCTAATTTTCTCTTTCCCTTTATTTTTTTGAAGAACTTATTGTACACCATCAACCAGTCAATATGCCAGCGTCTGGACAGCATTGAGAACAAGCTGCAGGCAGTTGAGGCCACATGCAAAGCCTTGGGGCGCAAGCTGGATGCTGTGGCAAACTCCAGGAACCTGCTGGCACCGCCCATCCAGGTTCCCATGGTAGCCGGATCCCCTCTTGGGGCCACACAGACCTGGAACAAAGTGCGCTGGTGAGCTGCGGGGAAAATAACATGGTTTTACTTGTACTGCTAAATTGGGAAGAACTTTGGGAGCAGCAAGGTGGGGCTGTGTGTAGCACCTGAGAGAATAACAACACTTTGAGGCTGCACTTCTAGAATTGAAGCTGCTTTTCTAATTTTGTGGTAACAGTTTTGACAGTGGGAAACCTTTGTTTATTGGCAAAAAGTATGGCTACGGTACATATATATGTACACACACACACACACAGAGGTGGGTGAAAAAGTAAAGCCAAAACATGAATAACGATTCGAGAAACATACAAATGCTGATGTTTCTATACATGTGTTACACCTATGCAGCCTGTCATGCTTTGTGGCATGTTCAATTGATGCTTTTTTTATCATAATGACCCATTTCTGTCTGGATGGGAGTGGTGTCTCCAGAATACAATGGCCATATCAAAATGGCCACGAGGGGTCACTGAATAGTGTGAATAGAAAAATTATGTGGATCATGTACGGTATGTACAGTAACTCAGTGGTATGGTAGTATAGTCTCAGTCAAGTCGACCCTGTATACATTAATTAATAAACTACGACCTTGACAGCCACGAGATCTCAACCCAATCGAACACTTATGGAAGTCAGACAGTCCTCTCATTGTCAGCCTTCTCTACCTCTTTACCACCATCATCCAAACACAGGGGATATTGCCTGAAAGAATTATGTTTCATGCCAAAGACGCCTTGACTCTGTTCTCACAGCTTGTCATGTCCCATCACCTTCTAATAGTTATTACTACCATTATTATTTTGCTTAACTTATCGGCCATTTGTTATATATAACGGTGTTTGTCTATCCTGTTGAAAGAAACTTTGAAAATCCGTATTCTTCTTCCCACAGTGTTGTTCCACAGACAAACGTCATAGTGAGCAGTGAGAGACAGAAGGTTACAGGCCAGGAGGACACTCCATTAGATAACCTTCTCAGCAAGTGAGTAACTGACTTGACACCCAATTATTCAGTTGAAATAAAATACGTTTGCTTGAGTGTAACTAATCGCTGCAAGAGCTCTAACTGAGCTGCTTCAGCAACTATAAAACCTTTTGCGATGGCATTTCAAAATACACAGGATGCAGTGTTATACAATATCCCGTATGCTATAATCCAGACTATTTCACAAAACAGGAACTGTTTTACAAAACATTTCTTACGGGATTTGGGGTGGTAGAAGAAGTCTTTTGGGTTTTGAAGTGGACACATTTTTTCCTGGATGTTGTGTTGAATTGAGCCCACAACATCTCCACAAGGCTCAAGAACGAGCAATTGCGTCTCCGGGCCAATCATATCCTCTCTCGTGACGGCCAGAAATTTAATCAGGATGAAAAGGCTTTATTAAACCGAGTAATCCCTATGCCATTCCTTCATGCTTGGTTTTTGTTGAAATATTTGAATCCAAAGACGCTCCAAATGGCTTACTGTGTGTGTGTGTGTGTGTGTGTGTGTGTGTGTGTGTGTGTGTGTGTGTGTGTGTGTGTGTGTGTGTGTGTGTGTGTGTGTGTGTGTGTGTGTGTGTGTGTGTGTGTGTGTGTGTGTGTGTGTGCGCCTTACAGCACAGCTAGTGGAAGGAGACAGAACACCATCCTGGTCAAGGTGCCCATGCCTGAGGATAGTCAAGAGGACCAGGAGAGTGGGTCGGAGGCCAGTGACTCTGTCTCCAACGGCCATGCCAATATCCAGAACACGCAGAACGTCACCCTCATCACCCTC
Source organism: Aplochiton taeniatus (assembly GCA_017639675.1). NCBI lineage: Eukaryota > Metazoa > Chordata > Actinopteri > Galaxiiformes > Galaxiidae > Aplochiton > Aplochiton taeniatus. Next base: position 6,564,089 of record CM030181.1, on the reverse strand, counting down.
AACTCGGAAGGTACGCTGATGCGATGAGACTCGTATCAAATAGAAAGCCAACTCTTCTGGCTAACATGGAGTGTCAACCATGTTATCATGCCATGTCGTAGATAGAATTTGCCTGTTATTAAACATATGAAGCACAGTAAGAGATGTTACTCTAGTTTTATGTCACTTCATTCCCAACTATCGCCACATGGGGGTGCTGTGGGATCAGATGAGCAGAAAGTAAACTTAGCTGTGCTGCAGTATTTAAATTTTTTTTGTTGGACCCGTGAATGTATTCATTAATGGGTATTTCTTAAGACCGATACATCATTAGCTTTTTCTCCGCATGCATCATTCTCTGAGAGTTACTTGTACCTTTAGGGCTCGGGTTGGCAATTCCGAATATGGGAGTTATGACTCCCTTTCTGCTGAAAAAATAGCCCATCTATCTGATGGTGAGGGGCACTCCGCAATGCGCATATACCTGTTGTGCTGGTCATCTTAGAGAAAGAGCACGTCTGATTGATTGTCACAGATGCCCAGCACGCTTAGCTTTTTTTACCTCTAGATGTCCTTTAATCTAATCTTTCCAAGAAATTATATGTTGGTGTGCATTAACAAAAAAAAAAAAAATGCATAGCAGATTAAATTGCCTACTTCAGATTTAATGGCAGCTGATATGCACAGCTTTTGCGTTGATTCCTGCAGTTACCTGAAAAGCATAATTTCTTTCCTGAAGTACAGCCCCATTTTGGCTAACTGATAATAGCAGGAATCAACGCCAAAGTTATTCGTTAGCCAAAATGGAGCTGTATTTCAAAAAGAAATCATGCTATCCAGATAACTTTGGCGTGGATTGCTGCTGTTCTCTGGAAAGCATCATTCACTTTGAAATACAGCTCCATTTTGGCTACCTGATAAGATTTGGAGTAAATCATTTTACTTCATCCTCCCCCCTTTCCCCCCGTTTCTAGAGGACTTCCCAGGGGGCACCTGGCTAGGGGACGAGACCAACCTGGAGATGCGCGTGCGGTCCCCCGTGTCGCCCGGCGACATGCTCCACATAACCACCAACTGCCGCACGGCGGAGAAGATGGCGCTGACGCTCCTGGACTACCTGTTCCACCGCGAGGTCCAGGCCATGTCCAACCTGTCTGGCCAGGGCAAGCACGGCAAGAGGCAGCTCGACCCCCTCATGATCTACGGCATCCGCTGTGAGTCACCTGACCTGAAAGCCCCCCCCCACACACACACACACACATACACATTCCCACTGTCATTGACCCACTTAAAATGAGCACCACAACCATCTCAACGGTTCCCAACCATTGCACATTTGATCAATCTAGCATTTTATGAATAAGTGGAACTTCAGCGGCCCCACCTTTACCTCTCTTGATTTCCGTGCTTTCACAATCCCCGCTCCACAGCGGTACAGTACAGTACAGTGTGCGAGTGCGATTTTGACCCCTGCAGCTCTCTTCCTACGGCTGCTCAGCCACCGGCGGCCATCTTGCATTCCCAGGGCAGGTTACAACAACACGCATTCATCATCGCACACATGCATTAATGCGGAACACATTTCATGGCATGCCAAAGTGTAAAGGGCGTGCACGTGTGGGTCACGTTGATCCTGCCGGAGCCTCTCCTGTTTCAGCCAGCCCTTTGATTCCAAACTAAGCTGGGACTAAAGGGATAAGGTGCGGGCTTTTGGAGCCGTTCCTCTGATTCCTGTGGCTGCTATGTGGGTCGGGCGGCACATGGCAGCGCTACGGCCTCCCTGGCCCTAAATCTATCAGCGCCTGCCATTTCCAGGCCAGCTCCTCTGCAGGGCTTGACTCACCTGCATGCACGTGCAGTAAGCACGCACGCGCGCGTTCAGTTTCTTCTGGTGGGGTTATAACAAGTGCCTGTTTATTTAGCCTGCAATGTACGCTTGTTATTTTAGGGCGTGTGCCCTACCTGTGTGTGTGTGTGTGTGTGTGGGGGGGGCTGCAGGGGGAGTTGGCCCAATGTGGAGGTATGTAAGAGCTGGGTTATAGCCAGGTGAACGTCTCCCTCCTTTCTCTCGGTGTGTGACTCCCGTCCGCACATGGAGGAGCACCTGTCCTGCTTGTTCGTACAGGACCACCAAGAGCCAGCCCTCTTTGCTGGTCTACACCCACTCTCCGCTAACACCCCCGGCGCCCCAGCTGCTCAGCCCCTACCAGCGGGCTGTGGCTGCCCCATTAATGGAGCTGGAAAAGTAGCTGTCAACTGCTGTCACACCCGCAACCGTGTATTAACACCCACTAACACAGCCACTTACATGGCTCCAGGCCTTTTTCTCTGGTCCACCCCCACCTCAGTGTAAGCCCACGCCCTGCCTGCGTTGCGAGAGACCCAAGCCGTTTTTCTTTTCCTTTAAAGGACACGCTCTTCTGCTCTCCCTCCCTCTCCCTCAGGTCACCTGTTCTACAAGTTTGGAATCACCGAGTCGGACTGGTACCGCATCAAGCAGAGCATCGACTCCAAGTGTCGCACGGCCTGGAGACGCAAGCAGCGCGGCCAGAGTCTGGCCGTCAAGAGCTTCTCTAAACGTACGCCTGCCGCTCAGGGCAGCACAGGTATAGCACACGCAGTGTGCACACAAAAAAAAACAAAAAACAACAGCAACACATGCTTCGGTTTACCCGGCTGTGTAAGAAAGCTAGAGTTGCTGAGGCCTGTGTGTGTGTGTGTGTGTGTGTGTGTATGTGTGTGTGTGGTTGCAACAGATGGTTATAATCTCTTACAACACTGGCCGCTGTCCTCCCCTCCCTAAGATCCATCACCCCTCACCTCTGGCTGCAGGGGGAAACCCAGATATCCTGTGAGCACACACACACACACGGGACGGACCGTTGGGGTGGGCGGCCCTGCGCTCACAGGCCACACACACCCCAGAGTTTGCAACAGTACACACACACACTCACAGTCAGATAAATGGGAAACCATGGTGGAGTGTCTAGACTGAAGCCAGGAGCTCTTGTTTGGCTACTCGGCCATAGTGTGTTTAGACCGCCTGCCTGAGAGGCCTTGTTGTGTATTTAGAGGGGTTTTGATGAATTATAAACTCCCCTATAGTCCGGCAGATGTCACTAGCTATGGCCTAGTTTGTTCCACACGATCATTAAGGCGAGTGTGTGTGTGTGTGTGTGTGTGTGTGTGTGTGTGTGTGTGTGTGTGTGTGTCAAGCCTGTGTCCCTGTCTCCAACTGTACAAATATCATAGCCTAATTCATCCTCTGCAGTCCTTCTGGGCCTCAGTGAGAGGCAGAGACTTCCCTAAACGAGGGCACATCTGCCCCGAGCTCACACAGCCTCTGTCTGTCCTTTTCTCCAGAAGGGGGCATGGGAGCCGAGGCATCCCTCATCGAGGGGGCCACCCAGCAGACCCTGCACTACGCCCTGGCCAACCAGCAGGTCCAGATCCACCGCATCGGAGAGGACGGACAGGTCCAGGTGGTGAGTGTCCCTCTCTTCCCTCTCTCTCGCTGTTACCTTCCTTTCGCAAGTCAGCAGAGGCCTCCTTTCTCTCTCTCTCTCTCTCTCTCTCTCTCTCTGTCTCTGTCTCTCTCGCTCTCTCTCCCTTCTTCTGAACCTCCATCTTGATCCTTCCTTCTCTCCTCTTCCTGCCTCCATCTCCTCTGCATGTCCCCTGAGGGTTTCAGTGCAGAGCATTGTACCCCCGGCCCGCCCCCCCAACGCCGAGGCACATGACACGGGAATCTCCACAGGAAGATGTTCTCGCTCCGTGTAGGAGAGGACGGGACGACCCATCACAGCTGCTGAGGTCAAAGGTCACAGGCAAGCCCATATCGCCACGGGTGGGTGGGCCAACAGGAAGTTATCGAGCCAATCGGGGCCTTCCCTTTTGACACCTCTGTCACACCATGACCTGGCTTTGAAGAAGGAGGTTGCATAAGATTGGAACAGAGAACTCGGGTTGTTCTCAGTAATACTACTGCTAAGACGAATAGAGTTGTTAACTCCCAATTGCTTGTCTTGTCACTATCAATCTTTTTAAGATCTACAATAATTACTTGTGTAACTGTTATGGATTCAAGCCATTGCTTTTAAGCCAATATGTTATTGATACTGGAGCTAAAGTAAAACCCTGCTTCAATGTGGGATATATCATTGCTAATAAGGAAAGGGCTTTCTTTTATTTCTTTTTTTCTGTCTGAATTGTGAACTAGATTCATGTAACTATTAAGAGTTACAAAACAAGAAACACAGACCGTTTCAAAGCAAATCCTGCCAATTGTGGATGTGCGTGTGTGCCAGGGAGATTTACGGTCTGTTCCAGATACAGTGTCAAGAGCTTTCATTCTGTAAATTATGCAACACAAATTGAACATTGAACAATTTCCGTTATGTCAACAGTTCGCGTTTGGTTAAATGAACCCAGGCTGAACCCCACATACTGTAAAATGTAATGACGCTGTTGGTCCCCCCCATAGCCTATAAGGGCTGGCCGCCGTTCTGTTAAAGCCGTCTTGCAAACGACAGGCAATTAATCCAAGAAGACGACCAAGTCTATTATCGACTCTTTTTTTTTAAAATATGGAATGCACTTGGCCTCTAAACAAACAAGGCGGATGATGATGCCGACGGCCATGATGATACTGAGAGGGCTATGGAGGCCTTTCTTAACCCGCGTCGGACGTAAACCCAACGGGAAATGACGATCCAGCGGCGAAGATATCAGGAAGAGCCGGGATGGTGCGGAGTCGATCACCGCCGGGAGCTCGTGCCGCGGCGATTACCGCCGCTCCGCGCCTCAAACTGCAGCCCGAGCCGGAGATTTACGAGTGGTGCTAATGCGGTGGAAGGGAAATGGAACGCCGTGGGGACCGCGCTGATGTTCCGGGCCGGGGAGCAGCACGACCCCGCTGGGGTCCAGCCATCAGAGGATAGGTGCACGCCGCGGCCCTCGCGTTACGCGGAATTGAGGACAGACAAAGAAGTGCTCCTTTGTGTGCGATAAAGCATTATCCTGTCAACGGGGGGAGGCAAAAACCTCCTATGGCTGAGACAAAGTAGACATTTGATACGGGGAAACGGGTGTGTTTTCAGCTCGTTTGGGCCTCTGTAGTGACCGGTGTGTGTCTGTCTGCTTTCAGATACCCCAGGGTCATCTCCACATCGCCCAGGTACCGCAAGGGGAGGAGGTGCAGATCACACAGGACAGTGAGGTGTGTGTGTGTGCGTGCGCGTGCGCGCGTGCAGTTCAGTGATGCACGGGGTATCTCAATAATACTTTGTTCCCATTAGATTCAGTAGACAAACTTCAGCCCGATCAGATGTTCTGTGTTAGAGCGCTTGTTTATATTCCCGTCTGCTTATCCATGGGTTTTTACATTTGTTTCCACATGGCCCCTGTCCTTTAGATGACAGAGTTGCATGCAAACAACGAATTGGCCAACCAGTGGAATTATTATGAGAAGCTGAGTCAGAACCACACCAAGTATCTCCAAACAGCTAGTGAAGGAGGTTAATAAGAATTGGGAGTAGAGGTATTTATTTCAAGGCGCCACTCTCGTCACACATACAAAAAGCACTCTCCAACTCGCATGTGCGTGTTACTGTGCGAAGGCTTCAATGGCGAACGGAACTGTTAAAACAAAGTTTACAGCTCGGGATCTTTATAAGTCTTAGACATGCATAAGCTTCGGAGAGTTAAAGATAGCGAGAAAGTGAGAGGAACGGCAAGAACCATAAGGAGGGGAAAATCTCCAAAGCCTTTCCTGCTCTTTGTGACTGAGGCCAGAAACGTTTTTTTCCTTCTTTTTCCCCCCGCTTTCTCCGCTTCCTACTCAACAATATTGTTTGCTTTTTGAGTTCAAAGCTTAGCAACAAAATCCAACTTCTCCCAGATGCCACTCACCGAGTGTGTTTTCATTTGGGACGGGCCCTTTTTTCATCAAAGCCATTGGTTTCAGCGCGCATGAAAAGGAAATGAGCTATTTCTGAGAGATTACTGTGCTCCCTGTCAATATGTCAGCCCAGACAGCCCAGTATGTGTACATGAACTACCCCCAGGAAGAGAAAACAGCCTGGGGCTTGGGATTAGCTAAATAGGGGCCTGTTTAGTGGGGCTTTTTCCTGAAGTGGTCTTGGTAATGTCTCTGTGGTTGTGTGGTCACTATGTTGATGCACGTCTACTACTGTCCAAAGCTCATTGTGACCGTTTGTCTCTCTTCCCTCTTAGGGAAATCTCCAGATCCACCAGGTGCACGTTGGCCAAGATGGACAGGTAACACGCACGCACACACACACACACACACACACACACGTGTGCGTGCTCTCGTAGCTGCTCCACATTGCTTAGTGTCCGTATTATCCCACTCTTCCCGTTTACGATGTCAGTGATCCTGTGTCTGCTACAGTGCGCCATCTCCTCCGGGCTGTCTGGACTGTCTGGCTGAGGTTGACGCCGCAGATCCCTCTGTCATACCATGTGTTCACAGAACCATCTTAAACTCTTCCTTGTTTTAACGTCTCTATCTCTCTTTCTCTCACTCTCTCACACACACACACACACACACACACACACACACACACACACACACACTCTGTGTCTGTCCTCCTGTTGTCTCCCACTCTGTCTCTGTTGGCTGTTTTGGACGGAGGCTTCTTCTTCTTTCTCTCCCCTTTCCTCCGCCGGATCAAAGGGAGGCCTCTGGGATCAAAGCAGACCTGGGTCTGGGCGACCATGACACAGATGGCCGCTGCGCATCATTTCATATTCATCACGCTCGTCTAAGAGGACTCTCTTTCTCACGCTCCCTCATGTGAAGGGCACAGTGTTGCTGTAGCTGTGCTGAGACAGGTGCCTGTCAGAACACCAAACCCGCTCTCCATAAGGGCCCCAGCTACTTTTTAAAACCCCCGCTAGGGACGGATGTATCGTCTGATACGTGGAGGCGGTCCAGACGTTTGGAATTAGCGACGAAGCAAAATCGGCGTATGTATGCCGTTGTTTTGAAGTAACCTCGGCCCTCACGCACTCGCCACGTCAGGGTCCTGCAGATGGGCAACCTAATTGTAACCAGTCGCAAGTGGGGCTCGTCCGAGCCATGGATTCATTTTACGGTCTGGTTGTTGTGGCTTTGGGAGGCCGCGGGCGGTGATGGGGTTATGATGTGAGGTGGGATAATCCTGTTTTTGTTGTTTCTATTGTTTTCTTGGCCGCCTCGCAGCCAATTTAACAGGTCACGTGAGGTAGTCTTCCCACACCCTCTACAGCTTTTCCCTGGAAAACCCACAAACCCACTCTCTTTTATCTCTTTCCCTCCTGTCCTTAGATGACCTGCTTTGCCTGATGGCCTCTTTTCTGCTCGGTAGTTGTTGTTTTTTTTAGGGTGTTAGCAACGGCCCGTTAGTCGGCTCTGGTTTTGATTGCATGGCTGTAACTCTCATTGATCTGTTGACCCTCGCGTCAAAATGATTGATCCCCTTGGCTTTCGCCCAACAAAGTATATATTTTAGCTCTTCCTGTCGGTTTCCCGTTGACGGTGGAAAAGGCGAAGGAGGCCGGAGTGAGAGACCAACCCCTTCGTCGTTTGCGGCGACTAATGGTCTTCCAAGACGGACACGCTAAGCCACTCTGCCCAGGAGACTCACTGTGCTTAGTCCTGTAGCTTTTCTCTCTTCGGTGGCACACATACTAGAAAGGCGTTCATTTTAATAGGCAGGGAGTGGAGACAAGCTGTTCTGCTCCAAGTTGTTAGGGCATGGCTGCGGAGTGTACAGAGGCCTTTGGGCCTGTCATAGCGGGCTGGTCTTAACTGCGTAGGAGCCTAACAAGAGCCTCGAGGCCCCCCCAGCCATCCTGGTCTAGTCCAATAAAGCCCCCTCTCTGTTTTCCCTTTCTTTCTAGAGTTTGATTGTGTCTGTAAAATGATACGAGGCCCGCGCCAAAACAAACACACACTTGGTTTTTACTTCTAACCTAGTGTTCCAGGTCTAGCTTTTCACATACTCATATGCGCATGCACACACACACACACACACACACACACACACACACACACACACACAGTGTGGCATAATCCTTTCGCTAGGAGGCCCGTATTCCCAGGCAGTGAGTCAAGAATAAAAATAGCTGACAAGTCAGTTTTGTGCTTCTAAGAGACAGTTGTGTTTTTATTGCCATTAGCCTGCTCTTAGAGCTGATGGAACCCAGAAGGACAGACAGACAGACAGACAGACAGACAGACAGACAGACAGACAGACAGACAGACAGACAGACAGACAGACACTGGGGAGAGAGACTTCAAAAGGAGATGGTTTCCAGCGGACCGCGTTCACCAGAGAACATGCCAGGGAGACGAGGGGGCCGGCCTGCAGCCGACATGAACCCAGCCACGGGTAGGCGGGGTGACGTGAGGGCGACGCACTGCCCACATGCCAGCGACCGTTGGCTCCCCGCGGGTACGCGTTGCGTGTTATTACCGCGAAACCCCACCCATCGGCCTCTCTCCTGATGATCTCATGGTGGTTCTCGTGCCGTGTGTGGGGGTGGTGCTGACACGGCCGGGGGCACGCTAGCGTAGCCTGTCCTACAGTACGTCACGCGGGACGGCTGCTCCCCCCCCCTCCCTCCCTCCCTCCTCCGCTCTCTCCGGTTGCCCCTGCTCCCCCTCCCTCTCTCCCTTTTATCTAGCTGGGCTATAGATAGGAGCGTCCAGCCTCGGAACAGCTGGGTGTGCTTCCCCCAGCACATCTCACTTCCTCTGCTCACAGCAGCTGCGCGGCCCCCTGGTGGCCGGGGTCAAGATGCGGGGGCAGGTGTGTTTGTGTGGCGTGGGCGTATGGGAACTGCTTGTCTTTGAGAGAGAGAGAGAGAGAGAGAAAGGGGGGGTTCGGGAGATGTTATTGGCTGTACGGCAAGTCCCTTTTCGAAGACCGTTGGAGTTTGTTTTTGTCCGTCACACATGTTGTTTCTGGGAGTGCTGCTTGTGTGGCTTAGGCTCATGTGGCCGCGGCTAACGGACAAGGGCTGAAGATCGGCTTCCCATGGAGGTGCACCACAGGGTAGCCCTCTGCAGCTGAGCGAGGGGGACAGAGGCGGTGTTAGAAAGGCTGTGAGCGCCGCGGACAGACCCCTGGTTCTCTCCTGCCGTCGCCCCTTCGGTCTCCTTGAGTTACCAACCAACCCGCTGCTGCTGGGACGGGCACACAAGTCCGTCTGAGATGCTTTGTCCTGCAACGTGCGTGTGTGCGTGTGTGTCTGTGTGTGTGGAGGGGTGGATGGGGGCGTTGTGCCCGTCTTTGCCAGCATACCTCGGAACTCTGCCCGACGGCGGCCACTGAAGTCCGGGCTGCACTGCATCCAGATCGCCCTGTCAGCCTGCTAATAGCCTCCCGTGCTGACGGGGGTTGGAAAAGGATGGTCTGTGAACTTCAGAGACGATTACTGCCAAAGCCCCCTCCACCCCACCCCCCAACCCTTCTCCCAGCCAGCCCGTCTCTCTCCCATTCCTATGAAAGCTCTTATCCAGTGCCCTCTGATCTGGCCCGGCACTGACAGAGGGAGACCCGACTGATGAGCCAGAGATGAAAGGACCCACTTATGAGGAAGAGGAGGAGGAGGAGGAGGGGGAGGAGGAGGAAGAAGAAGAGGAGGGGTAAGACGCCGAGAGGAGAGATCGTTTTCCGAGTTGTCAGGGAATTGAACTGTGAGGCATTCGGTTAGGAATCTTTTATTATGAGTGCACGCACATAAACAAACACACACACACACACACACACACACACGGGCGCATAATCACATTGACACATGATGCCCATGTGGTACCTCTCTCTCTCCGTCTCTCTCATGACTCTTGAAGTGCTGTACATTGAGCTCCCAGTGTTCTGTGAGCTCACGTTGTTTTCTCTCCTCAAGCAACCCTCACAACCCTCCCCACCCCCACTGGGCCTGTCTCCCTCGCATCATCTCACTCCCATGACGAGCCATAAACTTAGCCTCCAAGTTTCCCCGTCCAAGTCGGTGTCAAGCGCCGGTGCTGCACCAGGGAGGCCTGTGGGGGTGCTGTGAAGTGGCAACCGAGAACTTCTGGTCCACTTTGCTTTTGGCTCGTCCCGGCGCCCTCCTCCTCCTCCTGCGGCTCGTTCCCCCTCGGGTCGAGTTCCGGCCCCCTCTCTTCCTGTCAGCACATGTTGCGTCACACCAGCAGCGGTGCTGTTCGCGGCGCGGGTGTGGGAACCGGGTCAGAGAACACGGGGTCCGGCTCCGTCTGGGGCCCCGGCCAGCACGGCTCCCCCCGGCCCGCCGAGCGGAGACGGTAAACACACATCCGGGAGGCGCGGGACAAAGGGGGGAGGCGTTCAAGGGGTGAAGGTGGGGTTGAAGGAAAGGTTGAGGTGAAACACAGGTGAGGAGGAGGTGTTGAGTTGAAGAGTAGACCGCAGCTATTCCTGATCACCACGGCGGTCTGCATCCCAGCATATCTGAGAATGCATTGATTCGTTGGTGGCTGTTAGTGTATACGTGAGTATGTGCACGTACAGGCCCGCAATCTAGTGGTTTGTGCTTTGACGTTACACGATGACGTCAGCCCCTGTCAGAGCTGTACTGGGTTTGTCACGGTGAAGATGTGGAGGGGCCATAACATCATTCTGTCCCTTTTCTTGTCCTGGTGGATACACACACACACACTCAGAGCAGATGGAGGGGAGGACCGCAAAGTTAATCAGCCTCAGACTCGCCTTGAAATCAATGCGCTGGCACACAGCCTGAATTGTTATTTAATTGTCCCCATTTCTCGCTGTCCGAGAATGTTGTTGATAATGTGCACGGGGTCGCCGGGCACAACCTGTTCCCCAGAACCAAGGGGGGGAGGAGGAGGAATGAATCGAAGAGAAAAGGAGGAGGGAGAGGGGGAATGAATCGAGAAAAGGAGGGGGGAAACACAGATGTTTTACAACCAGTATGTTTAGTGTATGTTTAATGTATGCTAGCGGTGTAGGGTTGAAAATGTTGACAGGGCAGGATTGGGTTTCAAAGGAGTGCTGGGTTAACCAGAGTCTGCTCTATGTCCTGTGGCATCATGCTCAGGAGGAGAGAGGGAGAGAGAGAGAGAGAGAGAGAGAGAGAGAGAGAGAGAGAGAGAGAGAGAGAGAGAGAGAGAGAGAGAGAGAGAGAGAGAGAGAGAGAGAGAGAGAGAGAGAGAGAGAGAGAGAGAGAGAGAGAGAGAGAGAGAGAGAGAGAGAGAGAGAGAGAGAGAGAGAGAGAGAGAGAGAGAGAGAGAGAGAGAGAGAGAGAGAGAGAGAGAGAGAGAGAGAGAGAGAGAGAGAGAGAGAGAGAGAGAGAGAGAGACCTTTGCTCTAGACATGGGGAACCGTTGAGGGAGGGGGAAGAGAGGGACACTCACCACCTGGACCTGTCCGTCCTCTCCGATGAGAGAGAGAGAGAGAGAGAGAGACCTACCTACCTTACGTTTGCACGGCACCACCTGCCAAGTTTCCAGTCTTCCCTGCTCCACCCTCTCTCCCTGTTAGGTATGCCCACCTCCTAACCCCCATCACCAATATATTACTACAGTGGAATGTATAGCCACTTGTTCATCATCTCCACAGGCTAATCTAAACAAATTGAAAGTTACACGAAAATCACCGACACGCTGAAGTCGTAACAGGACATTTACTGGGTCTGAAAGTGAATCCGCCAGGTCAAATGAGGTTTCTGGAGACACAATAAGTCACATGGACTCAAAAAGTCAAACCTGTGCTAAATTACTGCCGTTAGTTGTCTTTTTTTAATCCGCTCGGAGACTGGTTTGCTGGCCCTGGATCAGAATTTGAGCCACACTGGTGTACACTTAAGAGCCCTGCGCTTCAGTCTGAGCATGACCCCATTGTCTGCTTGTGGGAGTTGTGCTAAGAAGATGTGAGGCGTTTGATTTATTGCCGGTGTCAACCTTAGGGTCACTGACAATGTCCTCATTGGGTTTTAACTGTTTTGACTGTAATTAAATAGTGCGAGCTAGAGAATAGCTGTTGTTACTTGGCTTCTGTTGACAATAGACCTTACACTCTTATACATTTGGGTAAAATTGAAAGAGCTGTTTCTGTGTCTCTTAGTTACCACATCCCTCATGTGTTAGGGCACCGTTTCGCCCCGGCAGTGGATTAAAAGCCCCATTGCACTTATGCTCCCCACCACCTTGTCAATGATGGTTTGAATTTGTTCTCTGTACATCTGTTAGGGCTCCAGAGGTCTGAACATGCAGATGTTGTTGACTGCTGTGATGCAGAGAAGAAGTCCCAGTCTTCAACCTCCAAATAAAATGATTCAATTATTTTTTTCTTTTTTTTGTTGAATAATAAAAAGTTTTATTTTATTACAGTCTTAAAGAATCAATAGGTATTCCTCTGGGAATTCCTGGAAAACAGACCAGAGAGGTGGCAGTTTTATTTATTTCGATTTCCCACCCAAAGACTGTGTTTGTGTCACAGGCGATCCCAGTTTAATTAAGTGATGACAAACGATGAGGAAACTGAAGACTTTGAAATAACTGCGTCCCGGTCTCGCATGCATGCGCACATATAGACATTTACAGAGCATGGGAAATCCTACCACTTCAGAGGACAGCAAAAAAAGAAAAAAAAGAATTGAATGCTTTTTGATTCGTTTGTACACTTCACTCTGAGAACTTGTGGGCTGCATATGAGAGATAACCATCCAAGGACACATTTTGTTTTCGAGCGATATTTAATCATAACCAGTTGCACGGGCTATGAGTCCAGTTTCTAAATGGCCAGACAGGAAGATGACTAGGACCAGGGAAAGAGGTGCTTATTTGTACAGTTGGTTATTGTGTTTCAATTTGGTATCGGAATGTTTTTTGCATTAGCCTAGGTTGTTGTGTGGTTCTCTCTCTTCTCCCTCCAATTGCTGTATTTCTTCTGTGTCCTTTCTCCTGTACTGTTGAAAGCATTACGGCATAACCGGAAGATTTATTCTCCCCCCTGTTTTTTCTTCAGAAGGTCATGGCATGTTTCAAATTTAAGATGCTCTTGATTGCTCAGCATTATTCTCCTTCACTCAGTTTTTTTCTTCCTCCCTCTCTCTCTGTCATCCTGGCAGAGTGATACTCTCTTTTACAACAGCCATTTAATCCTGCCTGTCTGCTGTGGGACCATCCTGCCTCTACTGGCTATTTAAAGGCCCCCAATCTGCAGAGATTCAGGTCAACTGTAACAAATGCCTGTTAGTCCCACTGCTGCCCATCCAATCCTTCTCTGACAGAACGAGCTTCCCAAGCCAAAAAAGAAATCACTTTTTTTATTTTTTTTAACTAGCGGTTTCCTGCTGGGTCCATTAAACAAAAAATGGGAATGAACACATTTAAAGTGCAGTTGAGCAATGGGAAGTAAAAGAAAGTGGGCCCTCTCAGTAGTGCTCTGGATAGAGGGGTCCATCCATCGATGGACAGTTCTGATTTATAACTGTATAAACCATCTTTAAAATGTTGAAATATCATTGTAAAGTAGGAATGATTGAGGAAGGACTGATTAGGCAACTGCGTTGAATATTCAAGTGTGGAGGATTTTCCGGTTTGAGCCAGCGAGTGTTTCTTCCAGGAATCCTGCTTTGGCTGCGAGCGCCGTCCGGATCCATTCCAGATAGGAGAGATGAGCTGTGGGACCGGATGTGGGCTATCGGAGATCCAGGCTAATCACTGTAAAGATCTCACACACCGGTCGGCCTCGGTTAAGCCCTCTTTGTTCATCAGCACAGCTGAGAATGCAAACGGGTCTCATGAAGGGCCCAAAGCCTGGACAAGTGTCCAACCCCCTTTTCGGCACGCATCACGGACACACTGACTGACTCTACTAGGCTTTTTATGAGGCTTGATACCACAACCGAGACGTTTTGACAAGAGACACACTTTAACAGCTGTGAGTTCTCCCAATCTTTGAGAGGTTTTGGCTTGCAGAGTAAAGCTCTCTTTTTTATATTGGTGTATGTGTTACGGGACGAGGGGTGGGTTTGTTTGAGGTGCATGCACTGTTGAACACCTCTGCCGCCTATCACTTCAATAGGATTCCAAGGCTGGTTCCCTAATTGAGCAGTGTTTTGGTGTTGCGTGGAATACTGTCCTCCTCAAATCCCTCTCGCAGCCAGCCGTTGGGGGTGCCTGTCCGGTCCTGTTTGATCCAGCGAGTCAGGGTGACTCCTCACTTTCAGTAACGGCTCCCTTCGAGGCCGGCCCGGCCCGGTTACGAGACGGCAGGCTTTTGTGGTGAAGCTGTTAGGAGTCTCTTAGAAGTCAAGCTAAGCCAGAAAGGCACCAGGAGGGTTTAAACTGAGTCACATCTTCAAAGCCACGCTCGGCTCCTGGGGTTGTGTGGGAGGCGGGCGGGGGTTGAGCGGGGGAGCCGGGGGAGCAAAGGGGGCAACAAACGGAATCTGTAATTGAGGCCTTGTGGGGTTTGGTTTTTTTTTTGCAGACGGGGAGATTCTTCCTCAAATTTGGAATGTCTGTTGCGCTCAGACCCAGCTGGTCCACTGGCACAGGTGGGATTCAGGGGGTGAGGGGGTGGCGGCGGTGGCGATGGAGAGCCCACATCACATGGTGTGGCAGCGGAGCCAAACAAGGACTCAGACACCCGGAGAGATACTCAACATGTGGAGCGCACCAGACAGGAGACATGGGAGCGGGGAGCTCTGTAGACACAGGGCCACGAGGCCGAGCGGGGGGAATGGAAGACTGTAATAATTACCGTTGGTATGGTTTTGTTTCAAACCAGATTGGCTCTGTGCTCTTTTGAAATTCTAGGCTAGCCCCGAACCGCATCACCCAGAATGCCCGGGGGTCAGGATGTACAGACCAGGCACACAAGTGCTGACTGGATGTTTTCCCTCCATTTGTGTTCCTTTGTGCGTGGTGATAGTTTGATTGCATGTTTTTGTCCGTGTGTGAAGACACCGCTTTGTTTTCCAATTAGACAGCCATGCCCCGAGCCCATAGGTTTCCCTGTCATGCTCGTGTGTGTGCCGGAGTCCTCCGCCATGTTCCAGCCCTCTCCAATTAGTCTTTCGAAAATCTGTGTTTCTCTGCCGCCTGGCTGCAGTTGAACTCTCTAAGGGATAGATTTCTTTCTCTCACTCTCGTTACCTCTTTTTCGTTCCATTATTTTTATATATATAGATAGATGGATGTATGTATGTGTGTGTGTGTGTGTGTGTGTGTGTGTGTGTGTGTGTGTGTGTGTGTGTGTATATATATATATATATATATATATATATATATATATACTGCTCAAAAAAATTGAAGGAACACTTTGAAACCACATCAGATCTCAATGGGGGGGAAAAAATCATGCTGGATATCTATGCTGATATGGACTGGGTAATGAGTGAGGAACGAAAGGATGCCACATCGTTTGATGGAAATGAAAATGATCAACCTACAGAGGGCTGAATTCAAAGACACCCCGAAAATCAAAGTGAAAAAATGATGCGGCAGGCTAGTCCATTTTGCTGAAATTCCATTGCAGCAACTCAAAATGGTACTGTGTATTGCCCCCACGTGCTTGTATGCATGCCTGACAATGTCGGGGCATGTTCCTAAGTAGACGACGGATGGTGTCCTGGGGTATCTCCTCCCAGATCTGGAACAGGGCATCATTGAGCTCCTAGACAGTCTGAGGTGCAACCTGGCGGCGTCGGATGGACCGAAACATGTCCCAGAGGTGTTCTATTGGATTTAGGTCAGGCGAGCGTGGGGGCCAGTCAATGGTATCAATTCCTTCATCCTCCAGGAACTGCCTGCATACTTTCGCCACATGAGGCCGGGCATTTTCGTGCACCAGGAGGAACCCAGGGCCCACTGCACCAGCGTAGGGGCTGACAATGGGTCCAAGGATTTCATCCCGATACCTAATGGCAGTCAGGATGCCGTTGTCTAGCCTGTAGAGGTCTGTGCATCCCTCCATGGATATGCCTCCCCAGACCATCACGGACCCACCACCAAACCGGTCATGCTGAACGATGTTACAGGCAGCGTAACGTTCTCCACAGCTTCTCCAGACTCTTTCACGTCTGTCACGTGCTCAGAGTGAACCTGCCCTCATCTGTGAAAAGCACAGGGTGCCAGTGGCGGACCTGCCAAATCTAGTGTTCTATGGCAAATGCCAATCGAGCTCCACGGTGCCGGGCAGTGAGCACAGGGCCCACTAGAGGACATCGGGCCCTCAGGCCACCCTCATGAAGTCTGATTCTGATTGTTTGGTCAGAGACATTCACACCAGTGGCCTGTAGGCGGTCATTTTGTAGGGCTCATCCTGTTCCTCCATGCACAAAGGAGCAGATACCGGTCCTGCTGATGGGTTAAGGACCTTCTACGGCCCTGTCCAGCTCTCCTAGAGTAACTGCCGGTCTCCTGGAATCTCCTCCATACTCTTGAGACTGTGCTGGGAGACACAGCAAACCTTCTGGCAATGGCACGTATTGATGTGCCATCCTGGAGGAGTTGGACTGCCTGTGCAGCCTCTGTGGGGTCCAGGTATCGCCTCATGCTACCAGTAGTGACACTGACCCTAGCCAAATGCAAAACTAGTGAAAAACAGTCAGAAAAGATGAGGAGGGAAACAATTTCAGTGGCCTCTACCTGGAAAACCATTCCTGTTTTGGGGGTCATCTCATTGTTGCCCCTCTAGTGCACCTGTTGTCAATTTAATTAACACCAAAGCAGCTGAAACTGATTAACAACCCCCTCTGCTACTTAACTGACCAGATCAATAGCCCAGAAGATTAATTGACTTCATGCAATACTCTGATTAAAAAGTGTTCCTTTAATTTTTTCGAGCAGTGTGTATATATATATATATATATATATATATATATATATATATATATATATATATATATATATATATATATATATATATATATATATATATATATATATATATATATATATATATATATATATATATATATATATATATATATATATATATATATATATATATAATATATATATATATATATTTGCCCTCTCGTTTTGTTTTTCACAGTTGATTTATGTTTTTCCAATGTGCTGTGGACATCCAAACCCTTTTCAATTACTTGGCATGTGAGTTTTAGGAAATCAGGCCACGAAATCCAGCTTAACTAGCATGTCATGTTATACATTTGGAAATGTTAAAATGTGAATTCTCAGTTGAATGGAAACACAATTTAAGTCCCCCTTTAACTTAGAAAACAATGAAGGGGAAAGAGTTGGGGAGGGATGAAAGGACAACCCCTGAATTTCTCATGTTGCCACAGTGTGTGCGTGCGCGTGCGTGTGTTTGGCCCTTTGTCTGTACACTCATGGTTTTGAGTACAGAATGGACGTAAACAGTTCTGGTGGGACGTAGGGATGGCTGTTCAACATTAGCAGTGAAGATAATTAGAGGGCAGGCCGGATCAAACCCTAACCCTGGTGGAGCAGATCTGGCCAGTTGGTTTTCTAATGCTATGTCCCCCCTTCATGAAGTCCCCCCCTCTCTGAGAGCTGGCTTTCCCAGCGGTGTGACGGTACCGTTTGTGTTTGGTGCGTTTATTTGTTTGGTCATTGTTTGTTGTGTGTGTGTTCCCAGATGCTGCGCGGGGCCCAGCTGATAGCGGTGGCCTCGGCGGATGGGGGGGCCACGGCGGTGGACGGCTCTCCACTGCAGGCCAGCGACATCCAGGTGCAGTACGTCCAGCTGGCCCCTGTGACCGACCACACCGCGGCCGTACAGGTGAGGACACACACACACACACACACATGCACGCGCACACATTGTTGACTGTCACATTCACATACGCACACTCTCATACACACCTAAACAGGCTAGCTTTCATGGAGGTTATAGTGGGAGAACATGAGCTTGGAGCCATTCCCTCGCTGTGAGGAAAAACAGGGCTCCCGGAATAATCTACACCAACCCCACTTCACATAAGTTTGTTTCTCAAACGAATCATAATAAATATCCCTGGCCCACCCCCACCTCACTCTCTTTGCTCCGTCGATCTGGGGAGAGCAATAATCACTCCCTTGTGGTGCCATTAGCCAGTATCAAAAAGGCCAGACGGGCGGGTTCTGACGGCAGGGTAGAGGGGCTGATGGAGCAGACACAGGGCCACAGGGCCGCTCCCCAGGAAGGACATTCCTGCCTCGAGCCAAGTAGGGAGGGAGGCAAAGCTTTTGGCTCGCTGGGTGGGTTAGGTGAGGGGAGGGGAGAGGAGGGGAGGGGAGGTTTGGGATAGGTGAGTCTGGATGGAAGACGGCCTTCATGTGGACTGACTGTAGAGAACTGTAAGGGCGGCTCAGAGTGAAAGGTTGAGAGTTTGTTTGCATATCCGTCTGCACTGTGTCTTATGGAGTGGGCAGATTTATAGAAGGATTTATTACGGGAGACCAGAACACAGTGTTCTTTTCTGGTCTTTGTCACCTTTTAAAGTACTTTTTATCATTATCTCTTCCCAGCACGACCAGGGAACTCTGATGGTGCCAACAGCATGCCGACATCTGTTTACTGATGTTTTATAAGGATCTCTTAAAGGGATAAGACGTTGCCTTGCCATTTTCCGTAATTAGTGTCATGTTTAAATAGAGATATTACGGTAATGCTAGCAATTTGACGTAATGATTCACTGCGACAATACTCCCGCCAATTTTGCCTGTTGTCAGGCTTTCACTCAAAGCAAACGCACTTATACCCATTGTGCCTGCAGCGGGTGTTTTACGTAAAGAGGCATTGAACTAGTTTAAATTCATGGCTGGAGCGTTATGAAAAGGAAAGTAGTAATTACTAGATTAGCTTTCAATCCCTTGATGGTCGAGCTTGTGGAATGGGAGTCATGTGTTGGAGGGGAGAAGGACGCACAAGGCCCCCGCAACATTGCCTCTCTAAAGTGGTTAGGCTAGTTGGCACTGCCACACGATACCCAGCTAAAACTCTTTTGTTTCAGGCTATTTTCGCCCCGCCATATTGATTGTGACATTCTAGTTGTAGTTTTCTCACATGCTATTGCCCCCCCCCCCCCCCCAATTCCTTGTAAACTAAAATAAAACATGTTTTTTGGGGCCTGTGACATTATAAACGCAGGGCCGAGATCGGCGTTGCTCTATAAATGAACAACGGCTGTCTGGGAGGGGGGAGGGGGACACCGGTCCTGCTTGTAATTTGTAATTAGCTTAGCATGTTGTGTCCTAATTGATCGTATACTCTGTCTGGTTGACGGCCCGAGCAACCGTCCCCTCACACGCAGGTTTCAGATCTGGATATTGATGATCCCCGCCAGCCCCTCCCAGGCTGCTGTTTGTTTGGGATGGCTGCTCCACACTCGGGTCTCCTCCCAGTGTGCAGCGGATTCCGGGGTCTGGCCTCCATCCTCCTCCCTGCAGCGATCACATCGTGTTTTGTTTACCACGCCGCTCTGTTTTGTTTTCTGAATGGGCCGGGGAAACGTCCTGGTTGGCCGTTTGATCACAGAGTCGGCCCGGTCTAATCAATCACCAGCTTGCTTTTTGTCAATCGCCCCGAGAGAGTCTACAGTTTGATCTTCGTTCATAAAACTGTCCCTGATCATGAACGGTAAAATCCGGTCTTGAATCGATTTAACCAGGCCCCTTTTCAATGTAGAAAGCCTGCATGTCCTTTATGATTGCATTTGGAGGAAACCTAGAATACGGTACAGTGGAGTTTGGCTGGTTGAGGGTCCCCTTTGCGTCTGGTTCAAAGGTCAGGGAAAGTTGAACTCAGATTGAATCCTGTTGAATCAAGAGAATCAATTCATCTGTTTCCTAACATGTGGTAGCGTTTATAGAAGCCTCTTGAGAAATTACTCACACTTCTTGTTTATTTATCTCTGCATATTTTCTTTTTTCTTTTAATAGTTTCCATTACACATGCTAGATCAAATAAAAGTGCATAGCAAGCATAAGGACAATGGTGCAAGCAGCAGGCCTGCTGGCCAGGGCTCGGTTGTGCCAGTCTGGTTGTGCAGCCTTGTGGCGGCTCAGGGCCAGGTCAGGACCAAAGTTGGTGGGGCCCAGTACCCAACGAGGGGTGGCCCCCATTTTGGGCTGAGGGAACACCTGCCTGGCCACTGCCAGATGGACAACAGTCCAGGCTGGGGTCTGTCGTCACATCGCTCCCAAACCAAGGCTATAGATCAGACTCTGAAGTATTTGGATCAGCACCTGATCGATCTACCTGCCCGTCCAAAGAGTTGTGCTCTGCCTCACTTCATCCATTGTTGCGGTAGAGTTGCGACGTGTGAGTGATGGTGTGTGAGAGAGTGTCTGAGTGTGTACGTGTTGCAGCTGTGCTCCAGTCTGGGGTTCCAGTCCTGTGACAGCACCCTGGGCTGCAGGCAGGATCAGCCCTGACGCAGGGGCTGCAGGTGTTGGGGGGGATTGTATGCTATGGCACGGATCAGAGGAAGGAGTGAGTCACCCTCCGCACTCATCCCCCCAGAGTGACTCACTCCCATGGTGTTGGACCGAGGTCTACCCTCTCGGTCTGCCTCTCTGGGTTCACACGGTTGCCAGGGGCAGCGATATGCTCGGTGCAAACCAAACACTCTGTTTTGCTTTCTCATTTCGTTTTTCTATGTTGGCGTCCGCTCCCCCTTTTCCCGCCCTCTCCTCAACCTTCCTTATCTAATCAACGTCTTGCTTTTGGCCCTCCCCTGCCCTGTTTTGACGTCTGTCCTTGATTTCGCCTCTCTTCCAGGCAGCGGAGCTGGCCCCAGAAATGCAGGGGGACATGGAGGTGAAGGAGGCCATCCAGGGTGCCTTGCAGGGGGAGAACGGGCAGGTGGTGCAGATCGTCAGCACT
Source organism: Aplochiton taeniatus (assembly GCA_017639675.1). Taxonomy (NCBI): domain Eukaryota; kingdom Metazoa; phylum Chordata; class Actinopteri; order Galaxiiformes; family Galaxiidae; genus Aplochiton; species Aplochiton taeniatus. The sequence goes on along the minus strand of CM030181.1, from coordinate 6,543,255 downwards.
GTGGCCACCTGAGGACCCAGCCCTGGGAGCCCCCAACCCAGGACAGGACAGAACAGCAGAGGTCAACAAATGCAGACTATGAATATCACAGTCAAAATCACACTTTCCTTTCCCCCCCAGATAAACTCAAGGTCACACAGATCAAGGGAAGAGGAAGTTGAATCTGTTCGTCCCACGGCCCGCCAAATTCATTGCTAGCCAACTGTCATCATATGGAATAGTCCATAGAAAACTTTTTTTAAAAGACCAGCTGCCCCTGAATGGACGGCTCTTACGTTTTCGTCACCGAAGCGCGGTAGATGCATGGAGGGAAGAAACCCCACGCACGGAGGAAGCTACTCAGACACCGTCTACCGACTCGGCTTCCAAAAGAATGAGATAAGCTATAAGGACTCCAGCCGCAGGGCTAACCTGGGGGCTATACAAACCCCCTGAAACCCACCTCAAGCAAGCAAACAAGCAAACGGAACACTTTTTATAAAGTGGCGTAGACGTTGAAAGTAGCTAAAGACAGTTGGTCGTGCTTGAGGTTTGTTTGACTCCCCTTGGTTCGCTCTCTTTTTGTCTGTCTCCCTGATTTGGGTAGCGTTTCTCCTGACTTTGCCCCGGTCGTTCATATGAGTTTAACAATCTAGCTTTTGTTTTTGTTTGTTCCAAATAAGTAATTGTAACATACTGGAAGGTTTATGTGTTGTTTTTTTGTTTTTTTTTGTTGGAGGTAGAAGACTCCAAAATTAGACGCGGTTGTACTAATGATAATCAGTACAGATGAGTAACTTACAAATGATCAGACTGTTTTGGTTTGTTTTCCTGCTGTCTTTGTGAAAGAAATATTCAAGTGAATAAAATATTTTGTGGTCACCATCAAAATCTGTCTTTCTTATCATGTGGTCAACAAAAGTGCTTTAACGTGTTAAATGGCAATTGTTGTTTTTGTTTCATTTTTTGTGTGTGTGGGGGGGGGGGGGGGGGGGGGGGTATATTTACCTGTGTCTCTCTGTTGATATGTGGACAGTAGCCGTATGTATGACAAGACATTGAAGGTGCAATATGGTGCTTTAACCCTGTTTTGGGAGATAAATCAGTAAAAATGGAATTCAACTGAAAGGTTAACTAAGACTTGATTTTGATACGTTTTCTCACTCCTTGGAAACGTACAAGCTATGTGGGGTTGGGGTGTTTAAAGTGGTGATTGCTGTTCTGCTGAGGAACATATTGGGAAGCAGCAGGGAGGATGTAATGAGACTCTTTAGAGCTCTTTGTTTCTTTACCAAGATTTCCCACGCATAGTGTGATGTCATGGTGTATTTTGGAGAGATGGCAAGAACAAAACCGTGATCAGACCGAAGCGCTATGTCTCCACTATTTGTCATTGTTTTCTCTCAGCCTCAGTTGCATTCCCTCTGCACTCGTCTTCCCCGTCTATCAGCTCTAGTCTGTTCTTCTCTTCCAACTCCCACTCTTCCTTTATATCTCTCTTGTCTCTATCCCACACTCTCTCTGACACTGGGTCCGACAGAGTTTTGGCTCCGAAGCCACCCGCCTCACCCCGCTAACCCTCTATTAAATCCAACTGGGACCTGGAGGTCCTCTCCTCTTCCCCAAAACCAGAGGAAACAGCCCTGGATGTAACGGCCTGGACTCTTCACGTTTTTACAACCCAGGAGTCTGGCCAAGCACCACAGCTGTTACCACGGCAACGGGCATAGGTCCTATGGCCGCCTCCTAAATAACGTGCTTGGAAACTGGAACGGAAGATGGATAGAGGGATGACGTTGTTTGGTGGGGTGGAGGAGTGCGGAGAGATGGAAAGAGACTAGAATACGAAAGACAATATTTCATCCTTCTCTTAACTCAACACCGATGCATTGTCCTAGCGGCATGGCAAGCTCTGGAATCCACCAAAGGACGCGTGCAACAACCTGCAGGGCTGCTCGGCTCGCTGGCCTCTCTGGTTGGACGGGGTTTATCATATTGATGTTTCGCTAAGTCCCCCAAAGTCAAGTTTTTACAATGTTGGAAGGGATATTTGTGAATACTTTAAGGGCTTTGTAAAATATGTTTGGACGAAAGCACACATAAAAACTGTTTCAAATGTCCCAACAGAAAAGCAAGCTCAGTGCCAGGATATATATTTGGCCAGCCCTCAACACAGTTTATACCATGACAGTGAGGTTGGGGTGGAATCTTGCTCTTTCCTCAATGCACTCTTGAAGTTTCTATCTATCTATCTTTCTCCATGTAGTATTGCAGAGCTTGTCACCGGCCTGTTTGCATGGATGGAACTTTTCATCTGTTTTGACGGTGCATTTGTGGGTGTTGCTACAAATCACATCCCTTTATTGATTATGTAGTAGGAGATTACAAACAGACCACAGTTATTAATATTATCAATATTAATAAATAAAACTGATCCGCACGGTTGGTCTACACAGCAGGTACTGACCAAAGACCTATTGTAAATCAGGTGTCATGCACCCAATTTGTTTGGGGGACAGTTTCATAACTTTCAAAACAATTTATTAATGCCTCTTTAGTGTGTAGACATAATAATATGAATTTGATTTAAAACCATTTTCTCAACCTTTTTAAAGGGCACATGCCTCTGCTGGAAATCTTGCGTTTTCAAATTGCTTTAAAAACTTGTATTAAGCCTATATTAATAATATTTGTGTGAACACATTTGAAATAAATTCGGTTATGTTTCATATGAGAAATGAAGATGTTTTGAAAATTTGAATTTCAAAATAAGCCACAGCCATGCCGTTTTAGAATTAATAAAACCTGCTAAATCACGATCCATCATGTGCAGTGCTCCTCTAATCTTTAAGACAACAACCAATAAGATCATGCAAATTTAATGGAAAAGTAACACCCTAACTTGACTATCAAAATTACTATCCTGTGCCACCAGCAACAAATATAAAGGGTAGAACATTTCTCTTCGCAATTTCACCCAGTGATGGAGCGCCATGCTGGCATGGGCAAGGCTCGATGAAGCGCATTACTAACAAAAAAACGACAAAGCCTATGCAAGCAAATCATACAGTTATTGGCGCCATTAAATTGTTAAACTAACTAATAGGAGGAGTAAGGGTCTACTTTGGAGCCCGTCCGTATCCAATCAATCGAACGCGGTGCAAGTGTAGCGGCAAGCGGCAAGCGGCAAGCTTGGATAATGATAGTATAGGCTTCTCCTCCCGCTGCCTGGGTGACGAACGGAGAGAAGAGAGGAGATGTGATTCTAGAGCAGCTAAAAGGAGAAGTATGAACTGTATTATTGCATTTTTTGAAGTTCAGTGGCAGCGCGAATTTTGCACATTTTACAATTTTTCGTTTAATTTTCGTCACAGGTATGTTTAACCACCGCATGCGTAATTTAAGTGAAACACCAGTAACCAAACTGTTGTTGCATGCTTTACGCCGATGTCCTAAAGGTGAACCTGAGACGTGATGACGTGTGGGTTCACGAAGGAACAGCCTTTCGCAGGTTATGTTCCTCGTGGTATGGTTTTACAGCATCTCGTTGAAGAACAGAGGGCTTTATGATTTTAGTATACTGTCTTGTAAACTAACCCCGCTTGCTGCACGCATTCAGGCACCGTTGTTTTGAATTTGCCGAGTTTAAGTGTCCATTGAGTTTATAGATGAGTCATGTTTTAGATAACAATAACATTTGATAGCAATGCATTTTCTATATATTTTCATGATCCAATGCTTGAGTAAGTAAAGCAACCCCTGCCATTTCTCATCGTGCATTGTTTGTTAAACATGATCCTGCCTGAGCTGTTATCAGTGTAGAACTGTAAATCAAATTATGCTTTGATTGGCAGTAAGCTCGGGCCTGCATCTCCTCATAAGCCACTGCACTGCTTTTGAAACGAGAATCGCACTGGTTAATAACTCTGATCCAGATGGGCTTTATTTAGTCGGCTTTGTGGCCAGTTTTGTTTTCTTTTATGAGCATATTATTTTAGCGATGAGGGAGTTACGGTGTATTAAAGGCCACTGTATGCTTTGATTTGGTTTGTAAGCACATTCAATGACATGTGCTGATTGACGAGGCACGTTCCTCCGTGTTGGACTGAAATGTCAGGAAGCTCTTCGGTGTGTTTGTAGTCATTCATATCATAGACAGTACACTGAGCTGGCTATACTTTACATACCTGGCATACTTGGTTATCTCAACCCTCTGCCCTCTGTTTCTCCTCTGCCCATCCCGGAATGCAGCTTGGCAAACCGTTGTGAGCCAAAGGAACATTTGAGAACATAATGTGGACTTAAATTGGCCCGGGTTGACTACTGCTCTAAATGTGATGACATGAATCATCCTCATCACTTCATATTCAGGTCCATTACACAGTAGATCAATATTTCTTGATCTCACTGTTTTACTTACTGTGTACAGTGCAAGTTTTAACATGCCTCATATAGAATGGTCCTTTGTTTTGAGAGCAAAGGGAGACTTGGAGAGGTCCTCCGGTTTGGAACAGGGCTGGGTCAGATTCCATGGGAGAATGATTACATGTTTTCTAATGCCAGATAGCTCTCTCACGTGATGAAAGGAACTACAATTTGCTTTTCATTGAGCAAAAAAGTTGAGCCGCTTTGGGATTGCTGTGTTTAATTTACCTCCTCTTATCTTTGTTATGGTTACAAATATGATCATGCCAGACAAAGCATAGCACTATGCCAACAATGGGGGATATCTCTGAGTGTTTTCATGCAGTCTGACTGTGCCAAGAGGTCAGGCAAGGAACCTGTACCGGACACTGCTCTCACCATATCTGGTTACGTTCAGTCATTAAAATATCAAGTTTTATCTTACAAATGTGTGTGTGTGTGTGTGTGTGTTTCCGTCCGTGTGTGTGTGTGTCTGTTCGTGTCTGTCTCTGTGTTTGTGTGGGTGTGTCTGTGCGTGTGCATGTTTGTGTGCTTGTGCGCCTATTATTATGGGAAGGAGAGATAAGAAAGAACAAGACAGCCAGTGAGAATGGAAACTTAGAGAATTGGTGGCCATGCTTCTTTTTGTAAGACTGATGGTATTTACCATGGCTTGGAGCGTGACTGTTCGTTAGTGACAGAATACCAGCGCCGCCGAGCCCCTGTGGCTTTGTCTAGCGGGACTCTGTGTTCCAGACAGACTCACAGGGGTCATGCCCTTACAGTGCTAGCACAAATCACAGGCGCAATCCTTTACTGGCTCACTTAACCCCAGTCTGCATGAGCTAGCCCGGTGCCAGACAAAGGCAGAGAAGAAGATAGCCCCCCCCCCCCCCCCCCATGTAATGAGTTGCCGGGGATCTCCCCAGGCAGGATGGGAGGATCCACGGAGAGGAGGGAGTGTGTGAGTAGGTATTGAAGCCGTTTGCATGTGCAGATGAGTCAGATGTCTCTCATTCTGTGATGGGGAGGAATCCTTCAGAGGTCACGAGGTGGTCGAAAGGACATGGTGGAATTGGTCAGACGTTGAGAAAATAAGGGATAAGGCAAAGCGTGAGAAAAAGCTGAATTTAAATTGTTTTCATCGATGGGGACTTTAATATTGCAGTTTATTTCATACTGGGCCGTTTATTTAATCAGTTTGCATTTGATGCCTGTTCTTTTTTTGGCCTCAAGATCTCAGCTGACGTATGAAAAAGATAACTTTTTTTCCTCTAGATTATTGAAAGTTCAATAGCTATTATCTGTAAAGGAGGCAAGTTCTCTGAACGATGTTATAAATAGTTATTTTTCCAAAACACCGTTTGAATTCTCTACATTCCTAAATATATTCACGGTCTGCTTTCTTGGAGTTGCACTAATCTAATAATTGAAAACAATGTATTGCTTTGAATTAAGACTCCTCTTATCCATAAAAGGCATGATTCGCAACATTCATTTTTCTTTGAGACAGCCAAGACATACCAATTTCAGGACCTTGTTTAGTGTCAGTGTGTGCCTTCCTCTTAGTCACCTTTAAGCACTTCCTAATCTCTATGGCACTCCCAGTCAATCACTTACTAATAAGAGTAGGCATGGCTGGCTTTAGGAGATTGCCCACGGATGAGATTCCCAGCCCCGGTGTTGCCCATGTGGCTCTTCATCTGTGCTAATGAGCTCCAGAATGTGTGGCAAAGATTTTTTTTTTTTTAAAGGAGAAAATGAGAAGCAGGCTCCTCATTAAAATCTCACGGAGCAAAGTGAATCACGCGCATTAGTCGACTCCCTCGGAGAGGATGCGATTCCGAGCCTGAGAACCTGAGAGGTTTTTTGGCCCGGTTGTCCGCATCGCAAGCCTGGTCTGATCCCATCCGGTCGCTCCGCAGCGGACAGTGGGCCGGGCTGTGCCAGGGCTCTGGTCTAATGCGGGGAGGCGGCAAAGAGCGGGGGAGAGGAACATGCGACGTGCGGTAAAATGATCCCATGCAATCAGGCCCAAAGAAAAACGCTGCGTCATTATTCTCTCTCAGTCCCTGCCCGCGTGACTCAGGACGATGAGCTGGCTGGGGTTCGACACCCAGCTGACTCTCGGCTTACGGAGGCCCAGGAGCAATCAGGCACCAGGAGGAAACGCCCTGGTTCTGTGGCATCACTGTCCCTTCAAAGGGGATGAGCCCTCCAAACCGGGCCTCCAACGAGACAAAGAACAATCCCACACAAAGATGATCTTGTCTACCTTTAAGAAGCAGGTCGGATGTCATTGTCGGTGTGCTGAAGAAGGCCTAACTTTCTTTCTAGACTGTTGGAAGGAAAGAGAATGAATAGTTCTTCGTGGGCCAAAAATGAAAGGGAAGTGAAGTTTGGAATCAAAAGCGTGACAATTTGGTTTCCTTGAATTAGAGGTTGCAGAGGAAGGCACGTTCACTGTTCCCTGTGTATTGCATATTTCCCACCCAGGGTATTAGTATGCATAAGCAGCAGTGAGACTCGGAGATAAAGGGTTAGTTTCATAGGACAAAAGTGAGAGCCCATAGGCCTAGAGTGTGGAAATAATAAAGACCTGGCTATGTGTGCATGTGCGTGCGTTTGTGATAAGTGTGTTTGCACATGTGTTTGTGTGTGTGTGTGTTTGTGTAAAACGTGTTGTTTTTAATGCAAACTCACCAACATCTGGTTCAGCTCTTCTCTCTGATCACATGATCCGTGGTTCAAGCAGACCAGGAGGGAATTGTTACACCTCTTTTTTTCTTTTACTTTTTCTTTTTATAAACCCAAAGAGACTTGCATGCATGGCAATGCGTGCATGACAATGCATGCATGGTAATGCACACCCACAAAGACACGTAACTAATGAACTCACACATACAAACACAAACCCACCCTGTAGGGTCACATTAAGAATTTCCTGTTTTCATAGCTGTGGTTTGCAAATCAGACTTGAGACCTAGCCAAACATATTTTTGTTATTTATGCTTTTCCTTGAGATACTGGGCTCAGAGCTTATGCCTTTGACACAGCACAACTGTGCCAGTGCTGTCCATATTGTAACATTTTTGCATTAACTATTGATGTAGTAATCAGGACGGATCCTGGAACATCGAAATGGCTCGATATGCACGTTGTGTCACATCTTCATACACAATATAACGCCTACGCTAGTCGCTTTAACATTGCACACCCAGTCAAAAGCAATGCACTTGCAAACGTTTCATATTTAAACGTATCCTGAGGTCTCTTATGTTGTGATTGCCTCGGGACATTGCCCTTTATTTCCAGAGGCTTTTCTGCCTTTTCAAAGATAGGATGGCCCCTGGTTGAAATCCCCTGTCCACCTTGCGTGTTTGACAAACACTCCACTCCTGCTCCTCAGAGGCCGTGACCTACTAGCTCCGTCCCAGCACTCCGGTTCCCTCTCTCTTCTCTGTCTTCCCTGAGGAGTCCTACGTGCACAGAAAACCTAACTGAGTAAAAGACTTTCATTACAGTTAGGATGGATAGAAGTACAGATAAAATACCTTCGGCAGGAAATAATTTGTCCATCGATGATGAACGCGCGTATAAATAATCGGTGGTGAGAGGATTCTGCAAATGCTTATGGATCATTGGCTATGAAAGCCAAGATGGTAAATGTGCCTGGGAGATGAACGAGGGGGTTGGAGCACTGAGCTTTCTTGTCATCCCACAGACATTGCTGTTTTTACTATGCGCAGACTGCTACCTGAAGATGTATTGGCAGACACGTGCTATTGGATTCTGGAGAATTTGTGTGTTATGCTCCAGCGTCATGCATACAGTTGTGTGCGTGTGTGCGTGTGTGCGTGCGTGCGTGCGTGCGTGCGTGCGTGCGTGCGTGCGTGCGTGCGTGAGTGTGGGTTGTATTTGAGTTTCACTCCCTTCAGCACTGTGAGGCCATAGCTGGGACCAAGGGGCCGTTGGGGTGCTCTGATAAGTAAGAAAGTGGAATGTTTTCAAGTAAAGAAGAACACATCTTTAACTGAGTTTTCCAGAGCAGGCTGACATTGTAGTCCACATGACATACAGCATCACCAGAGCCTGGCCTGCCATTGGTCAGTTGAAGCCGTGGAGTACCGTTCTGTGTGTATATCATGAAGAGTAATACTTAGAACATGTTTAAACCATTTTGTTCAGACCCTAGATTGTTACCAGGCCAATAGGATGTTCCCCTCAGGTTTACTGTTCAAAAGCATCTGCTTGACTTGGACCTAGTTGGAGTTCCTTCCAAAAGATGCATTGATGAATTCATATTGAGTGGAACAAATTCTCTCGTGGGCTTAAAGTTTTATTAAGGGTTACGGTGTATTATGGTTTGAATTTGAATATGGTCATGACTGTGCGAAGAACAGAGAAATGTATCTTAGATTTATGTCTTGGCAAAGCACTCTGAAGTCTGTTTGGCAAATAAAAGTAAATATGCGTTTCGGAAACAAAGTGGTCAGATTTGACCCATGACAAATTAGTTTTACTTTTCAGGACCTGATAAATTTGTTTCAAGATGTTTATTGAACTTTAGATTAAAAAAGAAAAATATGTTTTGCTACCCATAGCAGCATTGCATTGGGTACTGGATACTCGGTTGAAATGCAATAAACAATTTTCGAACACTAGGCTTAGGTACCAGATATCAGTAGATGATATGATTCGGAATACATATGTAATGGTCTTATACACTACAACCGGCCACGTGACCATTTCTGTCACCGGCCCAGGAATATTTCGCAAGAATTTTGGCAAAGGCGTGGGGGTTATTTTCCACCGACACAATGTCATGGTGTTAAGGCAGAAAAGCAGTCATTGCAGTCGGCCAAATGATGGCGACGACAAGAGTTTTTGTGTGAACAGTAGTTTTGACTAATATTAGTTATGGAAGCGCTATCAGGGATATATTATCATAAGATATTTCATCCTACTAGACTATCTCTCCTCTCCGGGATACATTATCCGACCTTTGAAGGGAGCTGCTTTTACCGTGGTGACTTATTTTGATTAGACATTAGATATCGGTCATTACGGATCCATCTCCATATTAGCCCTGCGGTTCAAAACCATTTCATCCTTTCCTGTGCTGATTGCTTCCACATGTTCATGGCCCCGACGTTGTGGGCTCGCACAGGGCTCCAGTATCTGTGGGTGTGGGGGTCTGGGAGTGTGCCTTAATGGGCTTAGACAGCCCCAGCGTCCCCCTAGGATGCACCCTTGGAGGGGAGACAACACCCCTTTGATTAGGATGGATAATGGGAGCACTGTTTGCGGGTCTGCGGGAGGATGGGGGGGGGGGGGGGGGGGGGGGGGGGCGGGGCTAGGGGGAGGGTCAGGGGAGAGCGAGAGGGCCAGGAGATGGCGCTGATGATGATGATGATGAGGGCACATGCAGTCCGGCCTCCCCGAGTCTGGCGCTCACCAAGGACAAGGGCTTTGTGGGGAAATCTGGCTGATCCAAGACGGATGCATATGACAGAGGCCTCCAGCTGGAAACCCACATGTGTGGATGTGAACTTTTAGCACACTCTCTTCGAATCTCTTGACGCTGCAAAGCGTACTTCACTTTGCTTTCTTATTGTGGCTCAACAAAGAAAGTGTTCCTATCAGTTAATGTCAGGTATGATATCTCTGATGGAAGGTTAGTGTTAGAGAAGGGTAACTCTACACGGAGGGGAGCTTGCCAGGTAAACGGTATTTGAGACAGGATATGTTGGCTATGTCCATTATAGTCACTGGGGAGAGTTGGCCGCGAGCTACAGGTGAAGTATCCATCTTCCAAAGTTGCCGGAGATGGGGGAAACAGCTGTGAGCTTTCAAGAAACACATGTCATTCTCCCCGAAATAAAATGTATCATGATTAAATGGGTGACCGTCCGCTCAGATGACAGCAGAGGTTTGGCTGTGGTGGTAAAAAAAAAGAAAAAGAGAAGCTTTTCTATTTTTCTTCTCAGGCGAGCTCTCCTGATGGGGGGGGGCATATGTCGACAGTGATACCCTATTTCTTACGAGAGGGAGGGAAAGGGAGCGATTAGGAAGGTGATTTGATTGGTCATATTTTGACTTGGCACAGAGGCAAATATGTATTTGCACAAATATAGTCTTGAATAGCCTATCCCGTGTCAAGGCCATTCTATGAGACAATTACATCCAGTCCTACTGTACGGTGTGGATGGAAAATTCATCCCGGAGCGTCTCAATCGGTCCAGTGAATGCGTGAGGTTTTCAAAACAGTGGATAGTTTTGCCATGCTGAATATGTTTTCCCATAATGCTTCGTGGGGTTGTTGTAGTTACCTTGATATTATTGATACAATTCAGGAACAGTTTGCGTGCCCAGGTTTGAAATCACATTAACTGCTTCCAACAATTCCCTTATGTGTGGGCAATTTTCTTACTTCTCTATTTCAAAATACTAGTTGGCATAGCATTTTATTTTGCCTCAAACTATTGGATGAAACTTTGTTGAAATACAGTGTATCAGATATTTTTTGATTGCAGCTCGGAGAATCTTGTTGAATCTTTTCCTTCGTTTTACCGCCCTCCTCTCTGATAACATTGCCCCGCAATTACCCGGTCAGCAGAGAAAAGTGTGTGAACATTTCAACCCTATCTCATAATGCAACCATGAAGGCATTTGCTTTTTCTTGGGCGTGATAAGACCCCTGGAGGGGGATATTTTTCTGTGGTAGCCAACAGTAGATGTTCCGCCACAGTTCAGGGTGTTCCGAACATGATATGGCATAACAACTCGATAAGAACCAAGTGTTTGGACAAAGTAGTTAGCGCAGCTATTTGGCAGCGGATCTGTCATCCGTGTCACCAGCCGTCCGACTTACAGTAGGCCTTCTTGATAGACCATATCCATATCCCATGGTACGGTTCATACGGCAGTAGACACAGCACAGTCCTGGTACGAGGAGGAGGAGGAAGTGGAGTAGGAAGAGGAGGAGGAGGAGGGAGGGGAGGAAGCAGAGGAAGTGGAGGAGGAGACTGAGGAGGAGGAGGAGGAGGAGGAGGAGGAGGAGGAGGAGGAGGACATCCATTCCCACTCCTTGCTGATGAAAGCAGATAACACTTAAGCTCCCAAGGCTACACACCACAGGTCCACAGTTTGATACCAGTGGTCTTCCCTTTAATGCTCTGTTTATTTCAACGCTGAGTAATGGTGGGGAACTTGTAATCAGGGCATTTATCACGCTAATTGTGCAGAGCGACTGTTGCTTTACCTCCCAATGCTATTCAGAGAGCAGGCCCACGCTGGCTAACTGCCCCGTATTGTTCCGAGTTTACAAACACTTCGCATCACTCAGACACGGGTCGTTGGCGAGTGCGGTATTCCAAACACTTGACAAACGTGTTGTAATTCCGCCAGCGTGGAGCCATTTGCCTGCACGGCGGAGAACTGCAGGCTGTGTTCCTCTCACGCATTCCCAGATGTACAAACAAAGGGAGGCGACTGGGACACTCCACGCCAGGCCCGTCCGTTCACGTTGACCGTGGGCCGATCGACGACGTGTTCGTCCACCGGCAGCAAGGGGGGGGATGTACAGATGCTGCAGCAGTCATCGCCTGCCTCGGTCACCACCCACCCCGGCCCCCGGCCCCCACCCATCCGTGAGAGCCACCTTCATCTGCCTGTTTTTGTGGTCCATCTGTTAGCCATCAAAGACCCGTGTTCTTTTGAGCGCGTCACACCGTCAGTGTTGGCACAGAGATGCCGCCTCTGCCTTCCCTTTTTCAGAACCGTGTGCCAGCCTCGCTCTCTCTCTCTCTCTCTCTCTCTCTCTCTCTCTCTCTCTCTCTCTCTCTCTCTCTCTCTCTCTCTCTCTCTCTCTCTCTCTCTCTCTCTCTCTCTGTCTCTGTCTCTCTCATCTAAGTTCTTATCTCCGTCCAACATTCCCTCTTTCTGTTTCAGAGCAACAGTGCAACGTTGGTGAACGGCTTGTTTACGTGTTGCATCGTTTTCTGAGTTTCTTTTCCAGTAACTCCACTACTGTACTGTAATGGTCCCACATGCCTTCCACATGAGGCCCGTGCTATACTGCTATCGGGGTCCTCTCCTCTGCTTTGCTTCAGCGCGGCTATCACAGCTCCAACAGCCCCTTATCAAGACGCTGTCTGTTATGTGGGGCTCTGCTCTTTTTCCAGCCTCAATTATTTATGTCTTGTGGATGTACCAAGACTTCTCCCCCTAGAAGTCCAATCACGGAGACATTATGGGAAAAGTGCAAACGGATAAACATTACAGAGAGGACAGTGTGTTTACAGGGCGCTCCGTAAGTGGTGTTGTTCCCGCATGGGCAGAACGGAAAGACTTACCGACCGTGGCTGAACGTTAGCGTGCAAGCGGGGCCGATTTCTCGCGGTTAATTGGCCAAGACAAAATGCTGCTCAAAAAGCTCCACACTGAGTAGATCACTTTGACGTGCCAATAAAGTTCTGCTCAGTAATGTCCCCGGAGGCTCGAAGCACAATCATTGCATTCACGTGGGCCATAGGCCCAGCCTTCCCTGCGTTAGACTGTTTTGACCTTGAAGAAATGAAAGCCCTTTTCAACTGTTTGCTCTCTTTGTTTATGGCCTTGTTGTCGACTCCAGGCCAGGAGAAATGATGGACGCCTCACTGTCCAGCTGGGCCGAGTTCAGCTGGAATTAAGACGCGGGGCCTGGTTTGTGCGTTGTATGTGGCGCTGTCAGCGTTTACACTGAAATATCGTAGCAGACTGGAGGCTGGGGGGGGGGGGGGGGGGGGGGGCAGAGTGAGAGAGGCAGAGCGAGAGAGAGAGAGCCTTCAACGGCCTCTCACAACAGGCTGATTGAAGGAGCTGTAGCCTTATTATTAAGACAGGCTCTCTCCCAAATAACCGGCTGCGTCCGCCTCACCCTGCCAGGCTCACGCTGCCCATCAACCCCCCTCTGTGTTTTATTCACTGCCGCCTGCTTTCAGTAAATATCTGGTTGTTTACAGTAAGCTGCTAGGGCTTGGCATCTGATATTTGATATCGATTTTTTTTTGTATTGCTCTGGTGGGAACATGCGCGCCGTCACATAAATTGGCGAATAAGTGAAAACATGGCCGGGGAGTATTGGGTAAGGAGATAGATTGAGAGTGGGCCCTGACATAGAGAGACGGGGCGGCATCGGGAAGAGAGCCCCTGGGTTTTCATTGGCTGCCGTCCACGTAGCTGAACTCTGAGCCTGATTGGCACGGGTGGCTGCTGTCCTACGGGGAGCGGAGCATTCCGGAACGTCTCAAGCAGGTGCTTGATAATGGTTGATTTTCAACAGACGTTGTTCATATTTCAATGCTGCAGCCAGTGTGTGCGAGGTCCTCTGTTGGAACGTTCACACGTGACCCCCCCCCCCCCCCATGTCTTTGTTTCACCCCGGCCCGGTGGGATCCGACTGGTCTCATCAAGTCAAATATAAACGGTGTTGTGTTTCTGCCTTGGCTGTGTGCTGGTCGGTTTTAACTGTACAGTTGCACCGCGTGTCTCTTTGCACGCTACGATGGATTACAGGAACGGAAAACCCAAATGATCGCTCATCCTCCTCTCCTGGAATGGGAGTGTGCACTAGGGATTGGGCAATGTGCTTCATGGAATCTTCGGCGCTTTGGTCGGGCACTTCCTGGGAGACCCTCCAGCGATGTGTGTTTAGACGTCGTCCAAACGTACGGACGGGTGGGGCCCTCCCAGCTGCACCACCTAGCTTTACTTAGCAGGCTGCGTCTGATGGGGGCGGGGTGAGCCAGAGATGCACCAGGCACTTAGGGACGTGTCTGAGTGTGTGACTTATGGCTCCGTCTGCTCTTGTCCCGGCTAGGAGGCACGGAGGGTGAGGCCTGCCTGCCTGCATCAAGCAAGATAGGAAGACAAGTTTAGCACTTGCTCAAGAGGTAAGTGTGTGTGTGTGAGTGAGTGTGAGAGAGAGAGAGAGAGAGAGAGAGAGAGAGAGAGAGAGAGAGAGAGAGAGAGAGAGAGAGAGAGAGAGAGAGAGAGAGAGAGAGAGAGAGAGAGAGAGAGAGAGAGAGAGAGAGAGAGAGAGAGAGAGTGAGTGAGTGAGAGACATGCTTGTTTTGATTGAGGAAGCCTCCCCCAGGTAACCTTTCTAAAGAATGCATCTGACAGCCATGAGGATCTCGAGAACAGCACTGCTTTCATAACAGCGCCACACTCCACCCACACACACTCCACCCTCCAGCCACACACCCTACATCCTCCACCCTCCACCCAAACACCCTCCATCCTCCAGCCACACACCCTCTACCCACACACTCTCCACCCTAAACCCTCCACCCACACACCCTCCACCTTACAACCACACCCTCACGCTCTACATACTCCACCCACCCCCCCCCCCCCACCCTAAACCCTCCTCCCACACACCCTCCACCCACATACCCTCCACCCACACACCCTACACCCTCCACCCTCTACCCACACAGCCTCCACTCTAAACCCTCCACCCTAAACCAATCCACCCTAAACCCTCCACCCTAAACCAATCCACCCTAAACCCTCCACCCTAAACCAATCCACCCTTAACCCTCCACCCTAAACCCTCCACCCTAAACCCTCCACCCTAAACCCTCCACCCTAAACCAATCCACCCTAAACCCTCCACCCTAAACCCTCCACCCTAAACCAATCCACCCTAAACCCTCAACCCTAAACCAATCCACCCTAAACCCTCCACCCTAAACCCTCCACCCTAAACCAATCCACCCTAAACCCTCCACCCTAAACCAATCCACCCTAAACCAATCCACCCTAAACCCTCCACCCTAAACCCTCTACCCTAAACCAATCCACCCTAAACCCTCCACCCTAAACCAATCCACCCTAAACCCTCCACCCTAAACCAATCCACCCTAAACCCTCCACCCTAAACCCTCCACCCTAAACCAATCCACCCTAAACCCTCCACCCTAAACCAATCCACCCTAAACCCTCCACCCACACACCCTGCACCCTCTACCCACACACCCTCCACCATAAACCCTCCACCCTACACCCCATACCCTCCACCCACACATCTTTCATCCTCCACTCACACACCCTAAACCCTCCACCCTCCTACCCCCTTACCTTCCACCCACACACCCTCCACCCTCCTCCCACATACCCTCCACTCTGCAAGCCACTGCCTCTCCAAACGGAGCGTGTGCCTGGTCCAGTGAGCGATGTTAGCCCAGCCAGCCCGGGCGTGGGCCGGCCCTGCAGAGCTCCAGCGGAGCCGAGGCGCCCCCCTGCCTTTGTCCTCCTGTCTCCTCTGTTTGGAGTGAACGGCCACAGGGAGACGTGTTTGTTTAACGATGCCCGATCAATGGGAAATCAATGACAGGAAGAGTCACACGCTGTGCCCAAAAAAGGATCTCTGGACAGCGTTTTTCGGAGCTCTGAGTCCCAGCAGCTACCTATAGCACAATGTCAATACACCCACCCACACACACACACACACACACACACACACACACACTCATAAAAAAGAGCTCTCCGATGGATGCCACGCTGCTGAGGTTGCGATCTGTAATGCGGGCACTCGATGAGATGTGACCGCAGAGAGACCTGTCGGTCACGAAAACTGTCAGTATTGCAAGTATGCGATGCAAACCAGAACCACTAGAGGGCACTGGTATAGTGCGGTTACCTGGGCCTTTAAATGAACAGGGTCAGGGACCGTGGACAATCAACTGATAGTCTCATGTCATGAATGTTATTTGGTAAACGTTGTTTGTAACACACTGTGGACAACAAAGCGCCTAGGTTTAAGTACACTCAAGTCGAGCTACTGCAACTTGTTCCCTATGTGCAGTTTCCTCACGTTAGTGACTGGTGTGATGCAGAGTTGTGTCTTTGCATCAATTATTGACAATTTAGAATTCTCTCTCCCAGGGATACTTATGTGCACAACACACAATTACTTCAAGTCGGGAAATCGGCCCCTCTCCTTTGTATCTTGTGAATTAAGCCCCAGTTCTGGGGACCTGCAGGCAGGTAAATACATAATTGAGTTCATTAACCTCGAGGAAGTGGGACGAAAATGAACTCCAGGTTCCAGAATGCCCCTGGGGGGCTGGACCCCCCCCCCCCCACCCCTTGAGCGGCGGGATCCCTCTTCCTGTCCCACACACCAAACTGTTTGGAACACCCCCTAAACACCTCCCCCACCCGACAAGTGAAACGGTGGGCCCACGGATGTCCTAATACCACCGGGACAACATGTTGACCGCGGCAGCCAACCATGACGTGCGTCCGGATTGTCAATCTCCTGGCTGGGGAAGCGGAGCAGAGCAGAGCAGGGCGAGGAGGAGGCAGGTGCCGGGTGTGAACGTCTTTCAGAGAGGCTGTGGGTGCGTCACAGCCGAGCGCTGTGGTAATTGTGTTAGTGATAGCGGGCGGCTGGACAGGAGGTAGAGCTATTAGAGCAGAATCTCCGGTGTGTGCGTGTGTGTGTGTGTGTGTGTGTGTGTATGCGTGTGCATGTGCGTGTGTGTGTGTGAGGTGACGCAAGGCTTTGAAAGGGGGCCCTGTGTTTTGGGGCTCTCCTCCTCCTCGATGGATCATTGCCTCCAACGTGCCCCGGTGATTTACGAGCGGCATTACAGGCGCTGGGAGCAGTTCCTGTCGGGGGGCTGGCGTGACATCCAGCCTGTGATTGGCCCTGTTTGGGTGTGGGCATGGCTGAGTGGATGTCGGGCCGAGTGGGTGAATGTGGACGGATGGCTAGATGAGTTGATTCGTGATGTGTGCGTGTGTGTGTGGGTGTGTTTCTTTATGTGTATGTGTGGGTGAGCATCTGTATGTGAGCATGTATGTGTGGGCGTGAGCAAGTGTGTGTGTGTGTGTGTGTGTTTGTGTGTGTGTGTGTGTGTGCGTGTGTGCGTGTGTGTGTGTGTTAGGGAGAGTATGTATCGGCTTGTGTTGATGGCTCGCTGCTTGACTCTGTCCGGCCGGCTTGTGGTTATTTTTGTGACTGGGTTTCTTTGGGTCACATCCTCCCGGCGATAGCGTTTCACCCCCGGTAACTGGAGACGGCTCGAGTTTCACCCGGTTGGAAGGTGATGGATTGTGCTTTAAACTGAATAATGGTGACACTTAAAATGAATACAGTTTCGAGAGCAATGCCGGGAAATGCCCGATCCGCTCAGTGTATAGCAGGGAGGCTGTTTGTGGATGGGCCAAACGGCATGGGCTCAATTAGAGTTGGGGGGGGGGGGCTTTTATGGTTCGGCTCTCGTTAGAGAGCTAAGCTAACCTGCGGCTGAACCCAGACCTGTGGAGAACGGCTCCCTTTAATTTGACCTCTGACCTGGCCTCAGAGCGATGCCCTCTCCGGGCCTTCTGTTTGGCGGTTAGCTCTGAGCTGTACTGTTTATCACGACTGGGGGACCGGACCTGCTCGCTGTTGCCACAGGTCTGGGAGGCCCTTTAAATCTGCTAGCTAATGGTGGGTTCCTGCCAGTCTTCATCTACACCACAGACCATGCAGCAGTATCAATAGAAAACAATAGTGTGTGTGCGTACGTGTGTGTGTGTGTTTGTGTGTGTATTTGTGTGTATTACCTGTGTGTCTGTATACTATGTGCATGCCTGTCTGTGAAAAGCTGCGGATATTTGGAAATGTGGCGTTCATATTTAGCCAGCTGGCTGTGAATGGTCCGATAAATGTTTTGGATTTAATGCCTACCATCAGCATGTATACTGTAACCTTTGCTGTACATGTTTTTTTGCCTTTGGAATGGATTCAATTGTTTACAAATTCTCTTGGCGCGTGTTTACATTATGATTATCAGTGCATTGGTTTAGGCAAAAACTTTAAAGTGGGTGCGTGCATTTGGGTCCATATGCTTTTCTGCTATGGGAGAATATTGCCAGTGTTATGTGTGTGTGTCTGTGTGTGTGTCTGTGTGTGTGTGTGTGTGTGTGTGTGTGGACCACCCAAAGTCTTTGGGCTCATAACAATAACAATAGCAGGGCCACTTCCTCCCTCTGATATGGCGGTGGTTCCAGAGGAGGACTGCTAGACGGGACATTCCCTATCAGTCCATATCCCAGCTGCAGAGGCCTGCGTGTTTGGATTGACTTGTCAGGCCTGTGGCAAAAGACATTTCCTCCCTGGCACTTTCATCCAGGTCCTCGGTCTGAAAAGGCTGTCAAACTCCCCGTGTTAAGAGTGAATATTAAGCGTGTCCTTATTAAAATGATCCCCTTGTGTTCATGTTTCAAACATCCTTTAAACGGGTGTGAATCTGAGATTTGAATCAATCATTTTGCAGCAGGTTTATCTTTTCAGACCACAGGACACTTAGAGAACTCCTGACTGCTGAAATCCATGTAGTCCTGAAGTTGTTCAGTGGCTTTCATAAACACATTCCTCTGGTTGGAGAAAGTTTTCATACTTTATGATTCAATATTTCACAATTTTTGTCTTTTTCGGGTGAGTGAAAATACTCCTGTGGTAATTAATATGAGAACGCGTGGAGCGGTATAATTCTTTCCAGGCAGCAACAGGAGTCATGAAAAACGGAGGTCTGAGGGAGGTTTCATCTGGAAACATTGAGAGGCAGACTGTGTCTCTGTCGGTACTACTCGCCGTGGAGTGGGACAGTGGTATTAGGCTTTCTAAGAAAGAAGCGCTCCCCGGTCCACACGAGAACCCTTCTTATTTGCCTGTCTAACCCGGGGGAACATCAGTTCTGGTCAGCCAGGCCCAATGTTTATCCAGTGAAGGCGCTTGTGTTTAATACAGTCCAGTCCACTATCGTCCCCCCCCATCTATAGCTCCCAGACAATCGCTCCCTGTGTTTTTCAACCCCATCCCCGACGCACTGAAAACACTGTTTGAGAGAAGCAAGAATACTCTGAAGAAACGGTTGCGTCTGGTGTCATGATTTATCGTGCTAGGCTTATGGGTCAGAGAGACCGAGAAAATCATTCCAGAATCTCCAAGTTGGAGTTGATTTGTGTGAGACAGGGATCCAGGGTTGCCTGGACTACTGAACCCTGGCACAGATAAGGGCTTTCTAGGCAGCCTTCTATGAGCGAGGGGCTGATTTATGGCTCTAAATAACAGTGGAGCGCACATCTGCGGTGGAACCAATGGAAAGGTGTACCACGCCGATGGCCGCGTCTGCCAGCCCCTCCCCCACGCCACAAAGATAATAGAGCCTTTTTTCTACCTCCTCATATCACCAATGTCGGTCCCTGAGACAAAACAGGATATTAGTAGTCAGAGAAATGCCAAAACTAAGTGTCAGCCTTTAACATGTATAACAACTTGTATTCATTCCGACTCAGATTTTGTTCAAATGAAATATGATATTACCACAGAAGAGGAGGATGGTAGAGGACAATGCAGCTTTGAAAGATGAACTGAATCAAATCTTGATCTTTTCTTTCTTTTTTTTTGCTTCAGCCACTGAAATAGGCCCTTTTCCAGGGGCCAATGCTATTACCTCAGTGTCCCTATCTATCGTTGCCAAGGTTATGCCATGTTAGCGAGTCTATGTCTTAAACAATGCCTTCAAGATCAATATCCTTCTCTGCACCCGCCGAGTTAAGGGGACAGGATCATTACACATTTCCCCCGCTTACAGGAACGCATAGAGGCAGAGGCAGGATTTACTGGTGAGAGCATGGAGCCAGCGGTTCCACTCATTCCTTATCCCGGGCTCCAGAGAGCCCAGATCATTCCAGAGAGACTTACCTGAGGTCAGGATCAGCGTGATCTGGAGAAATCTCTGTTTCTGTCTCTCCGTCTCCTCGGGCAGAGCAACGTGCATGCCAGTCCGGCTCCCGGGTAAATTGGGAAAGACAAAAACTGTGAAAGTGAGAGAAAGCACAAGAGAGAGAAGGGCAGTCGGACACATCAGAGAGTACCAAAAGACGCAGAGAAATAGGGTGGGGTGGATGACGAAAAGGAAGGAGAGAGAGAGAGAGAGAGAGAGAGAGAGAGAGAGAGAGAGAGAGAGCGAGAGAGAGAGAGAGAGAGAGAGAGAGAGACAGAGCAAGAGAGAGAAAGATTAAGAGAGACACAGATCGAGAGAGGGAGAGAGATTAAGAGTGACACAGATCGAGAGAGAGAGAGAGAGAGAGAGAGAGAGAGACACACACACACACACACAGAGTGAGAGAGAGAGAGAGAGAGAGAGACAGAGAGGGAGAATTGCTAAGTTCCCGAGCTCCTCAGACAGGGAAATAACAGACGGGGCCGAGTGCGCTGAAGTGTCACAGACGCGTAGCTCTGTGGATGGCTCTGCCCCCGGCGGTGGGTTGAACATGTTCATCGCCTATCAGGAGCAGCACATTGCTGCCCGGCCCTGCCGTTCCGTGCCAACAGGCTACGGAGCTGGCAGCCTCGAACCGCTCCCCCTGTTCTCCGGCAGGCAAATCCAGTCCTCAGGTTTGTCTCACAGCTTAATTGAGATTCCCTGTGACACTTGGACCGCTTGTGACACGGGTAAAAAAAAAAAGAAAAGGAAAACAGGCCACGGGATCGGAGCGTTGATAACGGGCAAATTTAGCGTGTGATGAACGTGCCCCTGAGCCCTGTGTGGACGTGCACAATTAGACGGGCTTGGGCACGTTTTCTCTCTCTCTCTCTCTCTCTCTCTCTCTCCCTCCCTCCTTCTCTCTCTCTCTCCCTCTCTCCCTACCTCTCCCTCTCTCTCTCTCTCCCTCCCTCTCACTCTCCCTCCCGCAGGTAGGTCGCGGGTTCAGTGTGCACCGAATGCACCGTGGCCGACCGCTTTTGGCGTCCGGTCACGTCCAATGACAAGGGACACGTCTGTGCATTAGCCCCGCCTCACCTCCGTGTCCACACAGCTGAGCGGTTCCTAATGGGCAATCCTGCCTTTGTCCACATGGGGTAGGCATTCAGCACATTCGCTGGCCTTATTAGACCAACGGCTGTCGTTTGTCCGTGACTAGAGACGCTGGAAAGCTGATGCTAAAATGCTTCTTATAATTCATTATAATGTATTATATATATATATCATTTATATATAACAATTCATTATTGTCGTCGGTATATTTTTTCATAAATAATGACATTGGCGTGCCACTTCGACGTGCGCGAGGCCTAGCTCTTCTGGCACTAGGGAGCTCGATTTGGAGAAGGATTTGAGCAGACTTCTGCTACCGTATCATTATAAAATTCCCTTGGTCAGGATGCTGAGAAGTTAACACTGTACCCACCCCCCTCAGGGGACAGGGTATATGTCATGCAGATGAAAAGATTACAGGAACACCTATCCATATGGTCGGCTTAGATGAGGAGGTAAATGACTGGAGAGTGTGAAAGTGGAGTAAATAACAGTTATCCAGACGATAATATCCCTTCTGTCGGGTGTGGGTGAATTGAGCTTTGGGGTTGAACTGCAGTGCCTTGGAATAACACGCTGGAGAAAGTTCAGAGAGCATATGTTTTCCATGCCTCCATGTCAATTTTTCTTGTGAATAGCAGCACAAAATTCCTTCATTGAGCTGTTCACCACCGAGAGTGCACCTTAAGGAATAATGGCTTTCATTATTTTTTGTTACCCCAATCGCCTTGGGTCAAATTCACTAGCTGTGAGTTACTTTGCGTCCGCCAGCCAAGGTGATCATTTGATGAGTTATACAGTAACGTTATGAGGACAAAAAACATGTGCGGTGTATAGGCAGGCCAGTTGAACTGCAGGGGATGTTCTGGTGCAATTTCACAGCGGCCTTATTTATGGTAGGATGCTGCCAGCATTTACTCTATTTAAAGGTTTTTAATATTTATTGAATATTGGTCTATGAAACACAGGCTTACAGGCATGCACACACACACACACACACACACACACACACACACACACACACACACACACACACACACACACACACACAGCAGGCCATTAAATAGAGCTAGCCATTAAATAATGCTAGTATGCTTCATATCACAGGGCTGAGATGGACGTGATAAAACGCTGAAGAGTCTTGACCACATTATCTCAGCGCATGCACATTAATACTATGAAGTCACGTTTTCCAAGAACCTATCAAAACCTTCCTCCGATGCCATGATATTTTCCATGTATTTAACATGAAAAAGTGGAAAATTGATTGAACAATGAACTTTAACTTTTTTTTTGGTATTATTATTATTCTGTACCACATGGCCATCTGCGTGAAGTCAAGTGCCTGTACTTTCCAATATTCTGTGTGTGTGCTCCGGAGAGGTGTGGGGGGTGGCAAGTGATGTCTGATGTTTTCCGGATGGGGCTGTAGATATATAAGCTCCTGCAGTTCATCTACACGCTGCCTTAGACACACAAGCACGCACGCACGCACGCACGCACACACACACACACACACACACACACACACACACACACACACACACACACACACACGCACACACACACACTCTGGTCCAGTGCTGCTGCAGTTGTGCCCTCCCTCCCTCCACACAGGACCTTACCACCACGGTGAGCATCAAGCATTGTCCAGGCATCCAGGCCGTTTTCTGTCCCATTGTTTCCCAACCCACAATCCTCCTATTGTCCCCCTAATATTGGTCCATTGTCACAATTTCCAGTATGAATTCTCGATGGGGAATATGTTAGCTTGTATTGGCAGTATTGAAAGCTTTTGTTGGCAGGTCTACGGCTTCTTTTGGCAGCACATTGCTGCTTTAGTTCAAACTACTACTGCAGCTTGCGGTTCAAGGTAGGAGACTACTGATACTGAGACCCGGATAGCTCCATCGGAAAAGAGTGACAGATATGGATTTGTTTTGCTGATGTCAAAGATTGATATGCGCGGTAAATTATCCAGCGAGACCTTTGTTATTTTTAGGCGTGTACCTTCGATTTTCCCTCTCCTCACATCATTACAAGCACATCATGACTCATTTTGAACCACACAAAGAAATGGCATGGGTTTGCTTTATATGCTGATTTCATGCCCCTCAAGTGAATGCCATCATAGTTGGTGAGCAACACGTCGCAGGGCCTTACAACCCATCGGTCTTAAGTTGGAGTTCATGTGCCGGCGACAGAGAGAGAGAGAGCGGCCCTGTTATGATTGCCATAAAGCTAATCCCTCT
Source organism: Aplochiton taeniatus (assembly GCA_017639675.1). NCBI lineage: Eukaryota > Metazoa > Chordata > Actinopteri > Galaxiiformes > Galaxiidae > Aplochiton > Aplochiton taeniatus. Next base: position 6,519,755 of record CM030181.1, on the reverse strand, counting down.
TAATTCGTAGTTGAACTTGTTGAAGGAACCTCATTTCGCAGAGGGGCTTCAGGCTTCGCTGATTTACACATCATACGCGTTGGACACGTGCCATCCCTGAGGCACCACATTTTTCCATCCCTGGTCCCCTGCATGCGCTGCTTTCATAACGTGCACCGAGTTAGGTACGAAAACAATCGTCTCTACGCTAACATCTGTGCTGACACCCAGCTCTTCGAGACCTGTCAAAGACGCCTGGTGCCGGAGTGTATATTTTCAGAGGTGGGGGGGGTGGGGGGGGTGGGTGTAGGTCACTCATCTGTCATTGACCGTCTGCTGTATGCCCATCAATGCTGGATCAACACAGCGGATTCATGTGCGCGAGCATGCACACTTATGAGTTTGGTTGTGTGTGTGTGTGTCGGTGTCGTTGTGTGTCAGTATCATTGGGGGCGCGGGGGGGGGGTTGTATGTGTGTGTGTGCCTGCACCCTCACGCTGAGTTAGCCGCTGTGTCCGAAGCTCTGAGCGGTCAGTTCCTCTTTGACCCTGTGCCGTGTGTGTGTTAAAATGCTCACATTTGAAGCTGCTGTGGGTGGGGGTGGGGGAGCTGTGAGATCTGGCTGGTGGGTGACCTCGACTAGGGGGTGTTAAACCGGTCACAGTTGTTGTTTGTGAGCACAAAGAGAAGAAGAAAGGGAGACTACTGGGAGAGGAATGGTGGGAGAGAAAAAATATTGACGAGCGGACTGGAGCGGGAGCCGGGTAAGAGTGAGGGGAGTCACTTTTAGGATTGTTGGCCTTCTACGGACAATATGTGGGACATTCATCCGAGTGAACTGCCGACAGAAGGACACTCCACGGTATTGGTTTAGGAATGAGAGAGGAACAATACCTTCTCTATTCCTGCCCTCTCCCTCTCCCTCTCCCTCTCTGTGCTCCCTTCTGAAAGGAATTTGGAGTTCGGTTGGTGGCTCGGGAAGATCTGATCCTTCCGTTGTTATCTCGGAGAATGACAGCGATGCGGTTGCCCTTGGAAACTGCCGATGGGACCAGAGTGCACCTGGTCGTTCACCCCCTCGTGCCGGAGTGCGTGAGGTCACCGTCCACTGACCGCTCACTGACCTGACTCTGTGTGTAGATGTGCAAGATGTGTTGTTTTCATTAGTCAGACAAAGGAGATCGATTTTGCAAATTACGAAATACAAAATCAAACTTTCAGAGAGCAAGAAGTATACGTGAGAGAGAGAGAGAGAGAGAGAGAGAGAGAGAGAGAGAGAGAGAGAGAGAGAGAGAGAGAGAGAGAGAGAGAGAGAGAGAGAGAGAGAGAGAGAGAGAGAGAGAGAGAGATATTAAGAGAGACACAGATCGAGAGAGAGAGAGAGAGAGAGAGAGAGAGAGAGAGAGAGAGATTAAGAGAGACACAGATCGAGAGAGAGAGAGAGAGAGAGAGAGAGAGAGAGAGAGAGAGAGAGAGAGAGAGAGAGAGAGAGAGAGAGAGAGAGAGATGGCAAAGAGCCCAAAAGGGAAGCTCCACAGAGAAGGAGCAAGGAGCAAAGAGACTGAAATAAGATAGCAAATATGACAGATAGAGAGACAGAGAAGGAGAGACAGAGAAGGAGAGAGAGAGAGAGAGAGAGAGAGAGAGAGGGGGAAAGAAAAAGAGACGCACAGAGAGAGGCACGATATTAGAAAAGCAGAAGTTGCTACGGTGACATGGCTTTGGGCATGGTTCCTCTTCCCCTCAGCAGGTGATCAGACTCACGGCATCGCTGGGCGTTGGGAGGAAAAACGGTAGGAAGAGTGGATTGGAAGATACAAGGAAAGTCAGGCCAGCTCCAAGTGGGAAAGAATGACTTGTGTGAGCCTGCTGCCTATGGCTCCGCCGTGAAGCCTTGACACTGGCCATACATTCTCCCCATCACGCAGAGCCAGATCCGAGACTCCGTTCCCTCGATGCAGCCCAGGAGGGCTCGTGGCTAAGCGGTCCCAGCCACTGCAGACAGACGGGTGTTAAGTAATGGAAGGGACTCATGGAAAGTGTCACTTAGTCTGGGCCGACCCCCGACTCGCCGCTCCAGCTGGCTCGGGGGCGGGTGCACATAAATGTCTGTTTGTCTCATTAAAGCATGGCACGCCGTTTGAGCGTGCGGTTATTAGCTTGGTCCCCTCCGCTAGGGCTCGGACGGGGTGCGCGCTCAGGCCGTCGCTCAGGGAGACAGCGGGTGAGAGGGTTTGGGGGAGGGGGTCGGGGGCAGTAGTGGTTTCAGCACTCTTTGCCTACTGGGGCTTTAGCTGGATATTGGGTTGGCAGATTCCTATTGCGACATCAGAGACACGAGAGCCAGTGAACCCCCCCCCCCCCCCCACACCCACCCACACACACACACACACCCAACCCCCGCCTTTTTTATGAAAGCCAGCTGCCAACCCCCTGTCTATCCCTAAGGTATCAGTATACCCACCGGTAGAGTAATTATTTTGCATTTTGAGGCCAGGGTTATCTATTCTTGGTCTCTTAGTTTGATTCCGTGAGGGAATGGCCTTATAAATAAATGCAAATTGCAAAGGAAGATCCAAAGGGCCTTAAAGAGCCAGGGCCCTATGGGTCTCGTCACACAGCTGGAATTCATTTGCTCTTTGAACCCTTGCTTGTTGCTGCAAATGCATTGTTTAATGGCACACCATCCTCATTAAAAAACAAACACATACTTACACACACACACACACACACAGATAGACACAGACAGACACACACACGCAAACACTGCTGTCATGTGAATCCAATCATTGATTTGTCTTGCATCGATGGCCACAACTTGACAAACCAATTCAAAACAAATCAGTCCAAGCCTCAGTCCTGCGGAGTTGGTGTGGTACCCGGCGACACCCAGACTCTGCATGTCGCCTTTATCCAGTGTGCCACAGCCATCTCAGACACACAGCAACTGTAGTGGCATGGCCAAACATAGAATAAGTTCACTTCCTTTGTGTCTCTGCCTGAGTTTCCATTTTACAATAATGACTGATATTTGTACTTGCTTTAGGCCTAACTAATAATCGCCTTTTTTCACTTCCGAGGCTTTATTGGTTTTAATGGGTTTTTTAATGCTTGTTTTATGTTTGTTTTAATGTTTTTATTGCTTGTTTCTTTGTTTTATGTTTGTTTTAATGTGTTATGCTGGTTTCCTCTTGGCCAAGGCTCCCATGTAAAAGAGACATTTATCTCAATGGGACTCACCTGGCTAATTTAGGATAAATGAAAATAAAAATGAAAACAGTGGTAGGCCCATCAACAAGGCCCTTTGTGGGTGTTGGATAGCAGTTTAAATATCGCGGGTGTCTAGGTCTGGCAGAGGTTATCTGTATTATTTCCGTTTCAGATCCTCTTAGGCCGACTCAGGCTCCAGGTTTTCCATACGTGCTTAAATGGCTACGCAAATGTCTGCCCGCACCAGCACAGTGTGTATGCGTAGAAACCATTCCCCTGGAAAAGCGGACCTTGTATTACAACCTCGGTTTGTTTTCCTTCAGATTTGGACGTTTTTCCAGCCGAAGGAACGCTTTGCTCTTTCGCACCGTGTCTCTTTTGCTTGGGTCGGACATGCTTTTTGGTTTTCACCTCAGAATAATGAAGCTGGCTACCTCATTTCAGAGGTTATATGAGTCATCCTTTGTGGTGGGGTTGATCTGACCATCACCTGTGCCTTTATGCCGGTTAGTCACTTCAAGTGAGACCGAATGTTTTGGGATTTTGACTGTCGACCCATGTTGACATGCGGACGACAGTTCCCAAACAGCGAGTCTGTGCCACGACAGGGCCCTGGTAGCTCGCACACGGGTGTGTTTTTTGCGTGCGTATTTCTGCGTGTGTGAGAGAAAGAGATAGATTAAAAAAGAGAGGGAGAGGGACAGAAATAGAGGTTTGGTTGGGTGGTGTATGAGAGTGAGGATGGCCACTGGGTGACGCGTCCAAACATGTCCGACACCAGGGCCTCGGAGCTGCCATGGGGCAAGCCAGAGTGTCAGCCTTCTTCAAGGTTATGACATGGAAACGCAATAACACGGGTCCTTTTCCATGTAGCTATTACTGTTGTGTTTGGAGTGAGGGGCCCTGCACATGGAAGTGATTACTCAGTGGGATTTTGGGGAGTCGGGGGGAGAGAGAAGAGGATGGAGTTTGGCCCTGCGTGCTCCCGGAGCTTATGTTCCACCACTAAACCGCCCCCCCCCCCCCCCCCCCCCCCCCAAACCCTCCGTTCACACCAGGGGGAGAAAGGACTGTCTTGCCTCTGATGCCACTTCTTTTGTGGGGAGTACCAAACCGCCAGGCCTGGGAGAAGATGCCCTCGACCTCCGTTAGGAAGGTGTGGTATGGGGGTGGATCAAGCGGTGATCACATGTCTACTTGTGTTTTCGATGTAGGCCGTGGCCTTCGATGAATTGTCAATATCTTCGTATGCGTGCTTGAGGCCACTTCCCCCTTGAGTGCTTGTAGCCCCCTTCCATACCCGATATTCGATTAAAGGTGCATTTCCAAATTTCCTGAGCATTACATTGCGATCAAATGTTGGAAAGAAAAAATTTCAACATTATAACTTATTCGTATTTTATTACAGCGTGTCAAATGTCTTATTTAATAAGAGTGTGTTCAAGCAAAATATTTTGATGTCTGAATCCACGCTCTGCAGTTTGGGTCTGTGCTGCTGACGCACACACACACACACACACACACACACACACACACACACACACACACACACACACACACACACACACACACACACACACACACACACAGCTCCCCGGCCAAACAAACGTGCTAGCACATGACTCTTCAACGCTGCCACAAAATCAGACGGTGGCCATAAATCAATGTATTGTACCTTTTCACGGAGCGTTGGTCCAGGTTTTGCCATAGAGCTCCGCCCTGGCCCAGCCCCAGTTTAGCGGTCCAGACTCGGTGAGAACCAAAGAGGCAGAGACTGTGTCCTGGGAAGCCCATCTGGGCTCCATCAGGCCTGGGTAAACAAAGCCAGATTCTACACGGAGGGGCTAGAGCCAGGCTCTCTTGGCTCTCATCAGCCATCGCGAACCGTGGCTCAAGGTACAAAGGATACGCACACATTATCATTAATTCAAACCGCATGCAAAAATGCAAATCCACTCGGCGCTCGCGCTGCACACACGGTTGGCTGTGGTCGTCCGGCCCAGCGTGGCGGACACAGGGGAGGAAGGGTTGCTGAGTGGCGTTTTGATCCTAAACGGGTCGGGGGACCATTTACTGTTTTTTTCTAGCCCTGGTACTTGACCTCTCGTTGACCCTCCCACACACCAACAGGTGCGGCCTACGCCCTCTTTCACGAGGGCAGAGTCTGCTATGGGTGTGTTCCAATGACCATCTTTGAAAATGAGGCAGAGACAAATTGATTATAGTGGCTTGGCAAACGGCTACTGAAGATTTATTTTATAGGCATGGCCCATTTTGGGGAATTCTCATCCAACTAGAAGGTTCTCAAAAATACAGAGATGGAAAAAAATATGAATCTGTAAGTACTTCGCTGTGAACTTGACGGGTTCCCTTTCGGTTTGAAGCTTAGCCTTGGGCTAACAATCCCCTTTGAATCATTCAATTGTTTTTCTATCCAGACCCAGGAAAGTGGCCCATCATTGTGCAGCTACACAAATGAGCTGTACAAAAGTCAAGAAATTCTTTAATGACCTTTCAGCATCAAGGGTGTGGTCATGTTTGTACAGTATGTCTACATTCTGTGTATACAGTTGATTTACAGTTACCTGGAATAGGGTGGCTCCGCTGCGTTGGTGCGTGTGCATGTGCGTGCGTGCCCGCGCGTGCATGCGCCCGCGTCACATTCAGCCCAGTGGTTATATAAGAAAAGACGCGCAACGGGTGAAAGTTTTGAGGCGAAAAAAGCAAGTTTCCACATGTGCTTGGATCTTACCCCTCTCCAAGAGTGGAGTCACAAAAACAACAGGCCTGCTCAGTCGGCACTCCCCTTTTCCAGGTCAGTCGGTGCAGTGTATCCTCCAGCCCTGCTAAGTCAGACCCAGCTCCTGCGCACCTCCGCTACCGTCTCGTTCCGTCGTCCGTGACGGGGGGGGGGGGGGGGCAGGGTCTCCTCTCGTTCCGCTGGTAGACTTGGCTAGTCGCTGCACCTCGTTACTCGTTTCTCTATCCCTCATGCGGTGATGTGCTCACTGAACGGCTGGCCATTTGTTATGTGCGGTGATTGTCCTTGGGAAGGATAGGGGGGATCGTGAAGACGTCGGCCGCTCGGGGTCCTCGGGGCGAGATTGATGGTGATAATCACGTAGTGAACGGTCGCGACCGGGGCAGCTGCATATGGAAGTGCGCCCTGGTAATAATGATAATTGGCCTGTTTTACAAACGGTGACGTTTGGACCAGTCTCTCGTTTAAAAATGGATGACTGCTCCAGTGATAACCTCCCCTCCCACGCACACACACACACACACACACACGCACGCACACACACACACACACACACACACCTCCGTAGACGCGTTCAGCCCCCTCACAGTAGGAGATTGTGAGATAGTGTGGCTTGCAGAGAAAGGAGGTTCTCAGCCATAACAGGCTTTTTGTTTTTTTTGCTAAGCCGTTCCATGTGGATGGGGAAGGTTCCAGAGTAGACATGCTGTTCCATGGAAACAGTTTGGGGTTTTAGCAGGTTGGAGTGGATCTGGCCTTGGACCGTTGCGCCGTGGTGACCAAACTGTGGGGATCCGTCAGGTCAGGTCGATCACAGGGCTGCAGCTTCTACCGTTTCCTAGAAGACACGGCTCTATAGACTGGAACTCCATGCACCATTCCAAGGCAAACAATACAGTATGGTAGTTAAAAGAAGCGTGTCCCTATTTTTTGGGGGGGTAGATTGGGAAATCTCTGCCCCGGGTCTGTGCTGTTTCAACCTAAGCCTACATCAAAGGGGGGTTCGGGAGCAGTAATTGTGCGGTGGCTCGCTCCAACACATCTTGCCTTCCCCGGCCTACCTAGGGCCTGAGTAGGAAAAGCTGGACGTCTCCTCCAATTCAAACTGTATTGCAGACCTGTCTCGTCTCCTAATGCAACGCAGGTTTTTACATCGAGGCCGCAACTCGGAAACGGGCGCTGTCAATTCGGATCGGGCATTACACGGGGGGTTAAAAAAAAAAAGGAAAACGTGCGTGTGCGCCGTGTCACGAGTGTGATTTCTCTCTGCCGTGACATTCCATTACTTTGGAGCGATGGAAGGTGGCGGTGCCTCTTATCAACACCATGTGTTTCCCCCGGCGAAGATGGGACAGGTTTATTAAATCTCAACCCTTGTTTAATATGGAGAGTTATAGGGCTCGTGACGGTACGTCACTGTCTGAAATAGACCCGGGCCAGGGCCGCCGGTGTTATTGTTGGTGGACCCGATGGAGTTCACCCCAGCTGTGAGCGGGCTCATGCTACCTGATGCACACCACTGAATCTACTGGATGGACTGGCGCTGGAATATTGTCTTTTCATCAGGAGCAGATGCACGGGCTGGTATCAAGTTCAGCCCCTCGCGCCCGTGGAGCTCCAAACGGGCCCATTTGGGTTTCGGTTGAGAAGCGGTTGGGAAAGGTTATGGGTAGGTTACAAGCCCCAGTTAATTCCATCCTTAAACATGTCGTTTTAAGCTATTTGCCTCGAGTTAACTGGTACCATTTGTGTTTGGATGAGAAAGGGAACTGGCAATAAAGAAAGCAACCTTTATCTTATTTTAAGGTTCACTCTTTCAACTTATGAAGATCTCTCAAAATAAACATTCTAGCTTTACTGGCCTAGCTCATGTTACAGTCCTTTGTATGTTATTAAGTTCCAAAATGTAGCCTAATTATCAATGCCGTCTCAACACATCGTGTAAATGGCACTGGTTAAATGAAGGTGTCGCCTCTGTAAAAGTGGTCAAAGGTAAAAAAGGTAAATGCAATAGAAAGGCCTTGTTAGTTTTCTCTCTCTCTCAGTCTCTCTCTCTCTCTCTCTCTCTCTCTCTCTCTCTCTCTCTCTCTCTCTCTCTCTCTCTCTCTCTCTCTCTCTCTCTCTCTCTCTCTCTCTCTCTCTCTCTCTCTCTCAGTCTCCCTCTCGCTCTCTCTCTCTCTCTCTCTCTCTCTCTCTCTCTCTCTCTCTCTCTCTCTCTCTAAAAAGTGAAACAAGTGGGATCCACACTGCCCCGTAATCGGAGAACTTAAGTCATCCTAAGTGTTACCTTCAGCCTGGCTTGCCCACATTCCTCCTTGCCCTCCATGCCACCCAGGGTTTTAAAGGACTGTAAGCCCAACCGAAGTCGCTTCCCTGGCAACGGAAGGGTGTCAATGCGGACAGGAAAGAATTTATTTGAACGTGACTTGGGTTTCTCTGCCTCAACTCCCTGGTGGGGATGTGGAGACGGGGGGGGGTTGTCTCTGCTTACTCTGTCCCTGACGTGTTTGCCACACGCACCCCAAACAATGGCCGATTCATCCGCAGCTCCGTCTGTCCGGGCCAGGGACAGGCGGCTGGAACGAAAACACCTCTGGGAGAGAGAGAGAGAGAGAGAGAGAGAGAGAGAGAGAGAGAGAGAGAGAGAGAGAGAGAGAGAGAGAGAGCACCCTCTGAGAATACTTATGTAATGATACATACCACAGGCCCGTATTAGAACATACAGTATGCTGTACAAACTACTCTAATGTTTGCTGTATATAGACAGTGCTAAGTAATTATTACAAAGATACGATAGGAGATCCATGGACTCGTCTAAGTAAACCCTGCCGTCATATGAGAAGTACTATGGGAATAGTAGGAATAGAGCAATAACTGAACTACAATCAGGTAGTGTAGTCAGGTAAAGGTTCAGTCAGTGCTCCTCCCTGACCTCATCTGTTTGAGGCTATTTAACCAGTCTGTTGGATACCTGCGGTGACCTTAGCTGACTGATTGTTATCAGGATCCTATTCCTGGGCAGCAGCCGCCATGTTATCTGAGAGGCCCCACTGTGGAGCCGGGGCCCCGCCGTCGACTGTCCTTCAAACTGGGACACCAACAGGCGCGTTGTTACCGCTCACACACACACACACACACACACACACACACACACACACACACACACACACACACAGACATAAACACACACACACCTACGTACATAGAGAGAATCAAAGATGACCAAGGTAATCGTAATTGACTCTTCACGTTTTTCATGGGTACACAGGTTGTGCGTAAAGCCTGACCGTCTGATCAGGTCACACCCCATCATAATAAGCCCACCGTGGGGGGCGATTTTTGAGGGGAGCGCTCCGCTAAGGTCCCCCTCTCTCGTTCTCGGGGGCCTGGAGCCACAGAAAGCGATGACGGCCCCCCGGAGCTCCCCAGTAGGCCTCTCTAACTGGTCCCACTCTGAATGGGTGTCTGTTCCCCGACATCTCCCGTCTCTCATCGCCACCCCATCAATCCCGCGCCGCCGCGGCCGTCCCGGCGGACACAGGGCTCCGCTTTGTCCCGAACGACCGTGCCCCCCCCCCACCCGCCCCCCGGCCACGCATGGGGACTGACAGCCATCCGACAAGCAGAGGGCCCCCTAAACGACGGAGGCCCTCCAAGCCCCGCGTCTTTACCCCAGCCGCCCAAATACCGAGGGCCCTTCACCTGGCTGAAAGAAGCAGCTATACCCCTGCTGTATCTAAATACCAGACCTCCGCCCTCCAGAGGCCCCCCGCCCTCTCTGTCCATAAGCAGAGGAGGCCTCTACTTGCCTTTCATCCATAACAAGCCCCCCCCCCCCTCCTGACCCAGCCAGCGTCTGAAGGATCAAGCCCCCTCCCAAGGGGGAAAGGTGGATGTTAGCATAGCATTCCAGCCCATGTGAAAGTATGTTAATTAGCATAGCTGGAGAATGTTTTTTTTCATTTTTTTTTCATTTTTGCTGACCCTCTCCTTGATTAAGTATTCCCTTCCATCATTCAATGGCAGACGCAGCCCTACGTGGCAGCCCCCCGTGTTGACTTTGGCGGGGCGGTTGTTGCTGAAAATGGACACTCAGCTGTGTCCAACTCTCTTCAAATTTATTGCGCGCCACGGCATAAATAGAAGCCGAGCCGAGAGTGGCACGTAACCAATCTCGTCCATGTCCAATGTGACGGGGGTGAAGTCAATGGGGCCTCGTCCTGCCAGCCAGCTTTCCCCAGTGCTTGGCCTTGGCTCATGGCGCAGGGGGCTCCCCGTGGACGCTGATGTCAGTTGAATTGTGCTGGATCGTTTCATAGGCAGCGTAATAGCTGTGCCCTGGCCACCATTGCCAACCCGTCTCTGCACTGGGCCGTCGCGAGATATTTGGTTCTGCACCCGTGCTTAGAAGGTACATGTTTGTGTGTGTGTGTGTGTGTGTGTGTGTGTGTGTGTACACACACATTCTCATAATGCATGTACACTGTGTGTTCGCTCATGCACACTCCGATCCTCAGTCCTCCGTCTCAGACAGATTTATTGCTTGTGCTAGGAAGTGAAAATAAACACCAACCCTCAAGCCCTGTTTGCTTGTTTCCCCTCCTGTCTCCTCCGTGGAAGGCTGTAAAAGTAGCAAGGAAGGGTGGCCTCCACAGAGAGTCCTAGCCAGCGTTGGCCCGACAGTCTTCGAATTGAGGTCGAGTGATCCGCTCACCCCCACATTTGACGTCTCTGCATGTGGACTGGACAGTCAGACGACTTTTAAATCTTAAGTCGTGTTATTGTTTTCCTACAAGCAGAAGTCAAGAGACTTTTCTAAACACGAGTTGACTGCATCAACTCGGGTCACGGTCAACCAGAGGCGAATGCTGGCCACCGGTCCTACTTCATAACGTTGCCAGAGTCGTCACAAGGCAAGGCTCTTGGTTTCCAGAGAGCTTGTCTTGAGCATACAGAAGTCTCATATCTAAGGAACGTTGCTCAATAGGCATCACAGTGGACCTTGTGACTGACCTATAGACTTCCCTGTCGAGGCCTCTCCTTCTACCCGCCTGCAAAATTCTTTCATGAAAGAGAGGAATTGGAGGGGGGGGGGGGGGGGGGGGGGGGGGGGGAGGCAAAGGGGGTTTGAATTACTGTCCGGCACAAGCATCTTGGTTTGAAGTTTGAAGGGAAGGGAGGCGGTGGGATGTTGCGCCGCCGCTGGGGAGGGGGGGCCTCTTCAAACCAAAGGCCTCTGTCTCTCACTTCACAGGCCTGGTGTAGGCCTGCATCCATTACCTCCCCGTCCGACTCCTGAAGGCCTCCTACGTGCCTTGCACTCCGCGAGTCCTCCGCTATGAATGGACCTTGACAGGCTCCCAGAACCAACTGCCTCTCACTCTGCCCTCCTCCAACCCCCCCACCCCCCCCACCCCACCGCCCGCATAATGTCTCTCCTGGGACTGGGAATAACACGAGCGTGCGCGAGGCCTTCCCGCTTCCCGCTTCACGCTGGGGGGCTTTTACGTGTTATTGTGGACAAACGCTCTCGTAAATCTCGCTCTCTTTGGCGGCTTGAAATGTAACGCAAAGCAAAAAGGAAGCCCCTCGGCGGCTTCTCCCGTAGCTACGGCTCCTTTTTATGTTTTTGGAGCGGGGCGGGCGGAGCTGAGCTGGGGGAGAGAGACGCCGTATCCCGTGGCCAGTGGGAGGGAGGAGAAGGCAGGGAGAGGGTGGGCGGGTGGCGCTGGAGGGTGACCTCGCTCGCGGGGAAGTCGGCTTCTCAACCAGCCAACGGGCTAGTTTCTTTTGGGAGCCGTGCCGGGAGTGTCTCTGTCTCTAGGTAGCTCTGGCCGCCGGGGCGGCGGCCCTCCCTCTTTTAACAAGTGCTTTTAAAAGGCAACACAGAGCGTTTTATAGACGCGGCGCTGGTGTTATTATACGTCTCTGATTCATCCCGCGTAGGCTGAGGCTTACGTCTCAGGTGCAGGGAAACGGGGGGCTGTCACGTTCGTTTGGACAGCGCCCGCCGCCCCCGAGGGGAGCTGTGGTTTGGGTTGGCTCCCCGGCTCACTGGGTTCTGCTGCAGGAGAGATATACGAGAGGACCGGGCTGCGGTGCGGCGGCCTCGGGCGTTCGTCTTCTTGCTTCTGCTGTGACGGGGATTTGCCGTCTCGTCTCCTGGTTACGAGAGGAACGTGGCTTTGGACCAGCGTACTGTCTTGATTTAGGGTGTGGTGAAGGACACACACACACACACACACACAGACACACACACAGACACACACACACACACAGACACACACACACACACACACACACAGACACACACACACTGGCTGTGCCCCCAGTACTAACTGTTTCTTAACGACTATCCTAAGGGGGCAAATGCCCGCTTGCACCTCGACTTGAGTGTGACGTATGCATCAAGGGGGGATTATGTGAGTCAGATATATGTTTTAACACGGGGCACCTTGGCAGAAGGTGCACTGATCAACGTGATAGTCATGTCGCCAGAGGGTTTGACTTTTATTGGCAGCCTCTCAGAATGAAGCTTGGAGCTATACAAAGAAATATGTTGGCACCATGGGGAACTCTGTGGCGAAAGAAAACATGTCACAAAATCATGTTTTATTTGTGAACTCAGCCAAACCAATTTTGCACTCGGTGACTTGTGGGGTAAACTGTGATTATGGATTGTCGAAGGCAACCAAGGTGAAACAAAATGAATATGACCTCATGTTCCAAATATATAGAGAGATGCTTTTGAACTGGACTGGTTTTAATGATGAATAAATGTACACCATGTGCCTTTAGTTACAAACCTACACATCCAACGTGCAAATACTATGCAACCCCATATTAAACTGAATGGATGAATGGGATGTTATTGCCGTTTTACTAACAAGATTGTGCAGCTTTTTTGGCACCGGCCTTTAAACGCAATATCTTCGCCATTGAAATAGTCTGACGTTGTTATTCGTTAGCGCTGAAACGTTTTCCTTATCGATTGACGATCTAACCATGGGCCCGCATTTATTCCAACACAATCCCTCTCTCGAATCTGCTTGCAATTAAAGTTATTCCTAAAGTAAAACATTGCATGGCGGTGGCGCAACGAACGCTAAAGACTTCTGGGTCAGTGGTCGTTTAGGCTGGGGATTCGTTTTGGCGGCTGTGCAGTGGGGGCCCTGTTGTTCGCTAGTTAGCGGTATGGGGATAATCAATCTACTTTTAAGGCTGAGTAGGAGTGTCTCCGTGGTTAGCCGGTGATTTCTTCAGGTAGAGGAACGAGGAATTGCATCTTGATTCTGAGGCCAGGTTTAAGGCCAGGCCCAAAGGGACGCATTGGAAATCCTGGCTCTTGCGCAGCTCGGCGCTCGTCGCCCGGGCCTGTGACAGTGATGTGTATGTGGCCCGACGGAAACCCGACCCTGCCTGTAGCCATAGACGGTAGGGTGGGGAGCTTTTGGAGTCGTGTACACACAAACGTAATCCTGGTACATGAAGGGCTGTGCTCATAGTTGAGTCGCTGCCACTCTCGGCCCAGCCACTCCTTTTCTTACCGCTGTGTCCAGCGATTCCCAGGCCCCAAAAAGACTGGAGGTAGCCAACAAGGTGTGTGTATGTGTGTGCGTGTGCGTGCGTGCGTGCGTGCGTGTGTGGACACAGGTGTGTGTGTGTGAAAGACATTGAGCGAGGGCGAAAAAATGGGTTAGAGAGGTCGCTAAAGATGGCGAGTGAGAGGGTTCGAGAGAGGGCGAGAGAGAGGGAATGAGAGGGTTCGAGAGAGGGCGAGAGAGAGGGAATGAGAGGGTTCGAGAGAGGGCGAGAGAGAGGGAATGAGAAGGTTTGAGAGAGGGCGAGAGAGAGGGAATGAGAGGGTTCGAGAGAGGGCGAGGGAAAGAGCAAGCCGAATCCGTGTGCTCGGGAAAAGCCGCTCGACAGAGAACCCTGAGCGACTGTGTGCCTTCACAGGAGTCTGAAAAAGGGTTCATATGTGCTATCACACACCCGCCATGCAGTAAAACCGTGTTCTGCCTGAGCATGCTTCGAAATGTTTGTTCTGTATGGTCCCTGGCCGTTGTGTGACCTCTCTCATCGAAACAGTAGACGTCCAATGAAACCCCATACCTTACTGTTCACATCAGAGTGAAATCGAATCATTTCTATATGTCCAATTATACTGCCGTTTTTTTTGTGTCCAGTCATGAAAAGCACTTACAGCGAGATTTAAAGCCCTTGCTTCGGAGCACTTGGGCTTTTAATTGAGGCTGACACACCAGGCTGGTGCTGTGGACTCCTCTCCGGGATCCGAACGCTTTTCCCAGGCAGTTAACGGTGCAGAGATATGGTCTGGTGGTCCTGCTGATTGTGGCAGTTGGCCCGCTCGACTGCAAATAAAACTAAGAGCTTGTTGACACATATGCTTTATTTCTCTGTGGCTGTGAATTGTAAATCACTTAAAGCGGTGTCAGCCCCGGCCGAGTGCGCACATTACCGCCCGCGTGGGAGAGAGTGTTTTGCCTGCACGTTCGACTGTTGTCGAGATTTATTTCGCCGATTCCGGTCCTCGGTCCCGACCCGTGTCAATCCAAGGATGTCGCAGGGGGAGACGGTGGACGGAGAGCAGGCAGCATCGCCGCGTGTGTGCCCGCGGGCTCCTGCTGGTAAACTAGTGAGACCAGGTGCCCAATACTCCTCCGTCTTGGCAAAAGACCAAGTGCTGGAGCGGTAGTAAAGAAGCAGCAGGCCATCCATCCAGCCATCCAGTCAGTCAGTCAGTCAGCCAACCATCCAGCCAGCCGTCCAGTCAGTCAGCCATCCAGTCAGTCAGCCGACCATCCCGCCAGCTGTCCAGTCAGTCAGCCAACCAGCCATCCAGTCAGTCAGCCAACCAGCCATCCAGTCAGTCAACCGGCCAGCCACGCCGTCAGCATCTCAGCCAGCCAGTAAGCTCTCCTCTTGGCCAGGCAATCTTTTCCACTCTTTTATTAGATTTGAAATCCTGTTTTTTATCTGGAGTATTGAACAACAAAAGTTCATGACATTTAGAACATGTCTTGGCAGTGTGAGGATGTAGAGTGAGCACAAAGCGGGGGCGAGCCAACTAAAGAAAGCACGGGGAACCGAATGGAGGCAAAACAAAACGCTAAAGCCCGCGCCGACCTCGCGCTTTGATTGCCGTGCCAGAAAAGTGTCTCGATCGGGCAAAAGGCCGTTCCTCATTCAATTACATGTTCCATACGAGTGTTCCAAGACTTTGGGCTGAGGGGCTTCCGAGGAGGACCGAGCTCTCACACACGTCCCCTTTCTCAAACAATCCTCTCAATGCCTATCTAAACAGGACTGCCCAGGGTAAGCCTGGCATGAGATTGTGTGTGTGTGTGTGTGTGTGTGTGTGAAAGAGAGAGAGAGAGAGAGAGAGAGAGAGAGAGAGAGAGAGAGAGAGAGAGAGAGAGAGTGTGCGAATGTGTTAACAGGAACAGTTCCAGAGTCTATGTGTTTGGGCATGTGTAAGTCTGTTTGCACACCCTCTCTCTCTGTCTCTCTCTCTCTCTCTCTCTCTCTCTCTCTCCCTCTCTGTAGAGCTCACCATAATGTTGCCGTGTCTAGCCGTCGGTGTTGTACTGCTGGTCTCTGTGCTGGTTCATTGTTTCAAGTATGCAAATCAATTGGTCCATAGTGCCCCTGGCTGGGTTTAACATGATATATATATATATATTTGTAGGTGTTGATAAGGTATAAATGGGTATCAGTCCTATGTTCATTTGCAGATGTATACCTTGTCTAATGAACATGTTATTCCAGCACAGCCTTCTCACATAGCCATGTAATCTGACCTCCACGGTGCCAAGGGGAAGTGGTAACCATCAATCTGACCGGTACAGGTGATGAGAGAGGTTTATGGCATTGTGTGTGTGTATGTGTGTTGTGTTAATGCCGGTGTTAACACGAAGCGTGGCCCTTCTTTCAGCCGTGTGGGGCCACCCGGTCATTGGAGTCAGCAGTGAGTGAAAGATGGAGCCTTGGAGCTAAACCGCGAGATGGCCCCTTCGGAACAGCAGCAATTCCCGAGCTGGCGGGGGAAATCCCGTGTTGTTCTGTCTGGTCTGGAAAGGGGCTGGGAGCCAGGGATCTTAAAAGCACACGCTGTTATTTGACAACAGGGGGAATGGTAATCGCCGCCACTCAGCGCTGCCATATATCACGGAGGTTTCCGCTCCTATAAATAAGCCGTTGTTTATCATTTTCATTCCCCGTGGGAAATCCTCTCGGATGTCCGTGACGTGCCGCACGCAGGCTCGTCCGTCTGGGTTGCTCCGGTTTAGGTGTGATGTCCAGGTCTCTCGCTGGGTGGTGTCTGCAGAGATCCGGGGCTCGCAGGCCGTCGCGGTAGAGAGCCCATTAGATCCTCGTAAATACACTCTTGTCAGATCGCGTCGTAAATGAGAATCGGATCTCCCTCTCTCACGGTCTTACCTGGTCAAATAACGCTCGGTTGAATTAGGACTAAGACTGAGCTGTTGATTATTTATTTTTCTTTTTTTAATACTAGGGTCAACAGAGTTATCTGATCTTATTTTTTACGAGTTGTCGCTCCTTGAATTTTCCGTTGACTCAATTGGAAGTCTGTGTTGTATTTTCGACAGTGTTTTCCCTAATGCTTTTGTGTTGTTCTTCTCTTCCAGCGTACCCGTGGTTGGGCCACACAACATCTTCCAGAGAAAGAGAATCAACCGGTGTCTTCCTGTGATAAATGGTGAATGCCCCTTTATTTATTCATGATTTAAGGATTTTACTCACAAACTAATGCACACACAGTCAGGTTATGATTATGGTTATGAAATGGATTTTATAAAGTAGACACTTTTCTCTGACTGTTTTCGTTCAGAATTGCCCTGCACCCCCGCCCCCCCCCCCCATCTTCCATGGTGCAGTCCAGGCTTGTGAAGCTGACGTTTGAATTTTAATTTGGGGGTCTTTTAATTACGTGCGAGAGCACTCTGAGCGTGCCTCTGTTTTTGAACCCGCAGGCTTTGGCAGCTTGTTTACGTATGAATATGAATTTTATTGGTCTGGACGGCGCGCAAGCAATAAGTGACCTGCTCTCATAGCTGCTCAATTAGTTCCTTGGAAGGGGGCAAGATGGGGGTGGGGGTGGGGGCTGAGAAAGGCCGAGACGGCTAACTAATGAAACCAGAAGCGTGCTCTGTTTCCTTCTGCTTTGATCCAGATTACTGGCCCTGATGGACCCAGGCCGGCTCCGCTGCTCGCATTGCCCCCCCCCACCACCCCCCCCCCCCCCCCCCCCCCCCCCCGTCCCCCCCCTTCCCCCTACCCCACACCCCACCCACCAAACCCGCATCACCAAAATTGCTAATCGGCCCTGGCCTCTCCTCGGCCCTCCTGATTGGAGGACGGGGTCCAGGGGATTATGCAGCGGTTCGTTTGGCGTCAACCCGTGGAAGACTGTGGTGGTGGTGGAGTGCGTGCACGCGTTTGCATGTCTACGCCGAGTGTGTGTGTGTGTGTGTGTGTGTGTGTGTGTGTGTGACGTGCAAAGGCCTTGGTCAGAGACTTAAGTGAGCCCCCGGAGGCCTGTCAATCCCCAACACTCCGTGTCACCGAGGGGCAATTAAGGTCTGCTTTTTTTTTTTGTTTCTTTCCTGGAAGCGGCAGACCAGCAGCAGGTCTGCGGATGGGGACTGGGGTATGGCGTAATGCTGGCGGGCTCCACGCTGGCCCTGTGCTGCCGGGGGGAGGAAGAAGACTCCCCATCCCAATTCGGCCTGACTTTGAGCAATAGGGCCATTAGAAAGATGGATGAACCAACAAAGGGCCGGTCGAGTCGGGTTTGATCTTGATCCGTGACGGCACCCGGCATGACATCACTTCCTCGCGGAGCTTCGTCCGACAGGAAGTCCAGGTCCTGACCCCGTGGTAAACAGGTTTTTTGCAGAGGACGGAGGCATAGATTGATTAGCGCTGTAACGGGACGAACAGATAGAGGACGTATTGTTCCTCTAAATGAAGCGTGCATCTACTCTTGGCACGTTTCGCCTCCAGGCCGCTGGATAGGCGCTTCGAATGAGGCTCCCAGCGGGGTGGGGGTGTCTCTGGGATCGAGGAAAAAGCCGGAGAGGGGGGAGCATGGAGGCTAGCCTGTGTCTGAGTGGAAACTCGAAGAGTGGAAAATGGGCTTGTGGCCACTCTGCGGATCCACCTGAATCCTGCCAGAGCAATCAGCTATCAGTGGTTTATAGATGGAGCTATTTGACCGCCCCCCCCCCCCTGCCCTCACCTCAGTTAAAACCGGCAGGGGTCTGCAGGGATTTGGACCGCTGTCTGAGCTCTAACGCGGCGATCGTTTGCTAAGTGAAGTGCTCTTGTTTTCTGGAGAGGGTGCCAGGGCCTGTCTGCCTTCCAGTCGGATCAGAGAAGTCTGCCCAGTCACCGATGCCAGGTGAAGAGACTCTGCTCCCAGCAGACGCAGCTCCAGCTGTGTAAACACAGTCCCACAAACAGAAGCGCACACACATACACTCACACACACACACACACGCGCACACTCACGCACGCACTACTATCACTTCAAATAAAAGACATCTCGCTCACCCCCGCGCAAGTGAATTACTGACTCCACTTTCTCTGTCAAATAAATACAAAGCTCATATTTTCCCCTCTTTGAAAGTTCCTCTTGGCCTTGTTAAAAACAATGACTTCTTGAAAGAAGTAAACAAATTTAACAAGCGCTGGTGTTGTCTATTTTTCCGTCTGGGAACTTTCGGAGCAGCGTGACATTGTCCTCTCTCCATAACTCTATTTGTCTATTTTGTTTTCCCTTCCCAAACTTTCTCGAGCCTGCCCTGTCAACAGTAACTTTATGCAACAACATTTCTCCCGTTACTTGGTGTGTAGACTTCCCGCGGACTGCTAGCTTCTAATATGTGGTATTCACAATTCAGGCTGCATACTAAACGCACAGTAACGTCCAGTACGGGGGGACAGGTCTGCTGGATTTTTGTCATTTTGGAAAAGCTGGCGTTGCTCGGACAACATGTGGGATATAGCATAGTGTAGGCTTGTGAGCTGAGGGAGGAAGGAAAACAACATTGGTCTTGGCCAGGCAGTAGCTGGACTGTTAAAGGCATTGAGACTTTAAAGCTCCATTGTTTGTGTATCCAGGAGAAAGCCGAGACTCCCCTACGGCCCTTTTTAAAATCAGATGCCGGAGATTTTTCCCTCCACACTTTATGGCACACTCGTCGCCAAGGCGACCATAAGCTCACCGGAGAGATGGCGGAGTGTGTGTCGCGCACGTACAGTATGTGCTTCTGTGCCTTTGAGAGTTTGTTTGTGTGTGTGTGTTTATTTATCACCACTACTAAGCTGTTTGTTTACCTGACTGCGTTTGTGCACGGTATCTGTCTGCTTTGGACAAGGTCCAGCTAAGTAACGACCTAGTCTGGTGGACCAGTGATGAGGCTTATTGAAAGGATTATCATTATTATTATTATGGTTATTGAAAAGATCTGTAGAGTAGACTTCCTCTTATGACTGGGCGTTCGGTTTCCACGACAACACTGGCTTCTGTCCGTTGTCCAAAAGCCTTATTAAAGCGGGTGGAAAGCGTCAAGTTCGTTTCATCCCAATTTCCTGTAATCCTGTGTTTTTGAAAGGGCTGAATAAGTTAGAAATCTATGGCTACGTCTCCTGCTTCCTATCAGCCTGGGCAGCACGGTTTTTAATTAAAACACCTGCTTGAGTGGCAGCCATTTTTTTCCGTTTGATTTGCCGTGGCATCATGACCGGTGTTTCCAATACCAGAGGCCAAAAGTGTAACCAAAACCCGGTTGGTGTGTCCCCGGAAGTTGGGAGAAAATTATTTCCCCCATCCACCCTCTTTAACAATAGAACCCAACAGAACCCCTCCAAGATATACTTGTTAATTTCAAACTGCCTTTATGGGTTTGCCTGCCGGCCTGCTCTCCTCTTGTGTTTGGGTTACCACTTTGAACACCTCATCTTTGCTCCCAGCTTCACCGCCAATTACAATGACTAATGCTATCCCCCTCTCATACATCACCTACTCTATCTCACCCTCCCCTTCTTTCCCTGCCCCCCCCCCCCCCCCCCCCCCACCCCCCCACGCCTCCCCCCTCCGCTAGCAGTCACGTGTCGGACGAGTCCAGGACCCTCGAGCCTCTCCCTCCGTGGTCCTGGCGAGGCAGACGAGTCGAGAGGCCGGCCGTTGACCCCCGGCGGCCTGTCTGTCTAGCCGGCGGCCCTGGAAAGCCTATCGCAGGGCTGGGGGGGCCTCTCCCAGGCCCAGTGGCTCAGAGCAGGCTGAGAGACGCTCCGGCAGGACAGGGTTCAGCACAAGTCCAGCTGCTACTGAACACACTCCGCCAGTCACACACACACACACACGCACACAGAGAAAAATACATACCCGCACATGCAAGCAAGCAGACACACACACACGTGCGCTTTTACATAATGTATATCCATGCATGGCCGTGCACTCACACACTTAAAACAATACACACACTTGCTCCCAGGCGGAGTGGCAGGTAGTGGAGAGGTCAGGAGTAGTAACTTCCCACACACACAGCTGGGGCACGCACGGTGCTGCTGGCCACTGGGGCGCCATTCAGACCTGCCGTGGGAGCTCGGCACTGTGGCTCGGAGGGGTCGTTGTGCACAGAGCTATCCCAACCATCCAGGCTGATATTAGGCCCAGGTGACCTGCCTGCTGACGCCTGCTGCCTCTGTGTGTGTGTGTATGTGTGTGTGTGTGTGTGTGTGTGTGTGTGTGTTGCCGTGACTAAACGCCCCGCTGGAAGGTGTGATGTCGTTAATTACAGCTAACCAGCCGTGTGTTTTGCCCTGGGGGCGATGTCCGATGGTGGGGCTCATACATTCAGCCCAGCCGACATGTCTTTTTTTTGAGACCCGAGCAACAGACAAACTGCTCCTGAAAGGCCACGAGTGGCCAAGGGAATGGCTGCTCACTTTCGTCCGCTGAGAGAAGATTTAGCAGGACCCCCCTCTGTCATCCTCCAAGTGTCAGCTCAGAGCTTAGCGAGAGAGCGCCTGGGGCCCCGGCCCCGTCTGTTTGCTCAGCTGGATGACGTAGCCCCTCCCTGGGGGCCGCGGCGTCGTCCCTCTCCTGTCGGGGCTGCCGGGGGTGGGGTGGGTGGGGTGGGGGAGGGGGGGGTGTAAGTGTTGAGGTTTATGCATATAATGTACGGTATGAGCGTGGAGCACATTGACCCCCCGCGCGTCATTGCCTGGAGCGAGTCGGGTTCCATGTGTTCCTGTTGGGGGGAGGGGGTTTGGGCCGAGATGCTGAGCGCACACCACATGTGCCTGGCGGCGGGCGTTGTTTGCTCATCTGGGTGTGCACGCGTGAGTCATTGACAGAGATTGTTTGAATGCGTTTTGATGATTATGCACACCGGTGAAACGTCTACGATGCGTTATATGTGCGTGTGCATGGAGGCGCCGTTTGTGTTTGCTCGCCCCTCCTCGTTTGCTTCAGGGCCTGAGTTTGTGTTTTCTCAACATCCAGGCGGATATTAGGCCCAGGTGACCTGCCTGCTGACGCCTGCTGCCTCTGTGTGTGTGTGTGTGTGTGTGTGTGCGTGTGTGTGTGTGTGCGCGTGTGTGTGTGTGTGTGTGTGTCAACATCTAAACTTGATGAGTAAAAAATGAGTATGAGTTTTTTTTATAGAGCTTATCTGAAATGGTTTTTGTGGCTATCCCTGTGTAATATGTTCCTGTATGTTTAATGTGCGTTTGATAGGTGTGTGTGTGTGTGTGTGTGTGTGTGTGTGTGTGTGTGAGTGAGTGCGTGTGTGTGTGTGTTCGTCCACCAGTGGTGAGTGTGACCGTGTCGGTGCATCCCGGCGCCTCCCGCTCCAGTGACAGCCCTGTACGCTCAAGTGCTTAGTGTTTTCTAAAGCGCTATATCGGTGTAACGCATTGTTATTATTATTTGTGTGCGACCCATCCGATTAGCAGTGCAGCGCGGTGCGTGGCGGCTGAGTGAAATACTGGCCGCGTTAAAGTAAGGAGCGTTAAGTGGAACACAAGCCAACGGCAGTAAAAGCCACAATATATCTGGCAAGAACTTGCCTCTCCACAGTATTCCTCCCCTGTGTGTGTGTGTGTGTGTGTGTGTGTGTGTGTGTGTGTGTGTGTGTGTGTGTGTGTGTGTGTGTGTGTGTGTGTGTGTGTGTGCGTGTGTGTGTGTGTGTGTGTGTGTGTGTGTGTGTGTGTGTGTGTGTGTGTGTGCAGTCCCATTCCCAAGCCAGGCTCAAGCCTCACGGACCGACCCCATGAACTGATTTATGCTTCCATTCTACTCCCATTCTAACTCAAATACTGGGCGGGTCGAAGAAATATGAACTATTAAATAATTTAATGAAGCGTGTTCTCTCGCAACATATGCGCCGACTAGTGTAAGGACGGTAGCCATTAAACCTAAGCGTGGCTTTACTGTAGGAGAGATGGACAGAGACAAAGGGCGAGAGACAGAGGGAGAGGAGGCTTGAGGTGGAGGGCTCCTGGAATCCTCAGGACATGTAATGGAGACTTATGTGGGCTGAGTGACATCGGCGGTTCTGGAATGCTTCGGCAACAGCGATCGGTGTGGAAAATGGAGTGATGTGCCATTTGTTTTGATATGTCTTTATTCATATTAGGAAGAAAATAAGCGAGGGAGATGGAAAAATGTGCAGTAGCGGTATGGGGAAAGAATCAGGACGTGTTTTAGAATGAATGCCGCTAGTCTGTCATGCTCTACTTAGAATGGCCCAAATGATCCAAAACTCTGGTCTGAAAACAGTCTGTTGTGTCTTGCAGTGGCACTTTAAAAAGTCCGTTGAGGTGCGATGTTTATGTCTCTCAGCTTTCACGGTTGGGGTCCATACATACCCGTCAGGGCCGTCCACAGCCCAGGGCCCCGAGTCTTTGGGGGCCCCAGCGCAGCTGACACAGTGTGCATGAAAACAATATACATAGCCAAGAGCACTAAACCCTCAACTTTTCTAGTTGATAAGGCGTAGTGAGCGGATCAAAATGAGAATGGTGGAAGGCTTTTGTCCTGAGTGTCATAATTAACCCTGTTTTGGTATTTTGATTGCCTTTAAAATGTATTAGTGTGTTACTAGTGAGTGTGCTAGTGTTAGTAATGAGTGTGTTAGTGCACCAAATCAATATCCAACTTTCTCCTTCACTTTCTACACATGCACTGAAGACTTTGCTTCCATGAAGTCAAGGTGGCACAACTCAAAGATCTCACACAAGAAATACTTAAAATTTTTCTTAGTGTTTGTTTTTATTATAATTTGTATATTATTGTTATTATTAGACTTACCAACTGTATTATTTCGATTATTATTTTATTTTATTGGAACTAATAAAAGGCTGATTGTAGGTGGTGTTTGTAAGTGTTCATGCGTCCCAAATGGGCCCCCAACCCAAATCCGGCTCAGGGCCCCAATCAGTCCGAGGCCGGCCCTGATCCCCATGCATCTGTGAAAACTACATAAGGCACTTTACGACCAAATGTGTATGTGTGAACAGCTGAGGCACCGTAAACCTTGAGGAAAGTATAACACAGAAGCAGAAGAAGACGTGCTTTTCACGGGCCGCCGTGGAGAGTCAACGCGGAAGAGACACGCGACGCCGAAAGAGGATCGGAGGGGGCCATCAGCGGAAAGACATGCGTTCTGTTGAGGCCTCCGCAGTCCAACCGGCCCGTGGAAGGGAAGGGCCCGCCCTCCTCCCTTTTTGAAAGCAGCTGTCACTCATCGCCTCCCCGGCTGAGTGAAGGATGGACGGGAGCATCAAGGCAGCAGGAGGAGAATGAAAGAGCGATCTGTGTTGTCCTAGGAATCGGAGGATTGAGGAGGTGGGTGTGGGGTCCACGGATGAACTCCCAGCCAACCCCCTCTGGACTGCCCCCCAAGTTACCCCCAGGCCCCACACAACTGCACTCCCCCCCGCCCCCCCCCCCCCCCCCCCCCCCCCCCCCGCCCCACCCCCGCCCCTCTCCCCTGCCCCCCACCGATCAGGAAGGCCTGCTGAGAAGCCCCTATGCCGGCGCCGCAAGGATAAATGGAGCTCCCCTCTGCTTTGTCCCTCCGACCATTGCGTCTGTCCACAACTCCACTCCCCCCCCCCACCCCCACCCCCTCCCCCGCCTAGGCAGCACACCTCCAACCCTTTCCCTCCCCTGCTGTGCCCCATCTCGTATGGCTTTTTTTTATACCTATACTCCCAGGCTAGCTCCCCTCCATCATCCCGCCCTCATTTGTTCCCAGAAGCAGCACGTACGCTAAAGGGAAACGCTGCCTCTCTAACAGCAGGACTGTGAGTCAGTTAGCGGCTCATTCAACTGACACAATGTGGCAGAAAGGTAAACCTCAAACAACATGTCATGGAACTACTTACACGTGCATTATGAAGCACGCTCATAAACGCTTGCATGTTTTATGGCTCTTTCCTTCAGTCTTTTCAATTTAGCTTGATCAAGCTGTGGCCGGTGTGATTGATATTTGGGTGGTGATCTTGCTGCCAAGTCCAGATGTCATGCCAGGTACTGTAAGCAGTAAACTACATTTTGAGCGATACACCTCAAATGAAATGGCCAATGTATTGTAGTAAAACTGTCAGTATTAAACATAATTGAACACATGTCGTGGAACACACACCTTTAGACAAAAAGAGTAGTACCCCATTCACATATTCGCACACACACACACACACACACACACACAGTCTATATATATAGATGTGTGTGTGTGTGTGTGTATGTGTGTGTGTGTGTGTGTGTGTGTGTGTGTGTGTGTGTGTGTGTGTGTGTGTGTGTACGTGCGCGTGTGTGTGTCTGTGCATTATATTCTCGTGTGCCTAGTTTAACCTTAAACAAAAGAACTGGTGTGCTCACCTCAAGTGACTATAATGGCAGCCATCCCAAAATCACGTAATAAACAACAACAAGTCGTTGGTACTCAACAAATAAGGATGTCATTATTAATACCGCTGAGGAAAAGCCGAGGGCTCAAACACGTCCGTGTTTCCTGCTGTTGCACATGCAGTATAAATAAATAGATTAACCTTCCCCCTCATTTACATCATTAAAACTTCTCTGATGTTTCCACAACAACCGGTGGTCGGAATTATTTTTGAGGCACCTTCCCATGTATTCCAGATTGTTTACAAATCTCCACAGCTAATGCCTACCGACATCCTATAGGAATGCTCCCTAGGCCAACCCAGTAGTCTTCCCCCGATGCAGACCAAAGGTGTATCTGTGTGGGCCGAGAGCCTGGCTGTGGGGGGTGGCCTTCCCCCCCTCAGCGGCAGGACCACGGCACGCTGTTCAGTCTGGCTGAGGGGATTTAGAGCCCTGTCTATGGGGCTTTAGTCTGTCTCTGCTGCCTG